>CM026386.1:93400464-93470608 GCA_014843695.1 Archivesica marissinica
AAATAACGCTAGCAAATTGCACTAACAAAATATACACATTCACCTTGTTAAATAAAATGCCACTGGTTACACATGTATTCGTTGATCATGCCTAACTTCTAATCAACTATAATCATTTGTATATAGTCATTATTTAGCATGTTATTCTCTTTAAACCTGCATTCCGTCCAACAATAACATTAGCAATGTGACGCTAGCAAATAAATTCCATCCATCCGTAACGTTAGCACAGCAAATTCCGTCCATCTGTAACGTTTGCAAATATAAAACATGTCCTTGTAGTAACACTAGCAAAGAAACTGTTGTCCGAAAATAACGTTCGCAATGGAATTGCCTAATACAATATATATACGACAACCTTCGGTTTCGGTTTACATTACGTGTACCACAAACGTGTGTAAACAATCGCGAAAAGACATGACATTTGATCAGAATTTGCCAAAACAGTAGTAGCCGTGCTAACGTTACACTTTGCTAGCGTCACTGTCATAGGACAGACAACTTTAGCATCATTATTCAAGTGTAATACGTACATTTGAGCGTCCAGAAACGATATGGTCATCATCCATGCCGGTTGCCATCTTGTTTTCTGCCATGCGTGCTGTGTAATCTCGCGTGATTTGAGAAATTCGGTAATTTTCCATAGTGCAATCGTTATGGAGTTGCTTGGACAGAAAAAAATTCCGTAACGCTAGCAAATTAAATTTTCAACTTACCGTCTATATCGAGATAAATTAGATCATTGAGTGCACATTCAAAAGGCTTTATTTAGCAAACTTTTGCGTCTGCCAATATCGATTTTCCACTAACACACAGCATTTGTACACACGCGGCCACAATACAAATGCAATCGTTACGCAGGACACACGGACAGAAAAAAATGTATTGCCGACATTTGATGATATTGTGCATACATAAACGAAAGTATCATATTTATGCATTTGATACTGTATATTTCTTGAACTATTGGGTTTTAACTACGTTTTATTACCCTTAACATAGAGCTTTTTGTTGTGAGTTTTATATAAAACGTCACTAAAACGGGTGATCGATAATGACTCGGGAGTATAGTCCGTCCAATAAGGGCTTAGTCGACCCAAATTTAATACATTTAACAAAAAACCAACAACACACATTTTCAGGTATTTTATTCATTTTATAAACAGTTATTTTGTTCATCATTATGTAGATACATTTTCAGACATTGTGTACAGATAATTTTAATATTGGCAAATTCTAGTTTTCCGTCCATGTAACACTAGCAAAAATGAAATCTGCCTTATGTAGGCTAGGAAAAGCAGGGGTCCAAGTACGGATCCCTGTGGGACTCCAGAGGACACCGGATTTTAATGTTTGACCTCTGACTCCATATTCATGCATTTTTAGTAGTACTTTCTCGTGATTGACCTTATCGAAAGCCTTACTGAAGTCTAATAGGATGAGATCTACTTGATGCTTATTGTAGACAGAGGTAACCAAGTCATTGACTAGCATTACTAGTTGGGTCACGCATGACCGTTTTTCTCTGCAAATGGTACAGAATACTGTTGTTAGTGAAGTGTTTCGCTATCGAGGAGGAAACTATATGTTCTAGTACCTTGCATAGAACACATGTCAGTGAGATAGGCCTATAGTTGGCGGGGTTTGACTTGTCCCCTTTTTTGGTAAATGGGAGCAACATTTGCTGACTTCCACTGGGCAGGCAGTGATCCTTCGTTATATTAATGCTACATTGTATTTTGATGATAGTTATATATTTTAATATAAAATAAAAAGGTGTCTGGGGCCGACGTGTCGTGGGGCCCAGATGACGCTTTATCTAAAATAAATATGTCTAGATTAGAAGACTAAAATTATATTAAAATTTTGAAAACAAAACACACTCACCAAAATTGCAGTAAACACGACGTAATAAGTAGATCTAGTCATCTTTGATAGATCCAAAGCACATGCACACTAATTGTTTATGTCCTATTGTTTGATAACAGTATTTTTATGTAACGGTAAATAAGAAACGATGATGATTGAGGTTATTTACCCTCGCCAAACTGAAACAATCTTGCTTTAAAATACAGTCTTGCTTTAAAATACAGTGCAATCATAGTGGGTACACTGGGAGAGTCCATTTCAATACACGGTGTGTCTATGAATGTCACCATCAATAATGACCTTCATAGCCATTAACACTTGTTTCAAACGCATACTTTTTACACACACACATTCTAAATGTAGTATAAATAATATATAAGCATATATGCTTAAACATACTTATTCCACCATCGTAAACTGCATCGTGAAATAATCGTGTGACCCATATACACATAATGGAATCGTCCAAAACGAAATTCGGAGACGCTCGGCCATAGTCGTATCGGACAATATATTCCGTACACACGTCATTTTGTGGGAAATTATCTTGGCGAAACCAATTGTTTTGAATAGATTTAAAGTGAATTTAATGATGGCGCAGTGTTGGTACTTCGATATGATCGGTGACAAACTTAATATTACGGTTGACGGAGACGACCATGGTCAAGTACAGACAATACACGTTGGCAAGAAGTTGACTTTTGTGGAGGTAAGTGGAAACTCGTACTGTCTATATTTTCGACTAGGCTAATTTCCGACCAGGGCTTATTAGGCCAAGATCTGTAACTTATTCGGACCAATTACATATCTAGTTTATATGCGTTAAATTTCATTTTCACATAGCACTTCCCGCCCTGATCTGATGGTAGGATTTCTGACCAATATTTGAAGCTTTCCGGACATTTAAAATTTAAAATAAATTTTGTATCTTGTATTTAAATTACACGTTACCTCTTCTCTCTCCCTCATGGCGATGGACTGAGGTCTCCAGAGTGATTAATATAAGTTGTAAGAACTTATTTCGCTATCGAGCTAAATTAAATTTGTATAAACTAAATGTGTGCATTGGTGTTAAGAATAATCATAAATATAGATATTAAGAACGTTTAATATAAGTGGCTGCGTAATCGGCACCGGCTATATAGACAAAAATCTAGGTAGCCGTATACGAAACAACTAGTATACGAAACCACCATTATACGAACACGGTATTATACGAAACCACCTGAATTCGCCGGTGCCGGTTACGCAGCCTACAAGCTATATAACCGGCAGAGTTGTGGTGAGAAGTTCTTGGGCAGGTATAGCAAATATGAGACCGGGTGATAATAAGATTGCATGATCCAGTGCAACCCCCTCACCACCCCCACCCCCGGTAATTAATTCCGGCAAAGTTCTAAAATATAGCACAAACATATATAAATGTAATTATGTGAGATTGCTTTTGTCAGAGAACAAACAACCAACTCCTTCCCCAATACAGTTTTGGACTATTTACTAAGACTAATTCAATATAATAATGATAATATAAAGACAAATACAATTACACAGTAATATATCTTTCTTATTTTCTGTTTAAAATTTCTAAACAGTAGTATTTACAAATCAGTTTTTAACTGTATTTAACATGTTTTAATAGCAGATCCTGCTATAGTTCTGGAGTCTCTATGCCATAATTTTACATACATTTTACTCTGGTAAGTTTTATGTTTCTCTAACTCCAAAAAAGAACCAAAAGAGTCATATATAGAAAAAACTTTCATACTGTCAATTATTCTTAGACATACTCTACATGTACATACTCTTGAATTGGATTTGATAAAATGTGTGTGTTTTATGTTTGTTTATCGTCGCTACCGGTTGCCCATATGAGCGACGCTTCCTGAAGAGATTAGTCAGTTTAGATTTTGGAGGATAGTGCATGATACAGACAGAGACCAATTTCAGATTCTCCTCTGGTTCTTTTACGTGCACGGTGTAAAGCACCGACACAAAACCTCAGTTTATCCCATCTGAAAGACTGTTGATTTTATTAGGGTCAGACAAACTTACAACATCACATAGATAATTTTATTTGAAGTGTCTATGGTGTGAAACTTTGTATCTAATTAAGATTAGCACCTAACCTTACTACATCACAGAAATCTCATTTGGCCACTCCCCAGAGTCTACTCCCATACATGATGGATGATAGGTGCATGAGGACAAAATTCTACCTGAAGCATAACAGAGATTCATGATAATGGGGTACCCACCAAATCAGTTACCGGGGTGATGGGGGGGGGGTGAAGGGGTTATCCTGCAAATTACAATCTTATTATATTATTATCATCTATTGTTATACCTGCCCAAGAACTTCTTACCACAACTCTGCCGGCTATAGTATATAGCCTACAAGCTATATAACCGGCACCATCTACCTAGATTTTGTCTATATAGCCGGTGCCGGTTACGCAGCCACTGTGTTTAATATATATTGTCTTACAGTTGTGCATATATTTTAGCTGTTTGAAGTCGACAGGTGAGATTCTCCCACATTTTCTGCACAGTCTTCACAAAAGAAATCCGAATTAATTATTTGCTAGTACATTTCATGCTTATGAACAATTGGATATTGAACTAAATCTTATTTGGTTCACCATAATGGCACGCAAGATATAACTTGTAAACAATTTCGTCTAATGATTTCTATTCTTGGCTTTTTTGTAATAACCAAAAAATTCAAAATGGACGAAATGGAATGGTGAAACTTTAAGCGTTGATTTCATGTATAATATTGTCAAGAGACATTATAGACTGCAGAATTCAAACAACGATATGTGTGTTCATCTTGTTAGCAATTTTAATTTATAAAAACGACTTCTTAAAATATAAAATATGCTACGCGAAATTGAGGTTTAGCATTTAGACTGTGAACAATGTATTGATAGTAAAATGTCATATTTTTCAAGTCTAAATATTTGGACATGTACATATCAACACATATATTGATTCCTGCATTAAACTATTAAATAATCAAAAAGTAGATCTAGTATCTTAATTCTCATTGAAGATTAAACTGGCAATGTCGTATAATTTGGACCTGAGCTCAGTGGGCGTGGCTAACTATGACTAGATCAGTGCCTGCTGCATGTTCGAATCTCATTGGGGGTGTCAAATTATTTCATGTAAACTAGCTGTTGAAGCTTTCAAAACTATCTAGCTGGCTGGCCATATGTTGGTGGTTCTACATGGGTTCACGTCCATGTCTCCACGCATGGTCTTCATCCAGCGAGTCGCCATATGCATTACGTACAACTTTAAACCCCAAAACAACAATCATTTTGTACATACATGTAGACAAATTGTCAATCAAAATACATAACCGTATATTTGCATAACCTATTTATGTTGTTGTATTACTAGATAGTTACTTAAATTAAATACAATACAGGAAGTCATGATAGTGGTAGCGCGTTCTCTTCATGTGCGAAGGGCCCAGAGTCCAAGCCCCATTGGAGCCATTGCGATTATGATTGTGCCCTTAAGCAAGGCAGTTAAACTCCCTGTTGCCTATTATTTCTCTCTCATGTCGATGACTTCCATCAGGAATGATGTCTCTAGAGTGATTAATATAAGTTGTAAGAACTTGTTTCACAATCAAGCTAAAATAAAATTGTATGTACATATTTAAATACAGGATATTTTATTGTTTCAATGTATTTTCGAATTATATTTCACATAATGAAGTTTGAACATAGAAAGAAATATTACAACAGCTTATTCATTAGTGGAATAGTATTCGATTGTCACTTCAAACAAATGTTCTTTTAATTTAGACTACAATTGTTTTTATGATTGAAAACTAGGCTCCCAAACACTAAGCACTTAATTTATACAAATTTAGTTAGGTTGATTACGAGACAAGTTCTTACAATTTATATTATTATTATATATCATGGCAAGCCACAAGTACAAACTGTAACATATATATATAATTCAATTGCCACATTCTGTTATATTTAATTTAATCACTAATTTCTTTTCAGATAATCTTGATCACTAGTGTGAAGCTATTCTTAAGTTTGGAGAAGTTTGATGACACAGGATCAGATGTGTGTAAAGAGTTGACTCCCCTGACCAAAAGTTGAACACAATTTGTTGCACGGTGGAATAAGTATGGTAAGATTTCAAAATAATTTACATCTCACTTCGGTAGTATTTTAGCTGTACTATGTGCTAAAATGTATATATATATTGTATAACAGGGTTCAATATTAGGGCATGTCCAAGTACTCTGATTTCCTCCCACACGAATGACCACATATACGCCGTCATCCGTGCAAACGAGTGTGATTAAAGCAGCATTATATCGTATGAAATAAAAGATATTTGAAAAATTCAATTTTTATGTATGGGTAGCAATGCTGCTACACATTCTAACATTATACTTTGTATGCTTATGTTCATTTGGTAAACACTGTTTTATTGCGATAAAACAAACCTCGAAACCGAATGTAGGACTTTCCGAGTCGATCAGTCACGCACTTGTTTACAACCGGAACACATTGTCCGCACTTGTTTACATTTGATATTTATTCCCACATTGTCTTTTTGAATTAAATTACTTGATATGTTGATTCATACCTCTCTTAGCTAAGTCTTTTAGGGACATTTCTACATCCCCGCGAGGGGTTCGACATTAGAGGAAGACAGATGTTCAAAATCTATACGTTGTTTTCTACATCCTCTGTTGTTTCACGCATGCGCGCTGTGCGTGTTTATGTTTTGTGTGTTGATAAACAAATTCGCGTATACGACAGTTTAAATTTATTGGAATTTTATCGTTTCTGAGCGACTATTTCGATTTTTGTAAACACACACACATTAGTATTTATATTTTACCCAAAACATCCTTTATTACGATGTAATGCTGCTTTAATATAAGCTGTTACAGCATGTTTCGCGATCGTTGTAAAATAAATAAAGTTTATTGACCAATGTGTATCATCATATTGTGCAATGTATGTGTTATAATATAAATAGAAATATATGTACTGTACATAGAAGAGACTGCAATAAAGATATAATATATCAGGGGCGTACCCAGGATTTTCTGAGGGGTTGTGCCGAGATTGGCTGGCCGAGCTAAAACAGCGTGGGTGTACACATTACTAGAAATGACCAGTTAAACTTTATTTTGATATACATGTATTGTAATTTTTGTTTAAAATCTATTACACATAAAATACTCTAATTTTACTTAAGTTAACTATCACAAGAGATATCAAGTCTGTCTTGCACTATACTATTATGTCTAGTATAGAGACTCTAGACACTATTCCGGTTTAACACAACTTTGCATAAAGTTCACACAGGTCCACAAGGTTGTATTTAATCTCTTAGCACTCAGTCAGGATGTTCTTCAGCTCTAGTTTCCTGGGGTGTCTCCTAGCAAACTCAGAGATGACCTTCTCTGGGTCAACCTCAATGTCTCTGTGCACAGACATCAGCATTAACCCAGTGAGTCTGTCATTTTCCATGGTTGACCTCAGGCGGTTCTTCACCAACTTGAGCGTGCTGTTTGATCGTTCTGATGAGCAAGTGGTCACAGGCAGGGTGCAGAGAATAGTGATCAGTGTTCTCACATTTGGGAACAGGTGTTTGCTGGCATATGCAAGGGCTGCAGAGGGCGTCTTGGGGAGGTTGTCAAGCCCAGCAACATTCAGTTCAGCCTTCCACTTGACTCGCCAGCAGTGTACTTCACTCTTCACACTGCCTGGTGATGGTAGATCATCCTTGTACAAGTTGATCAGTGATGTCAGCTTGGGCTTCATCTGGAGCGAGGGAGACAAGAGCAGCTGGCACAAGACACAGTCCCTGGATAGCCTGGATTGATGGGTGGCAAACCTGGAGTTGAGCTGACTGAGAACATGGTCAAGCAGGGGAATGGTGAGGATGCGCTTGTAGCATTCACTTGCTGTTTGGGCTGGAGTGTTAGCACCGTTGCGCTGCTTGCTGCATCACCTAGGTATAGAAGGCTCTGTTCCAACCTCTCTGCACATCTTCAATTTTCAAAGAGTCATTTACAATAGGGTTTAGCATGATTGTTACACCTCTCAAAGGATGAGAAAACTTCACCACAGGTTATTACAATGGGACCTATATAGCATTATTCAAAACTTTTTATGATAAATTTAGTTCAAGGTTGTTGAAGTTCAATCTTTACCAGTGAAAGTTTGGTTTTGGGGGGGGGGCCAAGGCCCCCTTCGGCCCCCCCTGGGTACGCCCCTGTATATAGCATTAAAATGCAAATGGTTTAGGCCACAAGTTATCACAACATTAGACTGAATGTCAAGCTAACTTTTGATTAAGCTAAATGACTCGAGTTCCTTTCCTGAAAATAGTACACAAAATAGAATGAAAATAACAATGACTCAAAGGATTAGACAGAATAAAAAGACAAACCTATAAAAAGAAAACAAAACAGTTGTTTAGATTGATACATGCATCTCAAGAGTCCACATGATGTTCCCCCATGCCAAGACCCGAACCCACAATCCCGTGTCACAAGCAAATAACATATATTTAATTCAAGAGAGCAGTGCCGAAAGACAATGATAATATTTTATGTAAGCTTGCAAAAACGACTATATCGTGCAGTAATTTAATGGAACTTAGTGGATGGAATCTACATGTATAAATAGTTTACGAAAAGTGAATGATGCAACAGCACAATTCATATTGCAAAGATTTCAGTTGCAAATCATATTACTAATTTATCCATATTATTTGTTCTTCTTTTATTTACAGTTATCTTTGTAGTGATTAATATCCAGTAGCAATTGAAGTCAGCCATTCTATGTAATTAATACTAATTATGTAAAAACTATTGCATTGTTTGTTAACATTGTAGCATGTAGGCGATACAGGCTTTTCATCATATGTAACATAGTTGCATTTAGGTGGTTGCAACTATAAATGTAACTGCATAAGTTGCTTTTAATAGTTATGTAGTTTATTTCAGTATCATCCTTGCATCAACATAATATTTACATTTAATAACAATGGATTATCGATAAGGATAAATTAGTAAAAATCTTCACTGACAATGTGACAATTATTACGTCTGAAAAACATTCTAATGTTATTTATCAAAGTATTAGCAAAATGTCCACTGGATCACTAAAGAACAAATTTCCTTGACTTTACAATATCCGGTCCGTACTAATAAATTGTGGACATATTAACCTATGGGAAAATCAAAATACTAGTCTATTAATAAAAAGTGGCCTTATAGAAATTGCCAGTAATAGTACAATTGCTACAGAATATCTTTTAAAAAGTTTGGTTTTGAAATTTATTTACAGATACAGATTGGGGAGGTGATAAAACAACACTTCTAAATCTTTACAGAACATTAATCAGATCAAAGTTCGATTATGGCTCTATAGTATATGGATCTGCCCGTAAATCATACCTAAAAACATTAGATACCATCATACATCATCAAGGTTTACGTTTATCGTTAGTAGCCTTTCGTACATCTCCTGTTGAAAGTCTATATTCAGAAGCCAACTCTCTTTATATATAAGAGAGAAATTATCACTCCAATACCTAATAAAACTTGCAGCTGATTCAAAAAAACCAGCATATAATGATGTATTAAATCCCCTTTATAAGCAATATTTTCAAATTTATCCAAATGCTATCAATACGAATGGAACTTATTCTTAAAGATGAGAACATTAAGCTAGAAAATATAGCAAATTTCACCATGCCTGACAAAGAACCATGGACCCTTAATTCACCCACGGTTTTGTTTGATCTTAATAAAGATAAAACAAAATTTTTAGAATTAAAATCCAAATATCACGACTATATGCACATATATACAGATGGGTCAAAACAAGATGAAAAAGTAGGTTGTTCAGCAATAAATAATTTTGAAATCTCGAGTGTACGTTTACCGGATAACAGTTCTATTTTTTCAGCAGAGGCCATGGCCATAAACATCGCTTTCAAATTTATAAAAGATTCAGAATTAAGTAAATTCATAATTTTTTCAGATTCTCTATCAGTTCTAAAATCCCTAAAACGAAATGATCACCCAAATCCTTTGATTCAACAGTTGCTGAAAATGTACTCCAAAGAAACCATATCTAAAGAAGTGATTTTTTGCTGGATTCCCAGTCACATACATATCATAGGTAATGAGGAGGCGGATAGAGAGGCAAAGGATGCAATAAATAAACCGATTACAAACATAAACATTCCATATACTGACTTCAAATCGAAAATTCGAAAATATGTAAATACACAATGCCAAAATTTATGGAACAAAAATCCAAACAATAAACTATACCAAATTAAACCTACTTTTTCCGAAAAATATTTGTATCCTATGAACAGAAAAGAACAAGTTGTTTTGACCCGATGTCGTATCGGACACTCTTATATTACTCATTCTTTTATTTTTAACGGTGAGGATCCACCAGAGTGTATCCCTTGCCAAGAAAATTTTACAATCAAACATATTTTAACTAAATGTATTGATTTAAATGAAATTAGACCCCGTTTTTATAAAGAGAAATCTAGATATTTTTAATAATGTAAAACCAATGTTGATTTTATACAAAAACTATGTTCTAATGAAAAAAAATGACACTAAAATATTTTTATGGTTTGTTTAAATATACTGTTTCAGACGCTTAATGACCATTATCGGTTGAGGCATCTATAAACAAAACATCACTCACTCACTCTTTTGACATACTTTAATATGTTTGAAACAGGAAACTGGAGTACCACGTAACCTTAGATTTTGTGACCATTGTGTATATGAAATAGGCGACACATTCCATCATTGATTTGAATGTGAATTTTGTGATCGTTTTGAAAACGAAACGAAAACATTTATCAAACCTTACTATTAATACAGTAGACGAAATATGTAGCAGCTAATGAATACGAATAATAAAGTTGAATTTATAAATATATGTCAATTCATTAGATGTATACTTAGAAGATAAAGAAAACCTGTCTATAATATACCGGTATGTGTAAATAAATTTGTCTCGGATAATGCGCAGAATGTGGCAATGTATATTGTACTTATAAATACGATAGCTTGTCTAGAAATAGAACAGTTATAATATATGAAACAAATGGTACACACAAATAATGAGGGTAAAATGTTGGCCCTCCACCATTGTTATATATGTGTATAATTATGTTTAACTTAGTAATATTATGAGCCTCATGTATTGTATCGATTGTAATACCTCATTTATTCATATATTTGGGCGACTGAGTTTTCTAAGAAGATTAAAATACTTTAATTAATATAAATATATAGACAACAAACAACATCATTTATGTATAATAATTATTATTTTTTTCTTATTGTAATAATATCAATGTGATAGTGATTGAATACTGTGATATTCTGAATTATGTCTTGTAATTCCATTTTAATGAATAGCAAATTCACAAATAAATGCAACGTTTCAGGTAAAGTTGCTGATAAATATGAAAGTGATATTCCTACAATGGATGCATGATCAGTGTAACACATGTTTGTTTTGAACATATATTCGACATTATATAACATAATTTACAACCAATAATAAAATTAACAGTCTTTCAGTTGGGACTTTAGTCCTGTGTCGGTGCTTTACACTGTGCACGTCAAATAACCAGAGGAGACTCTGGATTGGGTCTCTGTCTGTAACTTTTTTTAATTTAAGTTTATTTAACGTCGCTACCGGTTTCCCTACCAACATCTTTCCTGGGCAGGCTCCAGCGGTTAACCAGTACTTGGTGCACCAACCTCCGTAAGAAACTGCCAACTTTTTCATATAAATGAGACACGGTCTGAGCGGGGTTCGAACCCGCAGAGATGATAGATTACAGTGATATACAAGTCAGCGACCTTAACCACTCGACCACGGAGGCGGTCTTCTGTCTGTATCATTGTGGGTGTAGGATAATACCCCCCGGACAATATCCCCACGTTTTAGTGAAGTTAAAAGAGCAATAATCGAATCATCAATTAGCCAAACAATTAACATGATCAAAGCCCAAAAATGGTCAAACAAAATGTCCGGGGGGGGGGGTATTGTCAGGCTGACTCAGCCCAGTGATTTGATTTTCCACGGGGGGGGGGCATAGTCTGTTCGCCATCATTATCCTCCAACAATCTAATATGACTATTCTCTTCAGGATGCTCATATGGGCAACCGGTAGCTACGATAAATAAACATAAAACACACTTGCTATAAGCTTATTGGATTTCTCTCTTGTTTGACATCTGCTATCTACAGGTTCTATTTATAATTGTAAGAACACACTGTCCAGAACATTCTAGGGAGTTCACATTAAAAATTGTTTTTACTGTTAAAGTATTTTACTCGAATAGAACTAAAACAGTTTTTCTCAAAGCTTTTTGTAACTATACAGTAACTATACCGTAGTCTATATATCAACAACAATAACAATTACTTTTTATTAGTGTCAGGATACATATGTAGCAACATGACTAATTAAGTTATATAATACTGTGGGTATAAACATATACATAGACTGTGCATATGATCAACGATCTACGACTGTATCATAGGGTATACAATAGGATATTATTAACAAACTAGCTGTTTCCAGTGTAGCATGAATTTACTGGTGTGCATTTGTCCTTGTTCGGTATTCATATTCTTAGTTATATGTAAATATTTCTCAATTTACGTATTCTTGAAATATGTAATATATTTCCAGGTTTAACATCTCCGGCGAACACGGTAGTATCATTATTAAGTTGTACTTGTTTAACTATTAAGACCACCGCCGAAATGCACTGTACTGGTATACCATATTTGATCATGGGTCATTTTTGACATACTTCATATGTTATAATGTATGTTTGTATTTGATGAAATAAAAACTACTACTATACTGAGATTCCCTATCTTGAGGAGAGCAATCATTTACAATGTACATAGAATAACAGATATAACAGAACATAATTACATACAGAAAACAAGAAATGCTGTAATGTTCAACTTCAATAATGTATACAATTGTCATATCGTTATTCATGTGGCATGTAGAATTAATACTATGGTCATCATTATAGAACCACATTACACTATCAACCAACCACTAAACTAAAATATGAAAATGCTGTAGCTTGCATTCAATACTTACAAGTACACTTGAGAATAATACAAAGCAGTTGGTTGATGTTGTTTAACTTGTTGTTTATTATGTTAAAACAATGTTACATTTTTGGTTTCTTATATTTTATGTTTACAGAGGAACCTAATCAGTTCTAAAATTAATATAAGGGTACATTAGTGACATTGAAGGAGCCTTTTTAATAATAATAGTAGAAACTGTTTTGTATCGTGAGTGTAACAATATGAGCTGCTAAATGCATTAATGATAAATAGTTGACAAAAAAGATATTTTGTACCTCAACCCTTTCCTTCATAGAGATTTATGTTAATATACTATATATCTCCATACAAACGACATCCATCTAGCTATCATGCAGTGGATAAGTAGTCGCCATATCTATCCCACCTCCATATATATTACAGGGACTACATAGAGATTTAGGTTAATATACTATTATATCTCCATACAAAAGACAGCCATTTAGCTATCATGCAGTGGATAAGCAGTCGCCATATCTATCCCATCTCCATAGATATTACTGGGACTACATGAGATTCTGGCCTTTATTATGAACATTGGTTTGGCTACTACATTGTCAATGTATGTCGTATTGGTAATGGCGTCAAGAGGTGCTTCTATGAGGGAAAGGGTTAATGAACATTGGTTTGGCTACTACATTGTCAATGTATGTCGTATTGGTAATGGCGTCTATGAGGGAAAGGGTTAAAAGGGGAAACAAATATTTTGAACCTAAACAAATGAGACAAAGTATATTCTTTGGTGTCAATTGTCATTTACAGTCGTGTAAGTTAATATAATTAACAAGATTGAGGAGTCTGTACAAGATTGGATGGTTGGATTTTGTATTGTACTTTTCAGTGATTGAAGACCATGGTTCATCTGATTCTGAGGCATCTACCCAAGTACACACAAAAACTGATGGTATGTATACAATTTAAATAGCTGGAGCGCAGCAACTATAAGGCACCACACTATCATAATTTTATATATAATATATATTTGTGTTGTCAATGTGAGCATTGACATTTCATATCCGTATATATAGCAATTTTAGACTGGGTATCATCACAATCAACGTTCTAGGATTTACAATTATATGGGGCATGCCCTCAGATGCAGCAAGCACCAGTGTACCTTTTGTGCTCAATTTATTAATTGGAACTACAACTTTAATGTGTTTTTACGTTTATTTATCGTCGCAAGACCCATTCTACAATTTCCTCGAAGTCGTGGAAGTTGTGCTAGTGCAGTAGATGCGCGTTCACTTCAGGTGCAAAAAGTCCGGAGTTTGAGCCTCTCTGGTACATTAGGCAAGGCATTTAAATTCCACGTTGCCTTCTCTCTCCTTCATGGCGATGGATTCCATCAGGAATGAGGTCTCGAGAGTGATTAATATAAGTTGTAAGAACTTATTTCGCTATCGAGCAAAAATAAATTTGTATAAACTAATCTCCTCTGGTTCTTTTACGTGCACGGTGTAAAGCACTAACACAAGACCTTGGTTTAAAGTCCCAACTTAAAGACTGCTAATTTTATTAGGATCAGACAGGGATCGGACTTGCGATCATTTAACTCCCAGTCACTCTTAACTATGTTACAATAAGGTGACCACACGACATAGTAGACTGAATATATAAATGTAATATGTGAACAAAATTACAATTTTCCATAATTATTATATATCTGTATGACCGTTTATAATTATATGTACTCGGGATCAAACATCAAAACATAGTACATATAACAATGTATTTTCATCACATAACTGTAGTAGAAATAGTACTATACTTATTTATATATTTTTATACAAATGCAATCTTGGGCATCTTAGAAGTGAAAATGCACCTGGTATTATATTCACCTTGTCTAATCCAGACTGTCGCTCGCACACATTCTTGTGTGAATGACTGTCGGAGATATGAAAACCGAACACACACTGAGAATACAGCAGCCCACATAGCCCCATCTAATCATAATAATGTCAAAGTCAACACTTGTTTATTTAAACATCTTAGAAAATTTAGTCGCCCAAATGCATTTATGCGGTGGAGATTTTAAACAAATTTATATAGTGAGTTTGAGTGTCGGTGATTTCCACATCTGTGGAATATGATGTAAATTTTTTGATAGGGAAATTTACTTTTACCTTATTATATTTGCAGAATCTGCCCCAGAGCATACAAAAGAAGACAGAGACTACTGTGGCAGGTATTTAAATGACACTTTTCAGTATTTTGTTATTTCTATCAAGGTTTCTAATGAAATATTTGCAACATAATTAACAAATTATATATGGCAGAGTTTTCATGACAACTATCATAATTCATAACAACAAAATAATGTATTTTGTGTACCTAGTATAGATCAGTGTACTAGTAGAAATATTAAAATCTCAACAAATTTCCAACAGTAATGTTATATTATATCCAATGCATCTTTATTGTAAAAAAGTAAAAATGTTTATCAATGAATTAACCGAAGTTAGGTAAATCACAATAATAATACCGCAACATTTGGTCATTGAACAACAGTAAAATCAGAGAATTCCAACTTAAAGGACCAAACATTTCACTGTAAAAGTATATATCTCATCCTTTCGTTATATCTCCTGTTGAATTGGAATGGGTTGTTAACCGTTGGGTGACAACTGTAAGACTATCAAAGAAAATCCAGAGCTCCGAATTTATATAGACAGATTGAGATAAGTCATGTCTCCAGCACTCGATAGTCAACATCCCTGGTTCGGACAATATGTCGTATATGGACATTTCTGTAACTAATGTACAAACTCTCCATACTTGGAAACGAAACGTCTTTAACTGGGGATGGTACATTAGACAAGGTAAAACGGACGTGAGAACATTTGTATGAAACCGAAAATACACAAGTGTATTGCGTGATGTATAATTGATTGACATGTATTCGATACCATAAGCATTGTTGCTCTGATATTAAAGAGAAAACCTATGGAAAGTAATCCAAAACATTCATTACCTTTAACTTAATTAATTTCCATTCATCCATATCATTATAAAAAATAATGGCAAACAAATTATATTCCATAAACACAATAGGTAACGGCCAGCCACCATTTAAAATATTGACCTATTATCGATACCCTCTGAGTATCCTTGTATAGTTACTATCCAAATGTAACCCAACACATGCAATTAAAAAAACTACAACATGATGTAACAGCTATGGAGGAGTCATCCTGGAACTGTATCCAAATGTAACCCAACACATGCAATTAAAAAAACTACAACATGATGTAACAGCTATGGAGGAGTCATCCTGGAACTGTATCCAAATGTAACCCAACACATGCAATTAAATAAACTACAACATGATGTAACAGCTATGGAGGAGTCATCCTGGAACTGTATCCAAATGTAACCCAACACATGCAATTAAAAAAACTACAACATGATGTAACAGCTATGGAGGAGTCATCCTGGAACTGTATCCAAATGTAACCCAACACATGCAATTAAATAAACTACAACATGATGTAACAGCTATGGAGGAGTCATCCTGGAACTGTATCCAAATGTAACCCAACACATGCAATTAAAAAAACTACAACATGATGTAACAGCTATGGAGGAGTCATCCTGGAACTGTATTCAAATTTAACCCAACATTTCTCAGTATAGGCAGACTGCAGACAAGCATTTTCACTGAACTTTTCATTGAGCTCCCTAACTGCGTGGTATACATTTGCCATCCTGTACGTAGGGATACATGACATTTGTCTGGCCTACAGGTAATAATAATAATAACAACAACACATACACATTTCAAAAGAAGGGAAAGGGGATATGAATTCTTGACAAGTTATATTAATTTTAGTAAAAACAGCTACAGTATGACTTTTTTAGACCATACTGAAATATCATTGTCAGGTGACGATCATGTGACTTTCTGAAGCAGCTGAGATAAAATCCCAAATTTTGTTAAAGTGGCATTACATCGCCAAAAACAAAGGCAATGCATTATTTCACGTATAAATCCATTGCTATTACAAATTCTTCGAATACATTCAAACACTAACATTGAATCAATAAACAGTGTTTTTGTGGTCTATAAACTTGAAAGTAGGAGTTCATATAATGGTCATCCATGCTCCTGCATTGCTGTTTGTCATCGGAGTCAATACTAAATGCGAGATAATGTCTTTTAGAGATAAGATTAGTCTACAAATAAATATGCACAGGCACAAATGTGAGACACATAAATCGTGTTATTCAGGATACACGAGTTGCATTACGCATGTATCTCGACCCTATTTACATCATTTGTTATGTCAACAAACCGCGTATGCAACCTTTGTTTATTAGTTGAAATACTCAGTTTTTGCTGCAAATATTTGGGGGGAAATTATAGGACATTCTGTAGAAATTTGCATTTTCTCTGATGTAGTGTCACTTTAAAGTAAATCCTCATCTTCATACACTGTTTAATAATGCAGTATAAAAAGTAATAGCAAAACATATTCTTTTTTGATAAGTACTAGTTGTAAAAAGGATTATAATTTACTTAATTTACAACTCATGTTGGAAAATACTTCAACAGAGTGAATGATGCAGGGTGCAAATACATTACATAAACAATACATGATGTCATTGTATTTCCTGTCCTATTTAAATGCGAGAGACAATTAGTGTATTCTTCTTCCAATTACACTTCATTCCTCAACTAATCTGGAATTGGTGACTGTACATAGGTCGTCGAGGACAGTGAAAAAATAAAAAACCCTCAATGGCACTTATACATGTATATTACCTTGAAAATATAATTATGACAGTGACTTTAACAGAATTCAGAAATCAATATGTAGCACATATATACAATTTACCGTAGCATGCATATATATTTATACTAGTGGAATACACTCAGTGAGAGACATCTGTAAATCAAAATAATATTTAGTGCTTATATATACATGCATATATGCAGTTATCTTACACAAAATTTGACATTCCTCCAGCATGAGATATTAATTCTACAAATTCTGATTTTTCAGGAATTCAAGACAAGATTTTAAAGGAAAGGTTCCTGGATAGGTAGCACATTACCGGTATATATAAATTTCATTTATTGCCTAGGCAATATACCAGTAACCTCATAGTTACTTATTGTCCCCATAAAGTTGTAACACGCCCTACCAGAATCAGTCCAATTATTGTAATGAACATGAGGGGAGATATATTGTTTTTACCATTGCCGATTGTCCGCTTTATATTGTCCATGCGCCATCTCCATATCCCATTGTTGGATGTTCACCAAACTTGGCATGATGCATCGGTATGATGGATATTTGTGCATATTGTAACTCCATTCTGGTTGGGTGGATGTTGGCCATTTGGACATTTTTACAACACAAAGCTTTTCCTTGCTTGAACACCTCCAAAACTCGTTGGATTCACCAACCTGATTTTAACCAACCTTGTCAGAAAGCATCGGTATGATGTCTAGCTGTGCATATTTTAACCATATTCCTGTTGGATGATATTTACAGCCATTGGAACATTCTTATAGCACAAACGTGTCCGCTCTTCAATTCCAAAACACCATTTTGCTTTTTCACCAAGCTTTGCATATATAATATCCTGACATAGACACAATCATGTGTGTCCCACTTATATGAGGAAATTTGTTATTTATTTTTGCAAAAATCTTGTGTGTCCAACTACTCAATCTCAATATATGTAAAGTTTGTTATCCTCGTGTGTCCACCTTCTTATTCACTATTGTGCCAATCTTCACATATTGCTAATATGGCCTGAATGGAATATGTTACTATGATATAACAACTATGACAAGAGTTATCAGTTAATGTCCATTTTGTTATTTTAATACACACAATGCAAATTATGTATATATATCCATTATTGAAATTTTCAATCACTATAGAGCCAACTGCTTTCATATTTGCAATGGTTTCTCGCCTTTGTATTTAGTTCATAGCATTCTGTATGCTTAACTTCCATCTACCGGGTAGTAATTTAACATAATTTAACCAGTTTTATCATTTATGAAATAAGTTAGCAGGGATGGGGGTGTCATTTCATGCTGACCATTCTAGTTCTAATAAAAGCCCATCCCTGATGTTAACGAGCACAATTTGCAAGTTATTTATACAGTTTTATTTCGTCTTAGGTACATATGATGTTCACGTTAACAATCTAACTGCCCCACATCCGTCAAGGATTACAAGAGTTTTACACCACGACCATGTCGATACTTTAATGGATTCATTTCAAGAAAATGACTGTGGACAATTAGTAATCTTAGTGGGGATGCTAACGTCTGAAGGAATTAATGTAGCCACCCTGAATGATGAAGGATCTACATCCATTGAAGTTCTTGGCGGCAACCACACACGTGAGGCTCTGCAGTCCTTATATTTAAAGACAGTGAAGGTTAATCTGTACAATCCACATACAACAACAGCTGCACTGGCCATCGGCTATCAGCACAATGCCATTTTGCACGAGGCAAAAAGACCACTGTGTTTTGTGGACAAGGTGCGTCTGATGAGGGATTGTCGACCTGCAGTTAGCATGAATAAAGTAGAACTGGCTGAATGGAAAGACATGCTAGTCGTTGTATTTCGTGCTAAGGTGAGCTTAATCTCTCTTTTTGGTATTTTGTTGCAGGCTAGAGTTTTGTGTTATATAATCAATGCATATATTTGATTTTAAAATTCTGGGCTTTGGGTAGTGGTTCCTGCGTCTCCGAAGAGGCACCAATGATGATGTTATGTAGACATCTAAGCTGTTGATGTGACTTTATGTATAGCCAAAAAAGTAGCACCGAACGTAGTGCCAATAATTTACATACTGGATCTGTTTGAGGCTTATATCTTACTTAAAACTTATGTAACACGATCTTACTACCGGTATATAAAATTGATAATTTCATTCAGAGGATTTTATACTGTGGCCTATTGAGAGCAGTCCAATATTAAAAGTAAAGTACAGCAAGTACAAAGGTAGGACAGTATTTTAAACCCCAATACAAAACGAAATGAATACTTGTAACCAACTGTACTTGGTTATTTGTTAGTTAAATTGCTATGCACAGGAGATTGTGAACATGTAAAGCATTAACTTAAATTATACAATGGTTATCAAATCTATTGCCTGGAAAATATCAAATGATGTCATGATATCGCTGGTTGTAATTGATGCTTTAATTGTCCTTTAATTGGAAGCCATACATTTAATGGGTCATCGGCAATGTGTTTTACGTTTATTTATCATCGCTACCGGTTGCCTATATGAACGATGCCTCCTGAAGAGATTAGTCATTTTAGATTTTTGAGGAAAGTGCAATGATACAGACAGACTCATTCCAGAGTCTCCTCTTGTTCTTTTACATGCACGGTGTAAAGCACCGACACGAGACCTCGGTTTAACGTCCCATCTGAAAGACTGTTAATTTTATTATGGTCAGACGGGAAATCGAACCTGCGATACCTGGATTACCAGTCCAGCATTTTACCACTGGACTACAGATCCGTCTATAACATCATCTGCAATAAGTGTTACGCTGCTTGATATAAATTTCTATCCGTACCGTTAGACTGGATATTAGACCAGTAATGGGTGTATGTCACACTTGGATTTCCATTATTACTATGGTTTGTTTAATTGGGTGCTATATTTACCATAGTCACTGAAAGATTGCTTTAGTTATAAGGATATATAATAATTCAAATGAACAGTGTACACATGTTTACCAGATTTATTATAATTGTTCGATCAGTTTGTTCCTATGCAATGCTGAATATGAGAATACAGTCCCACCTCCCCAAACGTCACCTCCCAAGAGCGACATCCTCTTTATAACGTCACTTTTATTCCCACCCATTGTATTTTCATGTAATTTCACCTCTCATGAACGACACCTCCCAATAACACACAACGACAATCAATTTCTCACCCAACGATGCAGAAAACCTCCCAAGAACAGACAAATATTTGCCTGAAAAAGAACGAACATATGTGTCATCAGACGCACATAATCGTCAATTGTTCCTTTCAATTTTCAATAAACAGTAACTATCTTAATCTGGGACCATATCCGGGGGCCAATAATTAACATGCTGTACCAAAAGTGTGAACATAATTATTGTTTACAGATATTCTAAAATAAACACATAATTAAAGACAATAATATAAACTATGATTGGCAGTTTATACCGCGTATAGCTTTTGATCGCTTAAGATGAAGAAAAAAGGAATTCTGCGCATTCCTTATACGGACATGCCTCGTCTGTCAACAGAGATGACTGTTTATAAACGTTATATGTTTCTTTAATAATTATCTAATTAAAAACATGAATAAAGTATTTTTCATTTACCCAGGTTTAGCTTTTGTTTTGCAATGTTTTTATCACATACCGTATTAAGATAATTTAGCATCAGTTTTCGGACACGCCTCATCCGAAATACTTATCAAATATCTGCAATTAAATCAAACATAAGATCCAAAAATCAACTGATCGTTTCCGAGCACTCTTCTTGTACTTGATCGGAACTGTGTCTGAGTACTCGCGTAATTTATCAGACATTTTGGCTTTGATGTATTGCCAACATAGGTCATTAATGTACACAATTGTCATAAATTTACATAATCTGGCGATTTTAACACATTGCGTCCTCAGTTGCACCTCATTAATTTTCAACATTATTGAGACTCCTCTGTTTAGCAAAAACATTAATGCAATTAAGTGGTGAAGACATCAAATGTTACAAAATTTGTGTTGTTTCATATTCAATCTTAGTTCAATCTATCAATTGTATAATGAAAGTAGTACCCCATACTCTATATTCAAATTAGTATGAGCCATAGTAACTGTCAAAACTGACTATTCCCGCATATCCAGACTTCAAAAAGTTGAACCTCCCTAGAACAACAACCTCTCTATAACAACCAATCTGGGTGTGTCCGGATGGTGTTTGCTCTGGAACAACAATCTCTACAACAACCAATCTGGGTGTATCCGGATGGTGTTTGCTCTGGAGAGGTTTGACTGTACATGCATGGAAAACCTGACATTACAGTTTCATGGCGTAATTTCGGGAGATGTGATTTTACCAGGCAATGTGCTTTGCCTGCTGTGCAAGTAAAAATAGTTTCTGAAAATGTGTCTACGTCTTGTGAATATATATGGATAGGTGTTTTGAGGAGCTTAACTACTTGTGATTGCATACATTGTAGTTGCAACATATTATATATATATGCTTACAGAACAAGTCTGATGGCCAGCTTTCAACAGCATATACATATGGCAACGGTGTCTGATGTCGTCTGGGCAAAAGTTGTCCGTGCAGCAAAAACTACTGTATTAACTGAGAAGTTTTTCCGTCCTCTTGTAAGAATTGATGGAGTGGAGAAAGCTGAAGAGTGTCTTGACATTTTGATTGATGAGGGACTCCAGGCATACAAAAAGAAGGTGTAAGTTGACAAGTCCTTACAGATTCATATTTGTTGCATAAACACACTATTTATTCTTATACATTATCCTCGGCTAGAAAACGAAATACTTCAAGCAAAAAATAATACTAAAATACATTAAATGTTAATGATAGTCAATAGATTTGTAGAAAGTAGGCATTTCTACCCAAGTACAAGCCCTTGACAAAGCAATACTTGGAAAATCGTGTTACTGCAGAGGTAGCAAGTTCGCTACAGGTATGAGAGGCTCGGAGTTTGCTCCCTGCTCTATCCGTCACAATTGTACCCTTAGGCAAGGCACTTAAATTCAACATTACACCTTTTCTCTCGCTCAACGCATTGGATACCATCAGGAGAGTCTACTTTGACATTTTCTACTACTACTACTAAAGTGTCATATCAAAAGAGCTGACCGCATAATTCCTCAGTGACATGTTGTTAAACTTTTACAGGAAATGTTTTATAGACCAGGGCTATGTTAGATCCAAGAAATCCACTCTGAAGCAGGTAAGGAGTATGATTTCTTGTTACATATACTTCGTTATTTGTTTGTTTTTGGGGATTAAAGTTGCACCAATAGCTTAGGTCATATGGCTGTTATTTGTGGAGGAAGACCCCAGAAGACCTTCCTAGACATATTTCAGACACGGACAGCATTTAAGTCAAGCCACTATGCAAAGATAAACTATAATGTTGTTTGTACGATATAATGTAAATCACTTAATATTCGCGTGAGCTTTATTTCGCGAATTCGACCACCAAACTTATTTCGCGGATTTATGAATTTGCGGACAACGTTGTAAATCATAAATTCGCGTAAGTCTGGAAAAAAAACGAGACGGCAAAAACCGGAAATACTGTTATGCAGTTTATTGTCCGGTAGCAGTGTCCCGTATGCGGTGCATATTCAGCTAAACGGTTCAATAACTCTTAGATGACGCTTTGATCAATTATTGCCTTTACGAGTGATATTTGATTGATATTGCAAGCTTGTTTAGGTGCTGGTTTGTTATCCAAGAGTTGAAGAAAAACTGATATATTCAATTTAATGTGGATTGTAGTGTATTGAGGTGCATTGCGGTAATAGAATAGTGTGACTGACACGAGAACGCCACCATTGTCATTGGATAACTTATAATTTGTATGTAAATGTATAATTATGATATTGTAGTTCCGTTTTGTTTTTTCTTGGATTAAATACTTACTATTGTTATGTTAGGATTAACTTTAAGTAAGGTTTTATAACTTAAACTTTTGCATATTTTCGGACAACATTTTACGATGATACGATGTTTCGGACATACCCTATTCAAGACATACGGTGCTACTTAATCCATCGCTACCCAAAGTGTCCGTAACACTTAAGTTCAGTTTATAGTTCGTTTTATAAGTATATTAAATTAATATACAGAAGGCATCTCGCCTTTAGTGTCATAGAAACAGTAATTGTTTTCTATTTGAGATACACAATCAATCCTTGCATAAGGACAGCCTATTGTGCTCTAATTTCTCTGTGCATGTACTCGGAATTATATACCTAAGTCAGACAGCGTGGCGCTGACCACCTGTTGCCTTACGCAATCAAAATCGTAACTTTAACGAAACAGCCAGACATATTGGCGCCTCATCAAAAGAAACCGACAACTATTACATAATCTCTCGCGGTAAGATAAATTAACGATACACAAATTAATGTCTCATGTAATCATCTTTTTGCGCGCCAAAATAGCTTGTTGATTTTTGGCGCGAATATTGCAGAACTATAGCACGGTCATTTCTATTTATAATATATACATTAGACAATCACAATACTTAGCATCGTGTGCAAAATAACTGTTTTTGCACAATCCTTTCTTCCTAGGGAGAAGTTTGAAATGTCCGACTTCGGCCAATTCCAAAACTTCACACTATCACATATAAAACATACATATATATATATATACAATCAATATTTCAAATGTCACAAGATAATGTTCCTTACATGAGGTACCAACATTCTAATCATAGAGGCAATAATTACTTACTGAATTACCAACATAACATTACGTATTCTTATAAATAATTCATAAGTCACAATTATTGAACTCGACTAAGAAAATCAGCCAAAACATTTTGTGTCCCTTTTATGTGTTTGATTGTCAGATCAAATTCCGATAGACACAGTGCCCATCGTAATAGACGTTGATTGGTTGTTTTCGATTTACTTAACCATACTAGGGGGTTATGATCGGAATTGATTATCGTTTTGGACGTGCTAACATATATCCGAAACTGTTGAATACCCGCCACAATAGCTAATAATTCCTTTTCTATGGTGGAATAATTTCTTTCACGTGGGAGAAGTTTTATAGAATAAAATTGCACGGGGTGTGCTATCTGCTCAACGGTCTGGGTTAATACGGCCCAAATTCCTAAGTCTGAAGCATCAGTAAATAGTTCAAAATCTTGATCAAAATTCGGGGCTTTCAGTATGGGTTTGTTTGTTAAAGCCACTTTTAAGTATTCGAACGCACGCTGTTGCTTATCACTCCATTGAGTGGTAATCTTCCCGGATCTCTTGCCTGAGGTCGGTCAAAGGAGCTGCTGTTTCAGCAAAATGGGGAATACATTTCCTATAGAATCCCACCGATCCCAAAAATCCTCGCAATTGTTTCTTTGTCTGAGGGGGGGGGGGGAGATTTTATTTATACATTCAACTTTTCTGGCATTGGGTTCTATTTTCCCCGACCCTAATTCGTGTCCCAAGTAACTCACGGTTCCCGACCCAATTCTACATTTCTTTGGGTTCAAAGTCACACCACTAGTCTCTAATCTATAGAATGTCCAATCCAAGTGATTAATGTGTTGTTGCCAACTATCGGATTTTACAGCGATATCGTCTAGATACGCATCGTTAAATCTGTCACGGATGGGTTCATCCGGGGACTGAGCGATAATCTCGTTTGTGGCTCTTTGGAAGGTAACTCCACCGTTTTTCAAACCAAACGGGAGGGTCAATGGTTCAAATAAACCCCAGGGTGTTATGAATGCCGCACTCTCAATGGCCTTAGGGGTTAGAGGGATCTGCCAGTATCCTTTATTGAGATCGAGAATCGATATAAGGTTCGAACCTGCGACCTGATCAATCAGATCATCTAATCTGGGTATGGGGAATGCTTCTCCTCGTGTTAAGTCATTTACCTTTCTATAATCAATACATGGTCGCCATTCTGAGTCTGATTTTCTTACTAATATAATGGGGGAGGCCCACTGACTTTTACTGGGACGTATAATTCCCAATTCCAACATTTTATCAAGCTCCGTTTTTAAAATTTGTTTTTTATCCGAGGACATGCGATAGTAAGGTTGGAGTACTGGGGTAGCACCTTGCACATCAATGTCGTGGGTAACACCTTGGAAACATCCTAGTTTTCCAGAAAATAGACGGGGGTAATGGTTCAATAATTCATTAATATTATCCCTCTGGTCTGGGTCTAAGTGACTGATATCTGGCCATGATTTCTTAGGCACATATTCAATTGGACTGCAATGGTCAAACTCCTTCTCAGTATCAGTCGGGGCTTGCCCATCTAACATGGTATGGTCTAGAGCCTCATACATCGGACTACTTTCAGCAATAGCTGCCTCTTCCTCTCGACCAGTCCAGGGTTTCAACTGATTGACGTGCATAACACGGTACTTCACTCTCTTATCTGGCATGTTAATAATATAGGTGTGCGACGCCACCTTTTCATGAATCGGATACGGTCCCTGGAGGGCATTCCTCAGTGTATTACCTTTCATCGGTAAACGCACAAGGACTAATTCGCCTCGCTGAAATATATGCATTTTCGCTCTCTTACTTCGATCGTATTTTGATTTACGACTTTCGGCGGCCTGGGTGGCATTTTCACTAGCGTCCCGCAACGTTTCGGATAATCTCTGACATAACTCTCGTACATAGTTTTCTATGAGTATTTCTCCTTTTCTCTAGTTACCAGCCCATAGGTCATAAATGGAATCTAAATTATCCCTCGGTTCGCGCCCATAGAGAAGATAAAAGGGGGAGTATCCTGTACTAGAATGTTCAGCGCTTCTACGCAAATAACAACCAGGGTAACATCTCATCCCAAGGCTCTATCGTAGTCTCACCTAGGATTCTGAGCATATTCTTTAAGGTGCCATTATACCTTTCGATTGCTCCGTTAGTCTGAGGTCTGTACCTACTGCTGACTATATGTCTAATATCGTGCTCGACGAGGAATCGTGTGAATGTCTCTGCTATGAAAGCACTGCCTCGATCAGTTAGTAGAGTCTGCAGTTTCCCATGTCGAGATATTATCTCGATAACAGCCTTTTGTGCATTATCAGCGGTCGCTGCTGGGTATGGGAATGACTCAGTATATTTGGTTGCCTGATTAATAAAGTTCAGTACATACTGGTTTCCATTAATAGTCTTTTTCATCTGCCCAATGAAATCGGCAGAAATAAAGCTGAATGGCTGTGAAATAATAGGCAGGGGTTTTAATGGCACTATCGTCGATTTCGGCCCCTTACGAGCCCTCTGGCAAGGTCCACAGCTATTACAGAATCGCTTAACATCGGCCCGCATTCCCGGCAAAAAGAAACGGCGTGTAATACGTGTCAATGTCTTTTTAGGTGCTAAATGTCCCATACTTACGTTGTCATGTGCAAGTCTCGTTATTTGCTCTCCTAAATTCTCTCGGAACTATCACTTGATCGAATATTTTCCAGGATTGAACCTTGGACGATTCGCTGGGTTGCTCTCTTCTCATAAGTATATCGGTTTCGGGATGGATATAGTATCCGTGCCGGATGGGGTTTCCTTCTTAGGCGATTTCCCATATAGGTGCCAAAGTTGGATCCTTATGTTGTTCCTGTAATAATGTCTCAGGACTTAACTCGTCCATCGAGGGGAGATCTCGTGGTTTCTCCGTATTCTCTTTCCCAGGGGGAGAATTGATCTCTACCGTATTCTCAAATGGCAATCTATCTTGCTCAGTGTCTGGCATATTTTCTGCGTCTGGCACAGAAATGACGGTGTCCTCGAACGGTATAAAGTTCTTTTTGGAGCGCGTCACGACCCCACAGGTAATAATATCAGTTTCTGGGGTAGTCTCACAATCATTCCCTATTACCAGATCCACCCCCGCAGTACATCGATGTTTCATTACTGTCACGTGTAATATTCCTGCATATATAGGACAATTTACCTGTATTCTCGCTACGGGATAATTACCAGGTATGTGATTAACAGCTCTGATTGTCACTCGTTCGCCAGTATATTCTAACGGAAAACCATCGCTTTGATCAGTCACGGTCAATAAACTTATGGTCGCCCCGGTATCTCTCAAATAGGTTACTGGTCTGGGATTTCATTTACGCTCGCTCGACCAGTGTATTTTGCCAGTAACGGAATTAGTATCTCGTTACGATCGAATGAGTTCATCGGCTCATTAATAATCAAGGCCAAACTATGGTTATTGTTCGCCATATGGTTTCCATTTGATCCGTTCCTGTTTCCTCTATACCTAGGTGAATTTGGGTCTGCCCAACATTCTAATCGTATATGACCATTTCGCCTACAATAAGTGCAATATTTGTCCACACTAGGATTTCTTATGGCAGGTAGCGAGTTATCGGTCCTAATATGAGATCGGTTTACAGGTGGAGGGTTGTACGGCCTTGTAGTAGGAACTCTGTGTTCGGCCTCTCTAGGTCTCATACTCGGATTGGCACTAATCCGTGTTCTAGGTATCAACTTACGATGTAGGTGATATTCATCAGCTAGGGAAATACATTTCTGGAGAGTGGATGCCTTCTTATCCAGAATGAACAAATTAAGCTCATCACTTAACTGGGAATCGAACCTGTATCGAAGGAGCAGGTCAATCCAGTTAATTTCGCTGGGATCAGAGTTATCTGTCCACAGGGCGATTTGTTCCCTTAATTCCTTTATGTACTCAGAATATGTCTGACCAGGTCTCTTTATCCAAGAAAAGAAATGTTTTCTATACACTGTGTGTGACAGTCTATACTCATCTAATATCGCCGCTTTAAGTGTGTCATAGTTATTGGCGTCCCGGCCAGGGAGAGTAGCATATATATTTCGGGCCTTATCCGACAATGTATCTATAATATAACCTACCCAAGCCTGTCTGGCAATCTGACTTGCTTCAAACAATCTCTCACATGTAGAGAAGAATGTATCGGGCCTCATATTTTGGGTCCACATAGGTACAGATACATTATTTGTATGAGGTCTCATCTCCGGAGGGGGAGTTACATTCCGTTGCGACTCCTGGTCTCTCTGAATCTCTCTCAGACAAATTTCCATCTGCATTCTCTCAATCTGTAATCTTTCATCCTTAGCGCTTTCTTCTCTTTGTTTTACTAATTCTATTTCTTTCTCTCTATCTTCTCTTTGTTTTACTAATTCTCTCTCTTTCTCTCTATCTTCTCTTTGTTTTACTAATTCTCTCTCTTTCTCTCTATATTCTCTTTGTTTTACTAATTCTCTCTCTTTCTCCCTATCTTCTCTTTGTTTAACTAATTCTCTCTCTTTCTCATAAATCTCGCCCTGGCTCTCCAGGCTGGCCTGATTAAAGTAGGGGAGTCTCATTAATTTATCCCATATCTCATCACCTGTGGTCTGGAAGTCGGGGTTTGCCGGCCCATCATTGTCCTTAGCAGCGCTCCTAGTGGTAGTCATTTTATTATTTTAGTTCCCAAACTATTTTAATTTTATCCCAATAATATATATCCCAATGTACGCTAGTCGTGAGTTCAATACATGGAGGAGAATCAACACTACAATATGTATAACCATATAATAGAAAATGCCTCTTATGACAAGAAATTGGTACTCAACGAAATCTTAATCCAATAATCCAATAATATATTTTATCACAATTTAAAATTTGTCACACAATACTTTCCGTTATATAATAATTCACTAGATTACACTTTAATAGTTCACAATTTAAATTTTCGTTGATGTATTCTCGTTATTTTAATAGTTCGTTGTATCTTCTTTTATTTAATGTAAGTGTCCTTCACAAGTTTTCTTCCTCTGTATTTCTGACGATCCCGGATGAGCGTCCCGTTTGTGGCGTCCCCCCTCGTCGTCTCTTATCTACGTCTGGTCTATTTACGGCTCTTTCCAAGGTTTAAGCTATAATTATAAACTCTCTGGTCGGTTGTCTAGGGGTATATTTCATTTCTCTATCAATACAATAACAACGTAACACAATGTTCTTTTCTGTCTATTTTACTGGTCGTCTGGTATATTCTCCTATTTCGTATATTCACGTCTCATGAATCTCTGATCTATTATCTATATCATAATCACTTCAAGCCTCATTAATTTCTAGTGTCTTTATTAGATCACTGCCCTGTCGATAATTGGATTACATTTTTAATCTTCAATATACAATCAAGGATATCTCAATTAACTGTCTACGTTAAACAGCCGCTCGCGTCTCTTAATGACTCAAAATCTCACCGTATTGTTCTGGTATCTTTTATTACCGCTATATATTAGAGATAATTTGTATCTCTTATCTATATCATATTAGCTATCACGTATTATATTCAAGACATACGGTGCTATTTAATCCATCGCTATTCAATGTGTCCGTAACACTTAAGTTCAGTTTATAGTTCGTTTTATAAGTATATTAAATTAATATACAGATGACATCTCACCTTTAGTGTCATAGAAACAGTAATTGTTTTCTATTTGAGATACACAATCAATCCTTGTATAAGGACAGCCTATTGTGCTCTAATTTCTCTGTGCATGTACTCGGAATTATATACCTTTAGTCAGACAGCGTGGCGCTGACCACCTGTTACCTTACGCAATCAAAATCGTAACTTTAACGAAACAGCCAGACACATTGGCGCCTCATCAAAAGAAACCGACAACTATTACATAATCTCTCGCGGTAAGATAAATTAACGATACACAAATTAATTTCTCATGTAATCATCTTTTTGCGCGCCTAAATAGCTTGTTGATTTTTGGCGCGAATATTGCAGAACGATAATACGGTCATTTCTATTTATAATATATACATTAGACAATCACAATACTTAGCATCGTGTGCAAAATAGCTGTTAAATTAATAACACACTACATAATTGTAGCAGTGTTGACTTTACCCATTCGTATAATTTCCCATTATGCTTACATTTACCCATGTTATGTAATGGACTTGTCCAAATAGTTGAATTCAATATAGTTCAAAGTTGGAAGTTACGTACGTCACATGAATAATTTTGATTTTCCGTGGTTTGTTTTGATTGGTATATTAGGTGTATTAATATACGTGGAATCTATTGCAATGGTTAGTATTTGTTATTTCATTGATTAGTTGTCGTTAGTGTTGTTGTAGCAATGTGTTATTGCATTTCTAAGATTCGGTAATTTCTTCGGTAATGTCATATAGTTTCACGGCGACGGGTGTTAATGTTTGACTTCTCTATTACTGTCATGTTTCTTTACTGTACTAACAATTCTTGTTACGATTTGGTATTGGTGTTACAGTAACTGCACAGTATGTGAGCAGAGGAACTAGTCGTCGTATGGTTAAGAGAATGTTGTCTTGCAGACACGGTATGTAGACAATGGCATAATCTATGTGTATACATGTTTTACTATATAATAATCCGAACAAAGTTGGTGAGGGTTGATACAGTTACTCGTACCACTATGCGTAATTACTCGGTTGTATATTTTAATGTTGTACCTACGACAAACCGAATTATGTACATGATCGTTAATGATAAAATTGTAAGTTGTCATTGACCATTAATGTAAGTTGTCATAGACAATGCATGTATTGGTGTATGAATATCGTTGCATACCAAACAGTTATTATGCGTAATGTATAATTGCAGATCCGGGTTTACTTCAGAGATTATCATGGGATTTACTTCAAGTGTTGTATTGCTTCACGGGGAGACCGGGGTACGGTGGATTAAGGGGCAACGTGGATCATTATCTATAATTAGAAGTTTTCAGAAGGCAATCCCCTGATGACATCATCATTTTATGTGCACGGAAGTTACCCAAGTAAGTATGTGGAGATATTTTAAATTGTGGATCCAACCTACACATTTAGAGGTAAATATGTTTTATATCTGCAAAAGTATTTCTTTCGGAGTGCAAACAGTTTGTGTTTGATCTATATATTCACACACGTATGGGGCTATTAATCACATTTGGTTATATCCATGTGTCTGCTTGTGAGGTTTTGAGCATGGTAAATGTTCCATGTATGCAGCCAGTTTCTGTTCAAGGTCAAGTGATTGTGATCCAGTGTTCTCCGGATAGTTGTTATTGTTTATGTTTGGAAATAGTTCATGGAACTGAGCAGTATAAGTTAACAAGAAATATTTCTATCATGTATGCTGTGATATTACCAGATACCACTTTACAATTCAGCTGGTTTGATGGTAGAAGCCGTGATGCTGTCATGCTGGACAAGAGTATCCGCAGTGTGTCTGCTACCTGTGTAATAAGTTTCATTACCCTATGCCGTTATGTAGAGAAAACAAAAGACAATACTTCTTCAAGTAATAAGATTATTGCTTAGGAACCTAAATATAATTCTAGGCAGGTTTTCTCCAGTGCTGATGAATTACTTTTACATGAAAGTATCCAAAATACAGTATGGGCTCACAACGCCACAAGTATGTGAGCTTGCACGGAACAACAAGACATTTCCTGAATCATGTTGAAAGAATATCCGTGATGTGGATGACTGGTTTCCAACTCTTACCCTGAGATGCCCAGAAGCACCTAGCATCTCGCGAGCGACTAGTTGCAACAGACAAAATATTGCAGTACAATTATAATTGTTGCATGTAAACATAATAAGCAAGTTGGAAAAATACATGATGTGGAACGTGAATAAATAAATGCCGCAGGTAATTCAAGTCTGTCGTTCATGGTCTTCCGGGTGTTTATTGTATGAACTCATTGCTGTACGGTGCACACCCGGGTCTTGCAAAATACAACGGAATAATTATATTGACATTACCACAGCACTACAGCCACAAAATGCAACCACTAGATTGCTCTGTATATGGTCCATTCAAGGCTTTTGTCAATCAGTCACCAAATTCCGTCATGATCAACCACATGACATACTGTAAAAAACAACAATAAAAAAGATAAAACTGTAACTGGAAAGTAACGTCGGTGACAATAGTTCGGAATCCGAAGAAGAGCTTGCCTTATGTGATAACGTGATGAATCAGACTACAGTTCAATAGAAGTACTTTCGCATGATTCAATCAAATAAAATGACTTTGTATTGATAACATTTGAAACAACTTGCTAATGTGGGCCAGGTTCTCCTGCACCACACTGAATCAAATGTAGACAGTGGTGTCAACCTCGAAGTTAAGTTCCTGAGGCGTGAACATCCACACAATATACATTTATCTTTCCAAATGCAGATAATATCTGCGATGTGTCCTTCGGTGATGCTATATGTGCAATCTACCTAATCCAATCCACCATAGTGGGATTACTCATGTTGCATTGCATCTAAATAGGTTTACTGATAATGTTCACACATGGCCATGTGTCCAATATTGCCGACATCTCGATTCCATTAATATTTACGTTCGTCTCATTTGATGTACCAACCAGTATAGGTGCAGGAGTAGTTGCACATGTTCTTGTTTATAAAAAAACGCATTTATCTTTATAGTTTTTTATGTGTTTCTTAACCGCGGAAAACTAGGTCACATCGCAATATATTATTGCAATGTGACCTAGTTTTCCGCGGTTAAAAAACGTTGGTTTAACATTATATTCAGCTCTTTGTTTCTGTGGTCTATAAGGCTGTCTGACTCTATTTCTATTTCGTTTATAATAATGTTCCCTGTAATATTTTCCCGGAACTTTGTATGAATAATAATGTCTGCAAGTGTGTTGTGGCAGTTATTTCAGTTCACATAATTCACCGTTGTCTTCCTGGTTAATCCCATTACAGTATGTCCATACTTCCCCTCGTTTCCGATATCCATATTGTAATTTCATGTTCCAATTATAAATTATTGAACTCGGTTTATTTAATACGTCATTGACATAAAGCAGTATATAAATCACGAGTGTAGGTTCGAGACATACTGGGGCTGCATATGTTACCCAGAACGCAGGTATGTTACCCATTGATGTCCGATTTTGTGCAATCCAAAATGGCCATAGTTGGGATTGCTAATAAGGACTATGCCACGCCCCCGTATCAGCATATGGAATATGCCCGCATTTTATGCAATGTGGCGCCAAAGTGTTGCCTATACTACTAGCCGAGTCCTTCTAAATATTCCTCCAGAGCTGTGACTAAGCATTACACAATCCCATACTGAATTACCAGTAACATACAGATACAGATAAAACTGTCTGTTTGAATTACAACATATTTCAATGATCTGAGTCTTGAACACATGAATATAAACGTTTTAATGTATGAAATGCTGGATGTTATGCTATATAAGTTCAGCAACTGTATATATACTTCGGAAGGGTAGTGTATTTTAAGCATTATTTATACAAAGTCAACGTTCTCCATGTTGTTGTGATTGTTGACTTTCAATTGCTTACCTCTCAATGCTGTACTGATAGTCTCAAATTATTTAATGTGAGGAAGCGATCCATCTGGCAGAAAGTCAATGGTTCTACCCGAGTGTCCTGTCGTGTCTGAAATACTGCCCAGAGTGCACACAGGTATTCCTCCATCAACCAATAGAACATGTTGTTCATTTTTAGTATTCTCTTAAGCGTATCCCTTCATGTACCTATTCAATCCAAACAATACTGTTCTTGAAAGACTTACTTATATTATTACTACATACAACTTGACAGCACATGTGACCTTTTGGTTTCAAAACTTGTAGCCCAATGGGTTTGCACTTTGAATATACTATGTATATGTCTATGAATATTATCAGGTATGTTATTAATGGGACAGTAATGTTATTGTCATTTGTAAAATTTTAATTGTATTCGTTATTATGGAAACAGTTGCAATAACATATTATAATAGAACATAGTTCAGTACATTCAGTCAAACAAGTCATGGTCATTCGTTGTATATTTTAATAGTGGAACAGACGTTAAAAGTAAAAATGCCACCATAACCTTACAACGCATGTTATTATTTTAAGCGCAAAGTGATATCCATATGTGTGACGTTGCACTGACATCGGCTAATGGTACCTCAAATATGCGAAACCATTGTATGACTTTGCAAGCACCACATGCAAGCTCCTTTCAAGTAGGAGGTAGAATCGAAACTAGCATGTTACACTTATACAATTTCAAAGCCTATAGTTTAGCCTATTACCATTTTGTACTTAGTCTAGTGTATTAATTGCTTATTCAAATGCATGAACATGTACATTTACGCGAGCTATTATTCCAAAACGAAATGTTTCATGTACATGTATATGGTTCAATATGCGCCTGCTTTATAATGTCAATGAACCAGTTCTATGACGTGTTTACTCGCATTGACCAATGCTTACCGTTACATTTTCAGTGAGAGAATATCACAATAATGATCACTGGGAGCTGATGTCAAATGTTCCTTTGACCAGAGAGATTCCAGAACGACATACATGCGAAAGCAAAGCGACCAAACTTCAGTAATGTGCCTACGAGTTAAATATTGAATCGGAACAGTTGTTCCTGACAATGCTCGCAATATTGAAAGCGAAAATGGCACTACCCATGGGATGATAAATTATTGATTGCTTTGCACACACCTTAGAAAACATAGCTGACACGTTACTACTACATTAACAGCGAGCGTGAGGACGCAACAGACAGTTTTAAATGTTCCTGAATTTACGTGTATACAATATGTCGTAACACGCTCGAATTCGTCGCAGATTATGATGGAAATGTTAAGTGAGCTACACCGAGTATTATCCGATATTATATTGGCCACAACTGTTACCAAATAGCAGGGTTCCAGACTTTTACTTTCGAACATATTTAATCTGGCAACTTGTGATGTCACTAATTAGCGTTTTGTCAAAATCGATGATATAATATTATGGACAGTATAAATTACAAATGAATGTAGATGCATATAATTCATGTTTCATAAACACTTATTCGATTTATCGCTTGTCTGTGTAATTAAATACTAGGCACTTTGTTTAACACTGTCCGATCCGTCTTTTTGCTAATACCGATGAAACTTTGAACAAGGTTGAAACTTAAGCTACATGTATGCGGTTATCCGGTTAGTAATTCTGACCAGTTTGACACCCCCATAATGTATGTAAGTTTAAATGATCTGCTGATGATCGATTCCCATTTGAGGCAATGCATCAGTTCATATTAATTAATAACATTTAAAGGGAAACCAGTCGCACTGTGACTCATCGCTGTTATCAGAATAACGCAACATTACGGCAGTATTCGGATTTTAACATTATCCAATGAAATGATATAACTTTGGACGTGGACATAAACGGAAACTACCGGGATTGTTCGTGATATCTAATTAGCATAAAGTAGTTCCCTTGTTCCCCAGTGAGACAGATTTATCTTACACTCCAAAACGGCACCAAAGTCCTGTATATAAGTGAGATATATATATTGTGGAAGTCATGATAGCGCAGTGGATGCGTGTTCCCTTCAGGTGAAAAAAAAAAAAATGCGCGCGCATATGTCACTGACATCGCTAATCTCTCGTCTCAGAAAATCTTCTTTTTCTACTTATTTCCGAAGGTTGAACTAGGTGAGATCCATCCATTGTTGAAAGAAAAGAGATAGGAAGATCTTGTCATTCATAATCTGTAAAGTTTGGTCTGTTCTAACCTAAAATAACGGTTTTTAGTGGTAACTAATCATTTCCAGAAGGTCAAGGTCGTATTTGTCCACTGACTTCCGGTCTAAATTTTCCACTTCCTGTAAAGAATTTGAACAGCAATACAGGTAATATTTTTGCCTAGTTGGCGTTCCCATGTAAAGATACAGACATGTTGGTGTACCCAATATCACTTGCTCTTGTCGTAACGTAAATACCAGCAATTCAGATGATGAACAACAACAACAACCTGAACCCAAGCCAAACAATAAAAAACTATATTCACTACTAAAACACTCCAGACAAGACTCTGTTGGAATAGACTCTCTTAAAAAGCACAATAAACTACACACAGCAGACACAGACAAAGCCACAATACTAAATGAACAATTTCAATCTGTCTTCACCCCCAAGTCCCCTGTTTCTCTAAAATCCCTGGCTGAAATGAAAGTACAGGATATGGCAGATACAGGTAGAGAGACCTCACACCCAACGTTTAGCTCACACGACCCTATGCCAGATATCGAAATCTCTGTTAATGGCGTTGAGAAACTCCTCAAAAACCTCAACCCCCATAAGGCTGCAGGACCAGACCAAATTAGACCAATAGTACTCAAAAACACCTGCAAAGAAATGGCCCCAATCATATGTGAACTTTTCAAAAAGTCTCTGCAGACCAGTACCCTACCTGATATCTGGAAAATGGCAAATGTAGCCCCTATTTATAAAAAAGGCACAAAGTCCGACCCTGCAAACTACCGACCAATCTCTCTTACCTGTATCCTGTGCAAAACACTGGAACACATTGTCTCATCTAGCGTAACAAAGCACTTCACACAAGCCAACCTCTTCTATGAACTACAACATGGTTTCCGAGAAAAAAGGTCATGTCAAACCCAACTCCTCATGCTAATAGACGACATCCTCAAATCCATAAACCAGAGAAGTCAAGTTGACTTAATACTCCTTGACTTCTCAAAAGCCTTTGATATGGTCAACCATGAAAAGCTCCTGTATAAGCTACATTATTATGGCATAAGGGGTCAAACTCTCTCATGGATTAAAAGCTTCCTAGACAACAGGTCACAGTCCGTCGTAGTCAATGGCTCTAAGTCAAGTACCATACCAGTCTCCTCCGGTGTCCCACAGGGTTCGGTCCTCGGACCACTCCTCTTTCTCATATACATCAATGACCTCCCAGATTTTGTCAAACACTCTAAAGTCCGCCTCTTCGCCGATGACACAGCTCTTTATCTTTCTCTGACTTTTTCTTCTCATTCCAGCCTACTACAGCAAGACTTAAACCAGCTTGAACAATGGGAATCCAAATGGGAAATGAAATTCAATCCATCAAAGTGCCAGGTTATTCAGATCACCAAATGCAAACTAGTCATATCCACGAAATATCGTCTGCATAATACCTTCTTAGAAACTGTTTCCTCAGCAAAATACCTGGGAGTAACAATATCAAGTGATTTAAACTTTAACAAACACATAGACAACATCAGCAAAAAAGCAAGTCAAACATTGGGTTTTCTAAGACGAAACATCAAAATACACTCAGAAAGGTTAAAATCAACAGCATACAAGACACTGGTAAGGCCCCAGATTGAGTATAGCTCCACGGTTTGGTCACCGTATACTGCAGTTCTCATAGACCAGCTTGAGTCTGTACAGCGCAGAGCTGCCCACTGGGCCAAACAAGACTACGGCCGAATGTCCAGTGTCACAGAAATGTTGAACTCCCTAAATTGGAGACGCCTTGACCTTCGTCGCATCGACCAAAGATTGGTTATGTTCCACAACATCCTCCATAACCAAGTTGCCATTCAAGCTGAAAACTACCTTACCCCAAATACAAGATCTTCCAGAACATCCCATTCCCAAGCATTCCGACAGATCCAAACAGTGACTGACTACCATAAATATTCCTTCTTTCCAAGAACCATTGTCCACTGGAATGCTTTGCCCCCAGATATTGTCACCTTGTCTGGCCCACAGTTCAGTCTGGCTGTAAGTCGGATTGAACATGTTTCTCCCTAAATAAACCTGCCCTGTTCTTAACCTGTTTTTAACCAACCTAACATCATTCTTTTATCATCTTTTATTTCATTTCTTACTAACATTCTTGTCAGTTGACGCGCGTCAAAGTCTAAGGTCCCCATCAGGGGTTTGACTAATAGGAAGATAGATAGATAGGTGCGAAAGGTCCGGAGTTCGAGCCCCCTGGAGCCGTTACGATTGTGCCCTTAGGTAAGGCATTTAAATTCCACATTGCCTCTTCTCTCTCCTTCATGGCGATGGATTCCATCAGGAATGAGGTCTCGAGAGTGATTAATATAAGTTGAAAGAATTTGTTTCGCAATCGAGCTAAAATAAATTTGTATAAACTAGTGAGATAACAATATATACATCACCAGATATCACCAACCACAACATTATGACAATGGAAATATATGATCTAGATAATTATGTTTGTATGAAAACATTCAGCAGAATTGCAGGAAACGTAGGCAGAAGTAATAGCATATATTCAATGTGTGTCTGGTCTTGTAATGCGATATGTTGTATGTATGGTCCTTTACAGAACAGTGCAGTCACCATCCAGGGATCCAGTACATGTTCAAGGAGTACACAGTATTCAAACTACTACAAGTGTGTCTGGTCTTCTAGTAATTCTGTTGCAGATGGCTCATACACTTACAGTGTTGTTGTTACAACAGTCACACAAGCTGATCCACTGACGGGATCATTCTACGCTATCGGTAATTATCTCTTTGTTGTTGAGTTATGACTAGAACACATGGCTGTGACCATATTAACACTGGTTAATCCACTGACGGGATCATTCTACGCTATCGGTAATTATCTCTTTGTTGTTCATGTTATGACTAGAACACATGGCTGTGACCATAGTAACACTGGTTAATCCACTGACTGGATCATTCTATGCTATCTGTAAGTATATCTGTGGTGTTCATGCTATGACTAGAACCCATGGCTGTGACCATAGTAACACTGGTTAATCCACTCACTGGTTCATGCTACGCTATCTGTAAGTATCTCATTGGTGTTCATGTTATGACTAGAACACTGGATCATTCTTCTTTATTTGTAAGTATATCTTTGCTGTTCACATATAATTTGAAAGCAACTATATGCAACACTACTTTGGGCTGATCCACTGACATCATCATTATTACTACCTCTGCTGTCTTGTAAGTACGTCTGTTCAGGCTGCTGTCTTGTAAGTACGTCTATTCAGGCTGCTGTCTTGTAAGTATGTCTATTCAGGCTGCTGTCTTGTAAGTACATCTATTCAGGCTGCTGTCTTGTAAGTACATCTATTCAGGCTGCTATCTTGTAAGTATGTCTATTCAGGCTGCTTGTATGTAAGTACGTCTATTCAGGCTGCTGTCTTGTAAGTACGTCTATTCAGGCTGCTTGTATGTAAGTACATCTATTCAGGCTGCTGTCTTGTAAGTACGTCTATTCAGGCTGCTTGTATGTAAGTACATCTATTCAGGCTGCTGTCTTGTAAGTACGTCTATTCAGGCTGCTTGTATGTAAGTACATCTATTCAGGCTGCTGTCTTGTAAGTACGTCTATTCAGGCTGCTTGTATGTAAGTACATCTATTCAGGCTGCTGTCTTGTAAGTACGTCTATTCAGGCTGCTTGTATGTAAGTACATCTATTCAGGCTGCTGTCTTGTAAGTACGTCTATTCAGGCTGCTTGTATGTAAGTACATCTATTCAGGCTGCTGTCTTGTAAGTACGTCTATTCAGGCTGCTTGTATGTAAGTACATCTATTCAGGCTGCTGTCTTGTAAGTACGTCTATTCAGGCTGCTTGTATGTAAGTACATCTATTCAGGCTGCTGTCTTGTAAGTACGTCTATTCAGGCTGCTTGTATGTAAGTACGTCTATTCAGGCTGCTTGTATGTAAGTACATCTATTCAGGCTGCTGTCTTGTAAGTACGTCTATTCAGGCTGCTGTCTTGTAAGTACATATATTCAGGCTGCTGTCTTGTAAGTACATCTATTCAGGCTGCTGTCTTGTAAGTACATCTATTCAGGCTGCTGTCTTGTAAGTACATATATTCAGGCTGCTGTCTTGTAAGTACATCTGTTCAGGCTGCTGTCTTGTAAGTACATCTATTCAGGCTGCTGTCTTGTAAGTACATCTATTCAGGCTGCTATCTTGTAAGTACGTCTATTCAGGCTGCTGTCTTGTAAGTACATCTATTCAGGCTGCTATCTTGTAAGTACGTCTATTCAGGCTGCTGTCTTGTAAGTACATCTATTCAGGCTGCTATCTTGTAAGTACGTCTATTCAGGCTGCTGTCTTGTAAGTACATCTATTCAGGCTGCTGTCTTGTAAGTACATCTATTCAGGCTGCTGTCTTGTAAGTACATATATTCAGGCTGCTGTCTTGTAAGTACATATATTCAGGCTGCTGTCTTGTAAGTACATCTATTCAGGCTGCTGTCTTGTAAGTACATCTATTCAGGCTGCTATCTTGTAAGTACGTCTATTCAGGCTGCTGTCTTGTAAGTACATCTATTCAGGCTGCTGTCTTGTAAGTACGTCTATTCAGGCTGCTGTCTTGTAAGTACATCTATTCAGGCTGCTGTCTTGTAAGTACATCTATTCAGGCTGCTGTCTTGTAAGTACATATATTCAGGCTGCTGTCTTGTAAGTACATATATTCAGGCTGCTGTCTTGTAAGTACATCTATTCAGGCTGCTGTCTTGTAAGTACATCTATTCAGGCTGCTATCTTGTAAGTACATCTATTCAGGCTGCTGTCTTGTAAGTACATCTATTCAGGCTGCTGTCTTGTAAGTACATCTATTCAGGCTGCTGTCTTGTAAGTACATATATTCAGGCTGCTGTCTTGTAAGTACATCTATTCAGGCTGCTGTCTTGTAAGTACATCTATTCAGGCTGCTGTCTTGTAAGTACATCTATTCAGGCTGCGTGTTGTAAGACCATCTATTCAGGCTGCTGTCTTGTAAGTACATCTATTCAGGCTGCTGTCTTGTAAGTACACCTATTCAGGCTGCTATCTTGTAAGTACCTCTATTCAGGCATGAAGACTGTTGCAAACCTCGTAAATGTGGGTTAGGAACTATATACAGTCACACCTGACATCACAAAACGTGGCTGCTTGGCACACTTGGTTGCTTAATATAGGACAAATGTATGGTAAAAGACTCTGGAAACTGACTGATTAATATAGGTTGGCTGCTTAATGGAGGAGAACACCAACACATGTTTGATTGTATACCTATTAAGCATTGCATTGATACACATACGGTTGAGCTCATACACCATGAGTATTCGTATATCCCTCCGTTCTTGGACAGCTGTAAGAATCTTACAATTACTAGACAGAACGTTGTATGTATGTTGATGTGTTGAATGTTGGCGTGTTGTATGGTGATGTGTTGTATGGTGATGTGTTGTATGGATGTTGGTGTGTTGTATATTGATATGTTGTATGTTGGTGTGTTGTATGTATGTTGAAGTGTTGTATGTATGTTGATGTGTTGTATGTTGAAGTGTTGTATGTTGATGTGTTGTATGTTGATGTGTTGTATGTTGATATATAGTATGCATCTTGATGTGTTGTATATTGATGTATTGATGCGTTTTATATTGATGCATGGTATGTATGTTTATGTGTTGTATGTTGATGGGTTGTATGTGTATGTGTTGTATGTTGATGTGTTTTATGTTGATGTATTGTATGTATGTTGATGTGTTGTATATTGATGTATTGCTGCCTTTTATGTTGATGTATGGTATGTATGTTTATGCGTTGTATGTTGATGGAGTGTATGTTTATGTGCTGTATGTTGATGTGTTTTATGTTGATATGTTTATGTGTTGTATGTTGATGTGTGTTATGTTGATGGGTTGTATGTTGATGTGGTGTATGTTAGTGTATTGTGTGTTGATGTGTTGTATGTTGATGTGTTGTATGTATGTTGATGTGTTGTATATTGATGTATTGTATGTATGTTGATGTGTTGTATATTGATGTGTTTTATGTTGATGTGTTGTATGTTGATGTGTTGTATGTTAGTGTATTGTATGTTCGTGTGCTGTATGTTGATTTGGTGTATGTTGATGTATTGTATATATGCTGATGTATTGTATATTGATGTGTATGTACGTTGAAGTGTTGTATGTTGATGTGTTGTATGTTGATGTGTTGTATGTATGTTTATGTGTTGTATGTTGATGTACCGTGTGTATGTGTTGTATGTTGATGTGTTTTATGTTGATGTGCTGTGTGATGATGAATTTTATATTAATGATTTGTATGTTGATGTGTGTATGTTGATGTGTTGTGTGTTGATGTGGTTTATGTTGATGTGGTGTATGTTGATGTGTGTATGTTGATGTGTGTATGTTGATGTGTGTATGTTGGTATGTTGTATGTTGATGTATTGTATGTTGATGTGGTGTATGTTGATGTATTGTATGTTGATGTGGTGTATGTTGATTTGATGTATGTTGATGGGTTGTATGTTGAGGCGTTGTATGCTGATGTGTTGTATGTTGATATGTATATGTTGATATGTTGTATGTTGATGTGTTTTATGTTGATGTATGGTATGTATGTTGATGTGTTTATGTTGGTGTGTGTATGTTGATGTGTTGTATGTTGATGTATGGTATGTTGATGTATGGTATGTATGTTGATGTATGGTATGTATGTTGATGTGTTGTATGTTGATGTGTTGTATGTTAGTGTATTGTATGTTGATGTGGTGTATGTTGCTGTGTTGTATATTGATGTGTTGTATGTCGATGTGTTGTATGTTAGTGTATTGTATGTTGATGTGTTGTATGTTAGTGTATTTTATGTTGATGTGTTGTATGTTGAAGTGTTGTATGTTGATGTGTTGTTTGTTGACGTGTTGTATGTTAGTGTATTTTATGTTGATGTGTTGTTTGTTGATGTGCTGTATGTTGATGTGTTGTATGTCGATGTGTTGTATGTTAGTGTATATTATGTTGATGTGTTGTATGTCGATGTGTTGTATGTTGATGTATTGTATGTTGATGTGTTGTTTGTTGATGTATTGTTTGTTAGTGTATTGTATGTTGATGTGTTGTATGTTGATATGTTGTATGCTGATGTATGGTATGTTGATGTATGGTATGTATGTTGATGTATGGTATGTATGTTGATGTGTTGTATGTTGATGTGTTGTATGTTAGTGTTTTGTATGTTGATGTATTGTATGTTGATGTGTTGTATGTTGATGTATTGTATGTTGATGTGTTGTGTGTTAGTGTATTGTATGTTGATGTATTGTATGTTGATGTGTTGTGTGTTAGTGTATTGTATGTTGATGTATTGTATGTTGATGTGTTGTGTGTTAGTGTATTGTATGTTGATGTGTTGTATGTTGATGTATTGTTTGTTGATGTGTTGTTTGTTGATGTATTGTTTGTTAGTGTATTGTATGTTGATGTGTTGTTTGTTGATGTGTTGTATGTTGGTGTGTTGTATGTTAGTGTATTGTATGTTGATGTGTTGTATGTTGATGTGTTGTATGTTGATGTGTTGTATATTGATGTGTTGCATGTTGATGTGTTGTATGTTGATGTGTTGTATGTTGATGTGTTGTATGTTGATGTATTGTATGTTGATGTGTTGTATGTTGATGTTGTTGTATGTTGATGTGTTGTATGTTGATGTGTTGTTTGTTGATGTGTTGTATGTTGGTGTGTTGTATGTTAGTGTATCGTATGTTGATGAGTTGTATGTTGATGTATTGTATGTTGATGTGTTGTATGTTGATGTGGTGTATGTTGATGTGTTGTATCTTGATGTGTTGTATGTTGATGTGTTGTATGTTGATGTGTTGCATGTTGATGTGTTGTATGTTAATGTATTGTATGTTGATGTGTTGGTTGTATGTTGATGTGTTGTATGTTGATGTGGTGTATGTTGATGTTGTATGTTGATGTGTTGTATGTTGATGTGTTGTATTTAGTGTATTGTATGTTGATGATGTTGATGTGTTGTATGTTGATGTGTTGTATGTTGATGTGTTGTATGTTGATGTGTGTATGTTGATGTGTTGTATGTTGATTGTATGTTGATGTGTTGTATGTTGTGTGTTGTATGTTGAGTGTTGTGTGTTGATGTGTTGTATGTTGATGTGTTGTATGTTGATGTGTTGTATGTTGATGTGTTGTATGTTGATGTGTTGTATGTTGATGTGTTGTATGTTGATGTGTTGTATGTTGATGTGTTGTATGTTGATGTGTTGTATGTTGATGTGTTGTATGTTGATGTGTTGTATGTTGATGTGTTGTATGTTGATGTGTTGTATGTTGATGTGCTGTATGTTGATGTGTTGTATGTTGATGTGTTGTATGTTGATGTGCTGTATGTTGATGTGTTGTATGTTGATGTGTTGTATGTTGATGTGTTGTATGTTGATGTGTTGTATGTTGATGTGTTGTATGTTGATGTGTTGTATGTTGATGTGCTGTATGTTAGTGTATTGTATGTTGATGTGTTGTATGTTGATGTGTTGTATGTTGATGTGTTGTATGTTGATGTGTTGTATGTTGATGTGCTGTATGTTAGTGTATTGTATGTTGATGTGTTGTATGTTGATGTGTTGTATGTTGATGTGTTGTATGTTGATGTGTTGTATGTTGATGTGCTGTATGTTAGTGTATTGTATGTTGATGTGTTGTATGTTGATGTGTTGTATGTTGATGTGTTGTATGTTGATGTGTTGTATGTTGATGTGCTGTATGTTAGTGTATTGTATGTTGATGTGTTGTATGTTGATGTGTTGTATGTTGATGTGTTGTATGTTGATGTGTTGTATGTTGATGTGCTGTATGTTAGTGTATTGTATGTTGATGTGTTGTATGTTGATGTGTTGTATGTTGATGTGTTGTATGTTGATGTGCTGTATGTTAGTGTATTGTATGTTGATGTGTTGTATGTTGATGTGTTGTATGTTGATGTGTTGTATGTTGATGTGTTGTATGTTGATGTGTTGTATGTTGATGTGTTGTATGTTGATTTGTTGTATGTTGATGTGTTGTATGTTGATTTGTTGTATGTTGATGTGTTGTATGTTAGTGTATTGTATGTTGATGTGTTGTATGTTGATGTGTTGTATGTTAGTGTATTGTATGTTGATGTGTTGTATGTTGATGTGTTGTATGTTAGTGTATTGTATGTTGATGTGTTGTATGTTGATGTGTTGTTTGTTGGCGGTAATGCCTGTGTAATGAGAATCGTCCCACATATATAGTTCATTTTGCACAATGTTATGTACATGTAAAACATTTAGCCTCTACTATAGTCCATAAACTGCTATGTATATGTACCATTTGAAAAGAAATACTATTCTGACTCGAGATATGTGTTTTATTAGTAGCTCTGCAAGGAGGTTATTATTTCATTCCGATGTGATGTTTTGTTTTTGTCTGCCCTGTCCTGCCTAGTCCCGTGTTTGGTGGACGGGATCCGCCATGCGCCTATGACTAGTCCAATAACGTTTGATGATAATCGCATAATCGCGTAATAGTCGTATGATAACAAACTGTTGAGTAGCACTATGCTTTGCTAGCGTGTGTGGGGCTGCGAATTTGATTTAGTGAACCAGAATTATTCTTTAACTGTAATTACCTAAATGCCATCTCAGATATGTTATTAATATATATGCCACCAACTAGTTTGAACAAGGTACACACGGAGTCGTTTTGTGTGTTTGGCAATCTATAAACGTAAAAGCCACTGGACAACTTCCAGGTCCTCTTGTATTTTAAATATGGCACGGTCACAAGAGTTGCATTTAGGCAACAAGGTAACAACGAGTGTCTGTTATAAACTATTATTCAACATCTCTTTCATTATTTCAATTTTAAGAACATGGAAACAATTTGACACTAATTCCTAGGGGCCAAACATACTATTAGAAGTGGAACTTCTGACATTTTACCTTGATAAATTCTCTAGTTTGTGATCGGAGTTTTTTAAATAATTAGTAGAGACACTTGTGAAAAACTACTTAACACCACATTCGAATAGGGCATGTACAATTTGATCATTAACCTGGCTGAATGTCACACTTGTTTCTCTGGTAACATTGCGCGCGGAGATGACTGAATATATCTATATTATGAGTTGCATAATAACATGTCTAGGTTGGTTTGAACAATTGACCACTATTCACATTATATACATACTGATTTTGTTGACACCTGACAATCTAAGGATGTTGTACTTGAAAATGGTGGCAGCTGTCTGTCATGAGATATCAGGTTGCAATGATGAGAGGCCGATTATTTCAGATTACTGTATGATCAGGTTGGCATTGTTGGTTATTTCCACCTTACCAAGCAAACCAGTGTTGGCAGGTGATATCAGTTGAACAAGTTGCATGAAGTTGTTGACTTGTATTTATTTTATATTAGTGTTTGAACACAATACTGACTTTTATTTCTGTATTTCAGCCACCTCGCATAGGCGTATTATCCATTGTATGCATTTAGCATTTAAAAACGCTTGTATGCCTTTACAAACGCTTCATGATACGTGATGCGATAACGAATACCAGACTGTGTGTGTACTAGTTATGTCACATGGAGAATACCCTGCACAAACTGCTTGTTACACGGTCATTGTAGTCAACCAATCTTAATACCAGATATACAGGTCATTAACTAGGCGGAAGTCGTATACAATATGTCCTTATTTTTCAGCCACACCACAGATTCCTGTTATTGCCAACATACAAACACTTGATGATAATCGCGAGGTTATCTATGGTACTGAAGGTCAATCACTGACAATACAATGTACATCAAGTGGAGGTTACCCCACGCAAACTGTTGTCTTGTACAAGAGCAGGGTATCTACATCCAACACACTGGTTACAAAGGATACAGGGACGTTGCAGAATAATAGCACGTACACTGTCATACTACTACATACATTGACGCCTACATCATCAGATGACAGAGAAACCTACATATGTAGATCATATTACCCGCAGGCTGATGCTGCTAATACAGGATCGAAAACTAAGAGTGTCATACTTTATCTATCGTGTAAGTATCGTTGGTACATTTCATATGTTATCTATCGTGTAAGTATCGTTGGTACATTTCATATGTTATCTATCGTGTAAGTATATTTGTACATGTCATACAATATCTATCGTGTACGTATCTTTGGTACATGTCTTATGTTATATATCGTGTACGTATCTTTGTACATGTCATACAATATAGATCGTGTACGTATCTTTGGTACATGTCTTATGTTATCTATCGTGTAAGTATCTGTGTGCATGTCATATGTTATCTATCGTGTACGTATCTTTGGTACATGTCATATGTTCTCAATAGTGTAATTATCTTTGATACATGTCATATGTTATATATCGTGTAATTATCTTTGGAACATGTCATATGTTATCTATATTGTAAGTATCTTTGTACATGTCATATAATATCTATCGTGTACGTATCTTTGTACATGACATATGTTATCTATATTGTAAGTATCTGTGTGCATGTCATATGTTATCTATATTGTAAGTATCTTTGGTACATGTTATATTATATCTATCGTGTACGTATCTTTGGTATATGTCATATGTTATCTATCGTGTAAGTATCTTTGTACATGTTATATGTTATCTATATTGTAAGTATGTGTGTACATGTCATATAATATCTATCGTGTACGTATCTTTGTACATGACACATGTTATCTATATTGTAAGTATCTTTGTACATGTCATATAATATATATCGTGTAAGTATCTTTGTACATGACACATGTTATCTATATTGTAAGTATCTTTGTACATGTCATATAATATATATCGTGTACGTATATTTGGTACATGTCTTATGTTATATATCGTGTACGTATCTTTGTACATGTCATACAATATAGATCGTGTACGTATCTTTGGTACATGTCTTATGTTATCTATCGTGTAAGTATCTGTGTGCATGTCATATGTTATCTATAGTGTAAGTATATTTGTACATGTCATATATTATCTATATTGTAAGTATCTTTGGTACATGTCATATGTTATCTATATTGTAAGTATCTTTGTACATGTCATATGTTATCTATCGTGTACGTATCTTGGTACATGTCATATCTTATCTATATTGTAAGTATCTTTGTACATGTCATATGTTATCTATAGTGTACGTATCTTTGGTACATGTCATATGTTATCTATCGTGTAAGTATCTTTGTACATGTCATATGTTATCTATCGTGTAAGTATCTTGGTACATGTCATATCTTATCTATATTGTAAGTATCTTTGTATATGTCATATGTTATCCATAGTGTACGTATCTTTGGTACCTGTCATATGTTATCTATAGTGTAAGTATGTTTGGTACCTGTCATATATTATCTATGTAGTAAGTATATTTGTATACTTAAACATATGTTGTTAAATACCAACACAATACACTCCAGAATTAGTTCAATCGGTAAATGTAAAGTTATGCAGCAATTGGATAATGTAGATCACAAGATCAGGTTAATTCCAGAAAACCTCACATGTAGCAAATGTAACTCAAGATTGGACTTGTTCAATTGTGTTATAACCCTTGATAATGTTGTTGATATTACTCTAACGCTGTCAGAAATAATTTAAGAAACATTTAAACATTTACAGGTGTATCAGTTATAATTAATTAAACCTTCATATCTTGTCAATGGATGCTGAACACTTTCTGAAGCTTGAAGCAATTAAATATTATAATACACGTATGCTACTTTTGGACAACATTACTGGTGGTTGACCTGGTATAATAACATTTCCTATCTATTCAATGCTCAGGGCTTAATTAGACATGACGATATCAATCACTATGAGATACTATTTACAACAAATTGTTTGCTAAACTCGATCTCTGTTACTCTGCCATTTGTTAAATCAGTAAAGACTAATATTTCTCTTCAATGTACTTCGAGAAGTTTGTGAAACTTGAACAATTCGTATAGGTAACTGTTGTCAAGGTTTCTGTGGTAAGGTTACGGTCATTTTAATAAAAACCTCCCCGGTAATAGACTTTGTGAAAACACTAAACTAATTGCAGTCACTTTTAGTCCTTAGTTTGAAACAGTTAAACGTTTAGTCTTTAGTAGAAGATGCGTCGAACACTGGCTCTGGTAAAACTTAAACCTTGCTTGGGTAAATTAAGCTTATATCTCACAGGGCTTAACTCACTATAAGCTTCCTCACATAGTTTGGGCAACCAAAGACTAAACTGATAGATCACCGTCTCGCCCGTGTGTCCAGGGACTCCCCTAAATAATTTTAAATCACGTTTTGGGTAGAAACATTTAAACAATTTAAGTCACTGAATCGTTGGTAGATTTAGAAATGTGAGCACATTCGCCTAACACTGGAGATGGTACAACTTAATCATTTGTTAAATATATTAAATTTATAGAACTCTGTGCTTAAATCACTAAGATTCCTCACATCTTCTTGGCAACCAAAATCGTCCTTCCGATATGTGACCGTATCACTTGGATATCAAAGTAACACCCCGAATATTAGTGCTCTTTTCACTTTTATACTAGCTGGTGATGTCATATGATCACATAATGACGTCATACCGATATCACACGCACCGTAGCAAAACTGGCTGACTGTATGCAGAAGGGAATACATAAGTGTGTACATATTATCATGATTTCTAATCACTGAGGTTATTGAGGTTGAAATTATTAAATGAATTAGTAAATTTCAATATTGATTTATCGATTTCTACCAGTTTCACATTGACACTGTCGTAAGCTGTAATTCAGCAATTACCCAGAATGCACATTTCACGAAATGTGTCGGGAACAATAATAAATTCATAGTAGTTCTCACAGTTGCACAGCTAACATTATGTACGCTAAAGTAAATCAAGCAACCTGAATATTTACATAATCATGTAGAACAACACAGTACATGCATATATTAACAATACATGAGTAAATGTCCAATACAGTACATATTAATGGTATCAATGGAAGCAAGTGGGTGGGGTAACTCGAATAATGTGCTCAGTAGCAATAAGTTGTACAAGTACAAGAAAAGTCATACCAGAAATTGTGAATTATTCACTAGTATTTGTCGAGGTACCATATCGTTACATATATTATTTCCGTTCACCAGGTCAGCCAGATGAACCAACGCACTTCACATATCTGTTCAAGGATAATACTCACACGTTTTCGTGGATCGGTGGATATAATGGCGGGTATTCTCAAACATTCGTAATTCAGACATCTATTGTTGGTACAGAAGGTTGGATAAACAGAACGACAATTGCTCAGATATTACCTGGTGTCACTTCTTACCAGGCGAGCATAAACGCTCTACCACCGGGGACATACGTTGCTCGAATATTTGCTTGGACTAGTAAAGGCACATCAGAATATGTAGGATTAAATGACAGATTGTCAGGTGTTAAAATAGAAACAGGTAAGTCTAGCATAAGTTGGCATGGCATATGCGTGCAGTGAATAGTTTGCTACTTGTTTTCATTCATGAATTAGCTTTGCATGCACGTATCCACAAATTGCACATATTGCCGGCTAGCAGATATTAATTGCACATTTATGAATTATGCATAGGCAATGGTCATCATTATTATCGTGTGGAGTTGTCATGATTTATGATTTGATGTTAATGCAAGTATTCTCTTCTGAGTGAAAGACCGCCTGGATGTTGCATCGAGATAAATAGATCGAGTGCTAGTTTTAATATTATTCCATATCTTGAGTTACCAAATGTAAACTCAAATGTCCTAGACTAAGTTAGGAATATCGTCTTATAGATTAGAACTTGAATAGGCAGATGGGAAAACCACACATCATATTATTATACTTAATTGAATGCTCATGTTTAATGATTTAAGAACACTTTACAGCAAGATGTATTATTGGGATACACGTTAGATGGTTAAATTTGTTAAATTAAATGAAAATGCAGTTTTGAAATTATCTAAAGCATTTGAACGTCGTTGATTAATAACATGTGTTAATATATAACCAAATCTACTTAGCTGTTGTTTCAATGATGAACTCTTTAGTTTATTAAATGTTTTTATTAATTATATGTCTCCCCCAACCCTGTGTTAGTTGGTTAGTGCATTAGTGTTCATTACCATACATGTTTCACTTTATAACTTGTTTTCTATTGATGCTTTGTTCATGGGTCATAAATGGCTTATTACGAAATAAAGAGATATTATATCATAATTATATTATATATACACATTTCTTTCTCAAATATGCACTTATTATTTTAAGTGATATATACTTTCCTTCATCATGCAATATACTATTTGACATCATATCTTATAGTATTCTTCACAAAACCCAAATAGGTTTCCATGTGTTACTGTGGTATAAATAAGCACAACTAATCACAAATGGAATATACTGCTCTCTAATTATATATAAATTGTAAATTGTATATACACATGTAACATGCATTGATTTTATGTATATATTATATTAAATAGTAGATATTATTCATGAATTGAAAACATGTAAAACTAATAGGGGATTATTATCCGACCCCTACTGGTCTGAACCTGAACACATAATCAACAAAACATCATAGTATAATCATAGCATTGTGTGTTTTGAAGTAAAAGTTGGATACTATTTACAGATGCTCTTGAAAATGTGGATGATATACAGATTCTTCAAGAAACGAATCATTCATAATAGCATCGAGGATAGGATGAAATAGTTTCGGTATAATTTGATAAAATCCCGATATACATGTAGTTCGATAATCTTCTATCACACAACTATATCAATACTAGGCCATCATGTCCAATTACAAATAACTAGCACTTATTGTCCAAATTATGTTATTAAATAAATTCAGAATGAACTACTTTAAATTGGATTCCTTTCCAAACGTGGTGCTTTCAATAAACCTATCCTTAATTGTATTTTGTCAATTCAGATCCAGAAATACCAACATGCCCAGTATTGGGAGTTGCAGGGTGGGTTTTAACAGTTATTCTCGTGTTGATAATAACTACTGGATCAATTGTATTCTACAAGAGGAGGTACGACCAAAAAGGTAATACATTGCATAAACACTATGGAAATTAAATGTTTAATATGACGTCCACCTTACAATACGCATGCAAGTTGTTGTTCACTTATTAACAGTAATGTGTGTGCGTCTGTGTGTGTGTATATATATATGTGTGTTCATTAAGGAGACAATTGGTGCATATTGCTTTGCATATATCGGGAGGTTTGTAATTTACATTATCGTGTTCCATCCCTATCTTTGAAAATGTGATCGTTCTGAACATAACTGCACCTCCATTTTTAATGTATGTAATCGACGTATTGTTAACATGACCAGATATCAAGGTCACTCTAAGCCATGAACTCTCAGAATAATGCACAGTAGTGTATGTCCACTCAACGTGTTCAACCTATCGACATGCGTTGAAGTAGCTTGCACAGACGATCCCCATATTGAGTTGGCATTTTACGATATTGAGTCAGCATAACCTTATTTAGTAATTGCGGTGTTTCTCATGGGGAGTTACGTTGTTAATACAACAATATTGCATACGCCGCAAAGCATGGGTTCCAAACACACGCGTGTTGTCGTGCAATATGAATTGTGGCATCGTAAGCATCTACGTATTGTCGGTCTCCTATTCCTGTCTTACTGATAGCCATCATTTAAAGTACATAGTGTCATTGTACAGGTCATACGAATATGTCTAGGACATATACCATTGATGGTAGCTGTTGCTGCTGTTGAATAACGGTACCTGTCGTCCTGTCGGTGCATTCATACTATTAATCAATATACCATACCCCTAGTATACCCGTATATATAGTGTACTCTATATCCGACACTTGTATGCAATTAATATGTACGAATAACCTTTGTATGTGCACCAATGCTTAGTCTACCTTTAACAATTAGATATAATATTGCGAAAGCATATGTCAAGAAATATTTAATAGAAACACTTATTTTCCTATGTGTAGGCCCGTGGCCCGCTGATATTTGAAGCATAATATTTGCAATATTGCATAATTACAATAAGAACATGTAGTTATCATATGACCATAATTATTCTGACATCAAATAGATTAGACAATGCCGATGTTCTACATAATCAATACTGTACGGCCGAGCAAATATATAATGTTCAAATCATTAAGAACCTGACGTATAATTATTGAATTACCTCTTGTTTTCAGACCGAACTCTTTCAAGATCAGCTAACAGGTATGTACCGCTCTATGTATGTTGTACTGTACTTTTGGCATAACGGAAAAATGCAATAAGGTATTCGACATTGCTCTCAGAACATAAACTAATCATGTCGAACCTAATAAGGAATGAAACACCGCTAATGTCCACTGAGGTATAGCTAACAATGGGTGTGTTTGATTATGCCGAGGCCAAAGCCGCCTTTCTAAGGCTAGGTGCTTACGTTCAAATCAATCAATGTTATTCATTTAATATAATGAGCAGTTCTAATCCGCATTTGATTCGGAAATATTTCACTTTCATATAAAATATTGTAGTTTGTCCCATTAAGCAAATACCGAACATGAACTTATCATACTATTCCTTTAATTGTTGGAACAGTGTTCATGAACATTGAACATGTTCTACCTGTAATCTACACGTATCTCAGGATGACGTGACCTAACTATGTCTTCAATAACAACCAATCTTGTTATGTGATTTTAGGAGACCAATAAACACACACTTGATGTGCTCGTTTTTCGGCATAGACATTACAACTTAAAATGGCGAGAAATAGAAACATTTGACTTAACTTCCAGATTAATAACACACTATTAAATGTATCTTTCCAGGAAAAGTCACAACACAACAGTAGAAGAAACTTCATATTATAATGTTGCGAAGTAAGTATTCGTTATGTATAGTGATTGGTAATGAACTCAATGTATTGACAGTATGGAAACGGTATTATATACTCCCCCTCATTAACATCATTCCAAAATGCAATTTACTAAGTTGTATTGCACAGACCAACACCCCGAATATTGGCAATGTTCTTAAGAGCAAACTATCGATATGTTGACAAATACGGAGCTAAGCATGAATGGGTTCTTCTCTATAGAGAGCGATTCGCAGATATTATATTTATGTTATGCTATAATGGAACAGGCGCTGTATACATGCTACATATAAGTGTCTATTAATAGCGGGATTGTATTATGCCATGATAGCATGACATTGTATTCGGTCATGGCTGGTTTTGAAGGTTGACGGCGAGCTTCGATAATAAATTGTGCGGGATATCATTTCTATGTTGGATGGGCTTAAGATCCCTTGGAACAGTTGGCAGCAGGGTATAGGTGTGGTTGACTGCAGGGTATAGAAAGGATACAATAGTGTGTCTCAGCCTCCGTCCGTCTTATGAGACGATGGATTGCGCTCTTGTTGAGGAACATCTTCTGCGGTGACTGAGTAGGCCTATTCTTGAGTGGCAGTCTCTGTTGCAGTCATCGCAGGTGAAGATCGAGTCATCCAGGTTGGTTGATGCCTTGCGCCTCTGTCGTTTCTGCTCACGAAGCGTAGTTCGCTCAGCCTCGGCTCGTCTGACCCCAGCTTTCACAACGTGTCTCCATGATGACTGGTTTGATGCTGTGTCCTCCCAAGACTCTATGTTGATTTGCGCTGAACGCAGGTCTCTCTTACAAGCGTCCCTGTATCTTAGGTGGGGGCGACCAGTTGGACGTGATCCTTGTTCAAGTTGACCGTATAGTAGATCTTTGGGGATGCGTCCTTTATCCTTGCGTCGGACATGACCTAGCCAGCGCAGGCGGCGTTCACTGAGCATTGCATAGATGGTTGTTGAATTCGCTCTGCTGAGGACCTCTGTATTGGTGAACCTATCTTCCAAAGTGATTCCCAAGATCCTGCGGAGGCACCTCATATGGTATGAGTTCAGCTTTGTCTCTTGTCTGGCATATGTCGTCCATGACTCACTGCCGTAGAGGAGCGTGCTGTGTATGCAGGCCTGGTAGACCTTCAACTTGGTGTTCAGTGTTAGGTTTCTGTTCTTCCAGACTCTCTTGGTGAGCTTTGACATGACGGTGGCTGCTTTCCCAATGCGTGCATTGATCTCAGCATCGAGGGACAGGTTGTTGGATATCAGTGATCCTAGATATCTGAAGTTGTGGACCATGGCGAGTGTAGAGCCGTTAATGGCTATGGGAGCTGGATCTGCAACGTCCTGGGTCATGACCTCTGTTTTCTTTATGCTGATGGTTAGGGCACACTCACGGCATGCATTGAAGAACTGATCCATGAGGTGCTGGAGGCCATCGTGTGTGTGGCTTGCGAGGGCTGCATCGTCAGCGAACAGCATCTCCCTGAGTAGGACACGAGTTGTTTTGGTTTTGGCACGCAAGCGGGCCAAGTTGTATAGCTTGCCATCGTGTCGGGTGTGGATGTAGACACCGTCAGAGGAGGACTGGAAGGCATATGTCAGGAGGAGTGAGAAGAGGATGCCGAAGAGCGTCGGTGCGATGACGCAGCCTTGCTTGACTGCGCTGAGGATGGGAAAAGGCTTGGAAATGTCGCCGTCGAAGCTGACGGTGCTCTTCATGTCTTTGTGGAACGACGTGATCATGCTTAGCAATTTTGGTGGACAGCCAATCTTGTGTAGCAGTTTGAAAAGTCCACAACGACTGACCAGGTCGAATGCCTTTGTTAGGTCCACGAATGCGAGGTACAGTGGCTGTTGTTTCTCTCTACACTTTTCCTGGAGTCGCCTCACTGAAAAGATCATGTCGACGGTGGATCGGCCAGATCGGAAGCCACGCTGGGAGTCTGGGTATATGCGCTCTGCTACCACCTGCAGTCTTGCGAGAATAACCCGAGCAAATACTTTACCAACAATGCTGAGTAGGGATATGCCGCGATAGTTGTTGCAGTCGCTTCTGTCACCCTTATTCTTGAAGAGTGTGACTATCTTTGCATCGCGCATGTCTTGTGGCACCTCACCTTCCTTCCAGCATAGACAGAGAAGTTCATGGAGAAGTGGTAGTAGAGCTGGCTTCCCTTGTTTAATCAGCTCAGGGGGTATGGCATCAGTTCCTGCTGCATTTCCGCTGGTGAGGGCTTTGATGGCTTTTTCAAGTTCAGCCATGGTTGGCTCGCTGTCGAGCTCCTCACGTACGGGAAGTGTCGGGATGCTGTTGAGGGCATCCTCGGAGACTGTGTTCTCTGTGGAGTACAGTTCAAGGTAATGCTCTACCCATCTCTCCATTTGCTTGCTTCGGTCGGTGATTACCTCGCCTGACTTGGTTTTGAGTGGAGCCGTTTTCTTCAAATTGGGACCAGTGGCCTGCTTGATGCCTTCGTACATGGACTTTATGTTGCCGGAGGAGGAGGCATGCTCTATGGTGGAGCATAGCTGGAGCCAATAGTCGTTGACACATTTCCTGGCTGTCTTCTGGCATTCACTCCTGGATTTCCTGAGTGATTCCAAGTTTTGCTGGGTTGGCGCTTTCTTCCAGTTGACGAGGGCCTGCCTTTTACTTTCTGTCACAGGTTCCAGAACTTGTGCATTTGCTTCATACCAGTTAACATTTCGTTTTTCCTTCTTCCCATAGGCATCGATGGCAGATTTGTGGATGGTTGAGCTAAGGTGGCTCCATCTAGCTTCTGCAGATATACCAGTATCGGCTGGGGAGATATCCTCGATGAGGGACATGAACTTGTTGGTCCTGTCTGTGTCGGTCATATGGGTCGTATTGATCTTAGGGAGACACTTTGGCTTAGCTTGGTGAAACTTCTTTCTTGGTTGCAGTACCACATTTGCGATGACAAGAGAGTGGTCTGTGTCACAGTCGGCACTGTGGTAACTGCGTGTGTTGTGCACGGCTTGGAGACGGTTTCTTCTAATAGTTCCAGTTGTCTCTGGCCGTTTTCGTTCATTTTCCCAGTTCTATGGTGGCCAATGCATGTGGGCCAGACGTCATGGTTCGTTCCAACTCTGGCATTGAAGTCATCAAGCAAGTACAGGTCTTCTGTACGAGGCAGTTGTCCAATAATCCTGTCAATCTCATTGTAAAATATGTCTTTCGCATCAGGGCTAGAGCTGAGTGTTGGGGCATAGGCAGCCAGAAGGTGTACTGGGCCTGTGCTACAGTTCAGACGAAGACTTAACATCCGTTCCGTGCCAGCAGTGGGTGGTTCTATCATTGGTAGAAGGGAGGACTTTACTGCAAATCCAACACCATACTCGCGCCTTTCATCTAGTCCCTTGCCTTTCCAGAAGAAGGTGTACTCTTTCTCTTGTAATGAGCCGTCGCCTGGCAGTCTTGTCTCTTGTAGGGCGGCAATATCAACATTTAGCCGGGAGAGTTCAGCATCTATGACGGCTGTTTTACGCTTGTCGTCAATCAGTTGTAGATCGCCCGAGAAGCCTGGCATCATCGTTCTAACTTTCCAGTCTGCTATGCGAAGTGCTGGAGACTTCGTTTGGTTTTTGCGTGTGTTGGTTGGTGCGTACGTTTTACAGTCAGCTTGTTAGGTGCTAGCACCATAAGCCCCTTGCACCCAAAGAAGCAGGAAGACTGTGACGGATCAACACCTAATTGGCTGGGGGCTGCCCAGCTTGAGGCGGGCGGTAGCTGATCAGTGGAGCTGCGATGGCTCCTCCCACCGACGGAGACAACCCGTGGCGTCTACCTCTACGCCAATTGAGATTGGACTTATAACCCGTAAACTGTTGTCTCCCGTGTTGTGTTGGAGTGACCGCTCCATTTGCGCAATATGCTTGGGCTGTTCTATGGAAGTCCTGGGTTGCCCATGCGCCAAGACCCCCCTCTCGACCTTGTTGGTGTGGTCCAGAGGAAAGCAAAGCAGTACGTCTGGCACCAGTTTGGTTGCAGGAGTTGCCGGAAAGATGGTCAGGTTGACGCTTCATCCCGCCTTCGGGGCTCCACTCCGATATTTCTGTCAGGGTTTGTTCCCTTAGCCTTGCACTATCCCTAGCACTCACAATAGTGTGTACGGCGTTTATTACTAGTACGTGTATTGGAGCCTGTAATGTACACGTATTGACAGACATGGAACATATTAGTTCGGACACTTGCTCAAGTCGCATACACGCACACAGGGATGTTTGTAATACATTGTTGATATGCATTCGCGAGAGGTCGCATGTGGATTGTCTTCGAATGGGACCGCACTGTGGGTACCCGGAACAGTTAGGTTCAACGGTGTACATACCACTGGGGATTGATTATTGTTCATAATGCATCCACTCACGGCTGACTTACATCATCGTAAGAATGATGGGTCGCATGCGTAAGTGTGTATAGGGTGATGGCTAAATCGGTAATGGTACTACCCCATGATTATACGGGACACATATCTCACTTAATATACATATTATGGGTATTTATAACATGGATCTATATCAATATTGTAGAATAGAATAAAACTATACAAGTATTGCGAAACACTACCTTGTTATTGAGTCCACAACTATCTGCGAGTTAACAAGCGTCAGTGTTACCTTGTGATAGGGACACATGAAAGGGACACTCCGACATAATCACCAGAAAATGAAATTGGTGTGCCATGTTTATACCACAATGTCTCAAAAGCAAAGTATGGACATTTCAACTCTATATGCAACCAATTGAGAAAGTTGTGTCTTATATTTAATGAAACGCATATACATATATATAGCGTTTGAAGGAACTTTAATTGAGCAAATGCCATGCCATGATCTTTTTCCAATAAAGTGATGTGGTATGAAACATTGTATATATGGTCATCATTTCGCACGTATTACGCGATTTGATATCGAAATTTAATTTCGTACACGAATTAATATTCAGTAAATAGTTTTCCAGAATCCTTAAATATTGTACTAGGACATAGTTATTTTTTTTTACTTAAATCATGGATAATAATGACAACCACCGACACAAGTAACATGTTATAACCTACATAATAGATTCAAGAACACATGTCTAATATTAAAAGGAATTCGTAAAAACAAAAGTTAGTACCAAGCTTAAATCATTACCAAATAGTCGATATTCATTCAAAAATATGACAAACAAAGACATGCCCAATATTTGAAACAAACATCACAACAATAATTATATACACGCTTCATAGTAAAGGAAAGTATCCGTACATATGTTGCCAACTGTTTATATCATACCTCAGAGCAGTGCCGTATCAATTGGAAATACTACTAATCCTAAACATCACACGTTATGTCGCTTTCGTCCCTAGACGGTACTATTTATAGACATACACATGTCATACAATATAATCATGGTATAAAGACAGACAATTAACAAAGAACAATGACGAATGTATTAGTTGTTATCTACATAGATGTTCTGCTGTTTGTAGAATGTATTAATTCTTTGAAGGAGTCGGATGTTTCATATACACTTTACAATCTGGTTTATTTTGTTATGTTATTAATATTTTTATCGAATTGCAGCCAAGGAGACACCAATGCACAGCAGTCAGTCAAGAGTGGATCTGTTCAAGGTAATGTTCTATAATGTCTAACAGTATATATACGTAGAGGTAATGCTACAGTGTAATGGTATGCTAACGATATCGGCATGTTATTCCCATCTAAATTGTAAGACAGCATCCAAATATATCAAACCTATATTATACAGTATACGCATAATTCATTGATTGAACAAATACTATTACGTATTATCTTCTATCCACAACAATAACTGACCAATATTACAGTTTAAAATGAATGTGTTTCTTTGTATTTTGCAGAAAACGATCTTCAAGATGTGTAAGTACAAACTGTACAACTGTATCCTACTGGTATATATATAATAATAATAATAACAGGTTAATTGTATTCGTCCGATTTGCCCTCATATGAATAAAAACTCAATATAATAGCACGACATGTAACATATTATTTGATTAAAAAATCCTGTATAGTCGCTGTAAATCACCTATTTCAGTTTACTAGAAATATTAGAGGGAATAATAGGCCCCATAATTGCTTAAGGCGACATTACATCAATGAAAACGCAACTGCAGAATGTATTTTCCTGTTAAATGGATTATTTGTTCTCCAAATATTTGCCTAAAAACTAAGTAGTTCAACTAATAACCAAAACGTCGTATACGCGGTTTGTTGACATAACAAAATAATGTCAATATGGTCGGACATCCATGCGTAATACAACGCGTGTATCTTGAACAAATATAGTACAGATTTACCGCTATATCTCACACGTGTGCCTATGTATATTTATTTGTAGACAAATCTTAGTTAAATCATCGCTAAAATATCTTTATCTTTAAGTAATGACTCCATTGACAAACAAACGTCAATCCAGTAGTATGGCTGACCGTTATATGAAATCCTACTTTCACTTTGGAAAGTATGTATGCCATAAAATACTATTTATTGATTCACTGTTAGTGTTCGAATGTATTCGGAAGCATTTGTAGTAGACAATGGCTATAAATGCGCATTGGATAACATAGTTTCTGAACATTAACTTAGTAAAATTACATTAGAAAGTAAATACCACGAATCCTTTTTTTCTTATTCCCAATACATAGGGATGTTAGGCATGTATGCTTTATTCTGCTTGTGTGCTTTAAGAGAAGAAAGTATGTATACTTCAATTTATGGTGAATAATAATTATAGTTTGTCTTCATAATATATCAATGAAAAAATGGTTTTCAAACTGGATTAATGCCAGCGTTAGCAGATATACTCAGATTCAAGTAAAACCATAATCAGATTATCTAACAATGCATGCAGTAGTTTCCATGAATTTGTCATATAAGGAAGAAAGATAGAACGATTCAACGAATATAAACTACTTCTATCAAAACCAGCATTTGCTATATAAGAAAGTGTTTCCTATAAAGGCATATATTGTTATATTGAGCGACCAGGAATATACGCATTGGTACTCACAACTGACTAAGTCCCGTGTAATTGGGGTAATACCAATGAATGCGAGTAAACGGTGACGTGGATACTAGTTAGAATGTATTGTACGTGCACAATTAAAACGGTTATTGAACATTTATAACTATCATCAAGTCTATACAGTGATATAATAGCAAACTTGTAAAGAGTATACCTGTAACATAATACATACTGACATGTGTTTTAGTGCGACATATGAAGCTCTGGACGCAAACAACGAAGCAGTGTCGACATATTCATCCCTTACACCGGCAGTAGGTGCGTATCATTGTTGAGGTTTTTCGAATTCTTACCACTCACTCACTTTGGTTTGATCGATTTCTCAAACGATTATATCACCACGACGTCAAGTCTACAACTAATCTAGACGAACACAGAGTTCATACTTGATCACACATCATGTGCTGTTCTGTCCAGTCCAGTAGTGTATTATACGTCCGGTTATAGCAGATATGATTCGATAGCTCTGGCTGCAAAATTCATATGAAATAAAATTACAGTTAACTCTCGTAAGTAGGTCAAAGTAAGTTTTTCTCTTGGCATCATAAAAGAGTTTGTCACTTGTTTGGGACAGCCTAGATATGTGTTGAAACATGCAATTTGGTTAGATAGTTGCAAAGCACATTATATATGATTTAAATGTAATCATGACATCTATGTCGCATGTTATCTTTAGAGCAATCGATATTCGCAAGCTATAGGAGAGGCGTAGTGTCAAAATATGTACAACATAAATATGATATGAGGCATATGTTAAATGTATCCTTAACAATGGCATGCAATACCATCGTATTTACAAATGTGGCGATGCAAACTGCTCTTACATGCCGTAATGCATAATACATAATGGAATCAATTGGTAAGACTTAATGTAGAACATATTGTATGTGCGTTCAATAATGTGTCATTATGTTTGAACGCACGCTACTAGACTAAGTATAATATGTGAATGATAAAACAATAGTATTTAATAATAACATGGCTTATTTTTATTCTTTCTATTTTCTACCAACAGAAAGGCATGATGACACTATGGCTTACAATAATCTACAGCTTCACCAGTTGTCTAACTGAATGGGAAGAAAGACGTATACCAATGTATAACACTGGAACAATCACCAATGCTATATTTATATATCTGCAGCATAATGCTATGTGTGCTCGTCACTGGTCGTCACTGTGAAAATGGGGCCAAATGTGAAAATTCATAACTGGAGATTTTACTGTTATCTTAACGTTTAAACTTTTATGAAAACTAGTATCATTTATCTACATTAGTTCTTCCCAACATATATCAGAAAATTGAAACCCGTTCTCGTTCAAATATGTAACATTTTGTAACGTTATAACGTCAATGTTGATGTCAGAAAAAATTGGATGCAAAATTCGACGTTTCTCTTTATAATTATTCAGTTTCAATGCAGCTTTGGTCACGCATATACACATTCGTGTAAATGAACCTTCTGCACATGTTTGTTGCATTGTCTTAACTATATACTGATGAAAACAGTGTAGTGTTGATAAGTTCATGATGCATATATACTACTGGTTTCTATCGTGTTACATTCTAATGCATGAAACATTCATGTTAACATTTTAATAGTACTGATAATTGTGTTTGTTTTGTCTTTCAACACGATAACATAATAGTTTACTCCCATTTGATATGTCTATACCTCTATCTAGACACACATTCGTAGATCGTGTAGAAAACTCGAAATGTGGTAATATATGTGACTGAGTGGTCGCCCTCTAATGCTAACTTTACTGGTACATATGGAGAAGATCGCAACACAGTCATTAAAACTGATCTACCTGACGAATATTGTAAACTAATTGTATATATACGACATTATGTCTGCATATAGTAAATTTAAGTGTGGAGTTGCCTCCAATTGTATATAAACTGGAAGGATGAACGTCTAAGTTTAGAAGATCGTAAATGTCCGGTGTGTAGTTTGATGGGGGTATGAACGTCATGTACTATTACAATGTGCCATGTGTACCTTAGAACTCTCTAAATATATGAGCACATGTGATCAACTCATTGTTCTGCTTATTAGCCTACCTCTAATGATAAATAAGCCTAATCCTGTTTTAATATACGTTAACGACACCATTGTAAATAATGTATGTTATAGTTTATGTTTGTTGATTATTCGTATGTTTAGTTGTCATAAGAAATAGCTGCTAATTAGTTCACTTCACTCTCGATCTGATCGAGGTTGATAATTGATATTTTAAAATATCAATCGAAACCTATGCATGTTATATCTTTATATCTATATTTAGCAAGATAATAATAAACAGTTCCGTTGTTTCATGTTTTAAATAGTTACGTTAATTAAATCTACTGTAATTATGTTGTATATTTATAATGCAATACTCAATAGGATGTCGTTGAGGAATGTGTCAGTTACTATAAGATGTATACATCCCTGACCTTCCATCAACATCAGTAGCTAGTGTGATCATAGGATGTCATTGAGGAATGTGTCAGTGACTATAAGATTTATACATACCCGACCTTCCATCAACATCAGTAGCTAGTGTGATCATAGGATGTCATTGAGGAATGTGTCAGTGACTATAAGATTTATACATACCCGACCTTCCATCAACATCAGTAGCTAGTGTGATCACAAGCTTCATAACCAAAGTACCAACAAAACGTCAGGTAGATAGATGCAAGAATGTACATGCCATATAACCGACTGGTATCCAAACAAACACTCTCGGGTACGAACATTAATTATTATACACACTAGGGTTTAATCACATATGGATTGTTCAAGGAGCAGGAGATGTAGACATAATAATTTTAGCAAATTTTAGACAACGGCTATAAATTATGATAATTATTTACAAAACTGGAATAGGCAATATAATTGTTTCCTCCTTAACCGTATTTAGATATTATAAATGTTCGTAAATTAAGGATAGATATGTACTGGGATCTCACGGGCAACTCGCCTAGTGTGTGATGGGGAAATATGTACTGGGAGCTCACGAGGATCTCGTCTAGTGTGTGATGGGGAAATATGTACTGGGAGCTCACGGGCAACTCGCCTAGTGTGAGATAGGGAGATATGTACTGGGAGCTTACGGGCAACTCGCCTAGTGTGTGATGGGGAGATATGTACTGGGATCTCACGGGCAACTCGCCTAGTGTGTGATGGGGAGATATGTACTGGGAGCTCACGGGCAACTCGCCTAGTGTGTGATGGGGAGATATGTACTGGGAGCTCACGGGCAACTCGCCTAGTGTGTGATGGGGAGATATGTACTGGGAGATCACGGGCAACTCGCCTAGTGTGTGATGGGGAGATATGTACTGGGAGCTCACGGGCAACTCGCCTAGTGTGTGATGGGAAGATATGTATGGGAGCTCACGGGCAACTCGCCTAGTGTGTGATGGGGAGATCAATATGGGAGCTCACGGGCAACTCGCCTAGTGTGTGATGGGGAGATATGTACTGGGAGCTCACGGGCAACTCGCCTAGTGTGTGATGGGGAGATATGAACTGGGAGCTCACGGGGATCTCACCTAGTGTGTGACGGGGAGACATGTACTGCGACCTCACGGGCAACTCGCCTAGTGTGTGATGGGCATATATGTACTGGGAGCTCACGGGCAACTCGCCTAGTGTGTGATGGGGAAGTATGTACTGGGAGCTCACGGGCAACTCGCCTAGTGTGTGATGGGCATATATGTACTGGGAGCTCACGGGCAACTCGCCTAGTGTGTGATGGGGAAGTATGCACTGGGAGCTCACTGACAACTCGCCTAGTGTGTGATGGGGAGATATGTACTGGAAGCTCACGGGCAACTCGTCTAGTGTGTGATGGGGAGATATGTACTGGGAGCTCACGGGTAGCTCGCCTAGTGTTTGATGGGGATATATGTACTGGGAACTCACGGGCAACTCGCCTAGTGTGTGATGGGGAGATATGTACTAGGAGCTCACGGGCAACTCGCCAAGTGTGTGATGGGGATATGTACTGGGAGCTCACGGGCAACTCGCCTAGTGTGTGATGGGGAGATATGTACTGGGAGCTCACGGGTAACTCGCCTTGTTAGTGACGGGGAGACATTTACTGGGAGCTCACGGGCAATTCGCCTAGTGTGTGATAGGGTGATATGTATGGGAGCTCACGGGCAATTCGCCTAGTGTGTGATGGGGATATATGTACTGGGAGCTCAGGGGCAATTGGCCTAGTGTGTGATGGGGAGACATTTACTGGGAGCTCACGGGCAACTCGTCTAGTGTGTGATGGGGAGATATGTACTGGGAGCTCACGGGCAACTCGCCTAGTGTGTGATGGGGAGATCTGTACTGGGAGCTCACGGGCAACTCGCCTAGTGTGAGATAGGGAGATATGTACTGGGAGCTCAAGGGCAACTCGCCTAGTGTGTGATTGGGAGATATGTACTGGGAGCTCACGGGCAACTCGCCTAGTGTGTGATGGGGAGATATGTACTGGGAGCTCACGGGCAACTCGCCTAGTGTGTGATGGGGAGATATGTACTGGGAGCTCACGGGCAACTCGCCTAGTGTGTGATGGGGAGATATGTACTGGGAGCTCACGGGAACTCGCCTAGTGTGTGATGGGGAGATATGTATGGGAGCTCACGGGCAACTCGCCTAGTGTGTGATGGGGAGATATGTACTGGGAGCTCACGGGCAACTCGCCTAGTGTGTGATGGGGGATATGTACTGGGAGCTCACGGGCAACTCGCCTAGTGTGTGATGGGAGATATGTACTGGGAGCTCACGGGCAACTCGCCTAGTGTGTGATGGGGATATGTACTGGGAGCTCACGGGCAACTCGCCTAGTGTGTGATGGGAGATATGTACTGGGAGCTCACGGGCAACTCGCCTAGTGTGTGATGGGGATATGTACTGGGAGCTCACGGGCAACTCGCCTAGTGTGTGGTGGGGAGATATGTACTGGGAGCTCACGGGCAACTTGCCTAGTGTGTGATGGGTAGATATGTACTGGGAGCTCACGGGCAACTCGCCTAGTGTGTGATGGGTAGATATGTACTGGGAGTTCATGGGCAACTCACCTAGTGTATGATGGGAATATATGTAATGGGAGCTCACGGGCAACTCGCCTAGTGTGTGATGGAGAGATATGTACTGGGAACTCACTGGCACTCGCCTAGTGTGTGATGGGAAGATTTGTACTGGGAGCTCACGCGCAACTCGCCTAGTGTGTCATGGGTAGATATGTACTGGGAGCTCAAGGGCAAATTGCCTCGTATGTGATGGATAGATATGTACTGGGAGCTCACGGGCAACTCGCCTAGTGTGTGATGGGTAGATATGTACTGGGAGCTCACGGGCAACTCACCTAGTGTGTGATGGGAAGATATGTACTGGGAGCTCACGGGCAACTCGCCTAGTGTGTGATGGGGAGATATGTACTGGGAGCTCACGGGCAACTCGCCTAGTGTGTGATGGAGAGATATGTACTGGGAACTCACGGGCACTCGCCTAGTGTGTGATGGGGAGATATGTACTGGGAGCTCACGGGCAACTCGCCTAGTGTGTGATGGGAGATATGTACTGGGAGCTCACGGGCAACTCGCCTAGTGTGTGATGGGGAGATATGTACTGGGAGCTCACGGGCAACTCGCCTAGTGTGTGATGGGAGATATGTACTGGGAGCTCACGGGCAACTCGCCTAGTGTGTGATGGGGGATATGTACTGGGAGCTCACGGGCAACTCGCCTAGTGTGTGATGGGGAGATATGTACTGGGAGCTCACGGGCAACTCGCCTAGTGTGTGATGGGGAGATATGTACTGGGAGCTCACGGGCAACTCGCCTAGTGTGTGATGGGGAGATATGTACTGGGAGCTCATGTGGTTAAAGGGGCAAAATACGTTGTTGATATATTCTGGTTATGTGTATATTATATGGATATTGAATAATAAAACTATATGAACGGAGTAGTAACTGATCACTGAGACCATCACTATGCGACATCACGAGATCCGCCGGGTTACATTGTGTGACAACCATTGAAGCTTAGATCTAGAGTGTGTCCATATGAGTGAAACAATTTCCATACACCTTATTTGTTGTAGGGTTAAAATACCATAGTGTAGGTCATATGAGGACTAACTGTAATTGGTGCTGGAAGATACCGGGTGCCCCAACCGAGCAGTATTTCAAGGACGGGTTTATAGTACCACCGACCTCCCGTAATCGTGTTGAATAACTCCGTAGTACCACCGACCTCCTGTAAGCCTGTTGGATACATCCGTTGGATAACTCCGTAGTACCACCGACCTTCCGTAAGCCTGTTGGATAACTCCGTAGTACCACCGACCTTCCGTAAGCCTGTTGGATAACTCCGTAGTACCACCGACCTGCCGTATGCCTGTTGAATAACTCCGTAGTACCACCGACCTTCCGTAAGCCTGTTGGATAACTCCGTAGTACCACCGACCTGCCGTATGCCTGTTGAATAACTCCGTAGTACCACCGACCTGCCGTATGCCTGTTGGATAACTCCGTAGTACCACCGACCTGCCGTATGCCTGTTGAATAACTCCGTAGTACCCCGACCTGCCGTATGCCTGTTGAATAACTCCGTAGTACAGCCGACCTTCCGTAAGCATGTTGGATAACTCCGTAGTACTGCCGTATGCCTGTTGAATAACTCCGTAGTACCACCGACCTGCCGTATGCCTGTTGAATAACTCCGTAGTACCACCGACCTGCCGTATGCCTGTTGAATAACTCCGTAGTACCGCCGACCTTCCGTAAGCCTGTTGGATAACTCCGTAGTACCACCGACCTGCCGTATGCCTGTTGAATAACTCCGTAGTACGACCGACCTCCAGTAAGCCTGTTGGATAACTCCGTTGGATAACTTCGTTGGATAACTCCGTTGGATAATTCCAAACCAAACCAAACCAAACCGTTGGATAACTTCGTTGGATAACGTCCATGGAATAATTCGACATCCCCAGTGAGATTCGAATCTATATTGGTGACGAACAAATGATTTGAAGCCAACAACAATAACCATAACAACAAGGACGAGGAACCCCTCTATTTTGTGACGTGGCCAACAAGTTACTCTAAATGAATATGTTTTGGTTGTGTGTTTAATGTCGCACTAACAGCTTATGTCATGTGGCGACTCTTCAGCTGTTATTGGTGGATGTAGATATCGGATGGTCCCTCGCGCACTATCTCTGGCACGGGCGGACACCCATATAGAACCATTGACCTCCAGCAAGCCGGCTGGATAGCTTCCATGCACTGCATAATTCGAAATCACCATATAGTGATAGGTGGGACAAGTGAATTTAAGTTAACGACCTTAACCAATCGGTCACGGTGACCATCTATACATTAAATAGGATGTAGCCAGCGTGCTGATTGATAGTATGCTTTACATATAAGTGAATCACATATTCGAAGTGCATGCATAACCGGATGAAAATGGAGATATATACAGGAAGGTTATTCCTTTATCATATTGAAACATATTTCTGTATTGTTATTTTAACAAAATAGATTGTCTCACTTAAACTATATAGAAGTACATAATTATGTTTACAGAGTTAATTCATGTTATTAAATACTAACGTCTACGCATATTGTTGACAACATGCCAGGTTGTCAACGTTTACATATATCTACTTAAACAGAGATGGGAAAATACCACATTACTTCAAACATTCCATCATTGATTTAACTGCATATATATATATATATATATATGCATATACCAACCGACTTCAATATCAAATCAATAATCGATGTGATATGGATTCCCTCCTTATTAGCGTCTGTATACTGTATATTTCTATGCTATCAACATTTCCATTCCGAAGTATACATCAGAGAATATTAACTGACATGTTTTGGACAACCGGAACGGTCATCGTTTAATAGCGCTTTAGTAAGGTGTGCACGACCAACGTGTTTGAATCCAACCCGGCACCCCGGACGTTGTTGTCCAGTATGTCCTACACTACCACCACATTGTGCCGCCATGATATGTTTACAACCGGATTGTACGGACACGGTCACGCCTCCAGCAGAGTGTTGTCCTGTTTGCCACAAGCAAGGTATATCAATTAATTTCGATTGTATGCATGTATGTTGCGCGTTTTAATACCGGAACCGATTGTCACAGCATATACAACTTATGAAGAGATTGATCAATTTAGATGTTGTAGGATAACACAATGAATCAGTAAATCCCCCATTCCACTCCTCTTGCTGTTTTAGTTTAACCAAAATATAACGCAGAACAAGACATAACACATAGATAGTTGATACTAAATAGTTACGATACGGAACACAGCTACATAAACCTTATCGACACTCATTATCATAATTGTTCTTTTAGATGCATGTCGTCCGACTGGATGCATAGGGGTCAATTAGTGGTTAATACTCTTCGAATATTCGAAGACTAAGGAATGCTATTCAAATGAAGACACCATACGTGTTGCTTCGAGTCTTCGTCTCCGATAATTAGTGTCCACATATATACGATACCGTCAACATACGCTTCAGGAATCTGTCTTTACTGTGTACGTTATACTGACATACAAACGACACTATTGATGACAAGTAGGTAATCTTGGAACACCTGAAATGTATTGTACACATTGTATATGTGCCCCAATGTCATAAGCACATACACACATATATATAATGACTCGTATAGCGGCGTAGCATTATATGGATTGGGCAATACATACATATATATA
>CM026386.1:93471608-93496326 GCA_014843695.1 Archivesica marissinica
GGAACTCACGGGCACTCGCCTAGTGTGTGACAGGTAGATTTGTACTGGGAGCTCACGTGCAATTTGCCTAGTGTGTGATGGGTAGATATGTACTGAGAGCTCACTGGCAATTTGCCCAGTGTGTGATGGGTAGATATGTACTGAGAGCTCACTGGCAACTCGCCTAGTGTGTCATGGGTAGATATATACTGGGAGTTCATGGGCAACTCGCCTAGTGTATGCTGGGAATATATGTACTGGGAGCTCACGGGCAACTCGCCTAATGTGTGATGGGGAGATATGTACTGGGAGCTCACGGGCAACTCGCCTAGTGTGTGATGGGGAGATATGTACGCGGAGCACACGGGAAACTCGTCTAGTTTGTGACGGGGGAGATGTGTACTGGGAGCTCACGGGCAACTTGCCTAGTATGTGATGGGTAGATATGTACTGGGAGCTCACGGGCAACTCGCCTAGTGTGTGATGGGTAGATATGTACTGGGAGCTCACGGGCAACTCGCCTAGTGTGTGATGGGTAGATATGTACTGGGGCTCACGGGCACTCGCCTAGTGTGTGATGGAGATATGTACGGGGCTCACGGACACTCGCTAGTGTTGATGGGAGATATGTACTGGGAGCTCACGGGCACTCGCCTAGTGTGTGATGGGTAGATATGTACTGGGAGCTCACGGGCAACTCGCCTAGTGTGTGATGGGGAGATATTCTGGGAGCGCCGGGCAATCGCCTAGTGTGTGATGGGTAGATATGTACTGGGAGCTCACGGGCAACTCGCCTAGTGTGTGATGGGGAGATATGTACTGGGAGTCACGGGCAACTCGCCTAGTGTGTGAGGGGAGATATGTACTGGGAGCTCAGGGGCAACTCGCCTAGTGTGTGATGGGTAGATATGTACTGCGAGCTCACGGGCAACTCGCCTAGTGTGTGATGGAGAAATATGTACTGGGAGCTCACTGGCAACTCGCCTAGTGTGTGATGGGGAAATATGTACTGGGAGCTCACGGGCAACTCGCCTAGTGTGTGATGGGCAGATATGTACTGGGAGCTCACGGGCAACTCGCCTAGTGTGTGATGGGGAGATATGTACTGGGAGCTCACGGGCAACTCGCCTAGTGTGTGATGGGGAGATATGTACTGGGAGCTCACGGGCAACTCGCCTAGTGTGTGATGGGGAGATATGTACTGGGAGCTCACGGGCACTCGCCTAGTGTGTGATGGGGAGATATGTACTGGGAGCTCACGGGCAACTCGCCTAGTGTGTGATGGGTAGATATGTACTGGGAGCTCACGGGCAACTCGCCTAGTGTGTGATGGGGATATGTACTGGGAGCTCACGGGCAACTCGCCTAGTGTGTGATGGGGAGATATGTACTGGGAGCTCACGGCAACTCGCCTAGTGTGTGACGGGGAGATGTTACTGGGAGCTCACGGGAAACTGCTAGGTGTGATGGGTAGATATGTACTGGGAGCACGGGCAACTACCTAGTGTTGGGGAGATATGACTGGAGCTCAAGGGCACTCGCCTAGTGTGTGATGGGAGATATTACTGGGAGCTCACGGGCACTCGCCTAGTGTGTGATGGGAAGATATTACTGGGAGCTCACGGGCAACTCGCCTAGTGTGTGATGGGTAGATATGTACTGGGAGCTCACGGGCAACTCGCCTAGTGTGTGATGGGGAGATATGTACTGGGAGCTCACGGGCAACTCGCCTAGTGTGTGATGGGTAGATATGTACTGGGAGCTCACGGGCAACTCGCCTAGTGTGTGATGGGTAGATATGTACTGGGAGCTCACGGGCAACTCGCCTAGTGTGTGATGGGTAGATATGTACTGGGAGCTCACGGGCAATTTGACTAGTGTGTGATGGGTAGATATGTACTGGGAGCTCACGGGCAACTCGGCTAGTGTGTGATGGGTAGGTATATACTGGGAGTTCATGGGCAACTCACCTAGTGTATGATGGGAATATATGTACTGGGAGCTCACGGGCAACTCGCCTAGTGTGTGATGGAGAGATATGTACTGGGAACTCACGGGCACTCGCGTAGTGTGTGATGGGGAGATATGTACTGGGAACTCACGGGCACTCGCCTAGTGTGTGATGGGAATATTTGTACTGGGAGCTCACGGGCAACTCGCCTAGTGTGTGATGGGTAGATATGTACTGGGAGCTCACGGGCAACTTGCCTAGTGTGTGATGGGTAGATATGTACTGGGAGCTCACGGGCAACTCGCCTAGTGTGTGATGGGATGTACCTAGTTGTGATGGGTAGATATGTACGGGAGCTCACGGGCAACTCGCCTAGTGTGTGATGGGGAGATATGTACTGGGAGCTCACGGGCAACTCGCCTAGTGTGTGATGGGGAGATATGTACTGGGAGCTCAGGGCAACTCGCCTAGTGTGTGATGGGGAGATATGTACTGGGAGCTCACGGGCAACTCGCCTAGTGTGTGATGGGGAGATATGTACTGGGAGCTCACGGGCAACTCGCCTAGTGTGTGATGGGGAGATATGTACTGGGAGCTCACGGGCAACTCGCCTAGTGTGTGATGGGGAGATATGTACTGGGAGCTCACGGGCAACTCGCCTAGTGTGTGATGGGGAGATATGTACTGGGAGCTCACGGGCAACTCGCCTAGTGTGTGATGGGAGATTTACTGGGAGCTCACGGGCAACTCGCCTAGTGTGTGATGGGTAGATATGTACTGGAGCTCACGGGCAACTCGCTAGTGTGTGATGGGAGATATGTACTGGGAGCTCACGGGCAACTCGCGTGTGAGGAATACTGACTCGCACCTAGTGTGTGATGGGTAGATATGTACTGGGAGCTCACGGGCAACTCGCCTAGTGTGTGATGGGGAGATATGTACTGGGAGCTCACGGGCAACTCGCCTAGTGTGTGATGGGGAGATATGTACTGGGAGCTCACGGGCACTCGCCTAGTGTGTGATGGGGAGATATGTACTGGGAGCTCACGGGCAACTCGCCTAGTGTGTGATGGGGAGATATGTACTGGGAGCTCACGGGCAACTCGCCTAGTGTGTGATGGGGAGATCTGTACTGGGAGCTCACGGGCAACTCGCCTAGTGTGTGATAGGGAGATATGTACTGGGAGCTCAAGGGCAACTCGCCTAGTGTGTGATTGGGAGATATGTACTGGGAGCTCACGGGCAACTCGCCTAGAGTGAGATAGGGAGATATGTACTGGGAGCTCAAGGGCAACTCGCCTAGTGTGTGATGGGGAGATATGTACTGGGAGCTCATGGGCAACTCGCCTAATGTATGATGGGGAGATATATACTGGGTGCTCACGGGCAACTCCTCTAGTGTGTGATGGGGAGATCTGAACTGGGAGCTCACGGGCAACTCGCCTAGTATGTGATGGGGAGATATGTACTGGGAGCTCACGGGCAACTCGCCTAGTGTGTGTTGGGGAGATATGAACTGGGAGCTCACGGGGATCTCACCTAGTGTGTGACGGGGAGACATGTACTGCGACCTCACGGGCAACTCGCCTAGTGTGTGATGGGCATATATGTACTGGGAGCTCACGGGCAACTCGCCTAGTGTGTGATGGGGAAGTATGTACTGGGAGCTCACGGGCAACTCGCCTAGTGTGTGATGGGGAGATATGTACTGGGAGCTCACGGGCAACTCGCCTAGTGTGTGATGGGGAGATATGTACTGGGAGCTCACGGGCAACTCGCCTAGTGTGTGATGGGGAGATATGTACTGGGAGCTCACGGGCAACTCGCCTAGTGTATGATGGGGAGATATGTACTGGAAGCTCACGGGCAACTCGCCTAGTGTGTGATGGGTAATATGTACTGGGAGCTCACGGGCAAATCGTCTAGTGTGTGATTGGTAGATATGTACTGGGAGCTCACGGGCAACTCGCCTTGTGTGTGATGGGGGAGATATTTACTGGGAGCTCATGATGTTAGAGGGGCAGACACATTGTTGATATATTCTGGGTGTGTATATATGGATATTGAATAATAAAACTATATGAACGAAGTAGTAACTTATCATTGAGACCATCACTATGCGACATTACGAGATCCGGGCTAAATTGTGTGACAACTTAAATCTAGAGTGTGACCATATGAAACAGGTTCCATATACCTTTGTTATTGTAGGGTTTAAATGCGAATAGTTTAGGTCATATGAGGACCATCACGCTGTAATTGGTGCTGGAAGACCTCGGGTCCCAACGGGTTGATAGTACCACCGACCTCCCGTAAGCCTGTTGGATAACTCCGTTGGATAACTCCGTTGGATAACTCCGTTGGATAACTCCGTTGGATAACTCCGTTGGATAACTCCGTTGGATAACTCCGTTGGATAACTTCGTTGGATAACTTCGTTGGATAACGTCCATGGAATAATTCGACATCCCTAGTGGGATTCGAATCTATATTGGTGATGAGCAAGTGATGTGAAGACAACAACAATAACCATAACAACAAGGACGAGGAACCCTCCTCTATTTTGTGACGTGGCCAACACGTTTCTCTAAATGAATATGTTTTTGGTGTTGTGTGTAATGTCGCAATAACAGCTTATGTCATATGGCGACTCTCCAGCTGTTATTGGTGGATGTAGATATCGGATGGTCCCTCGAGCTCTATCTCTGGCACGGGCGGACACCCAGATATAACCTTTGACATCCGGCATGTACCTGTAGACAAATATCATGGTAGTGATAGGCCAAACTGATGCGATTAAATTGTAAAGTTAAACTTTATTTATTTTACAACGATTGAGAAAACAAACTTTAAGAATTTATATTAATCACTCTCGTTTGGCACAGCTGATGAGGGTGAAATATGTTGTCATTCGTGTGGAAGGAAACCGGAGTGCACGGAGAAAACCGACCTGTCCGATCTGGTGATACCACCCACATACTTCCCAGTTCGAGTTCTTTCAAAGAAATTGGCCGTACGTTAATGTGTGATATAAATATACAAATGCAAATGCAATCAAAAGTTAGGTATATATGTAATATACAAATGCAAATGCAATCAAAAGTTAGGTATATATGTCAAAACTGCACATTGGAATTATAGTATTAGTAATAATAAAGCTGAAGAGTAGAAAAACTATATATAATATTATATGAAATATAATGGTATATGGAATATATGTCTAGTAGAGTGGAAAACGGAAATAAGACAATTTATGACAATAACTCTATAGAGCAATGTGTAGCTATGACTTATATATGGGGTATCTTGCATGAACTCTGCTTATAGGCAGCCATTCACAGAATCTAGTAAAAATAGCAATGGTAATGCACACACGTGACAAAGACTGTAGTACAATATCATCTGAAGTAAAACTAGTAGAAATATGTGATTAGTTTATATTGTTATTGTTCCACCATAAATAGAGACTATTGAACTGTTGGATAGTTGGAGTATTCTGCACTGAGTGAGGCAATGCATTCCAGATAGATGATTCTGAAAATGCAAATAATTTATATTACGAAATAATTCAGAATTTGGTCTTGGTGTGTATAACTGAGGTTGAAATGCATATAACTAACACATGTGTTATCCATAACAGGTCACTGTGATAGAGTTGATTGTCCACGACTGAGATGTGTTAGTCAACATACACCTACAGGTCAATGTTGTCCAGAGTGTAGACCACCGCCAGGTAAGCGATCATTTACACCAGATAACTATTCTAACAGGGATCTCCTAGGTTGCGGTCGTTGATTTCAAATCACCTACCTTTCATCGCTGTAGGTTCAAATCCCATTGTGAGTGAATGTCGAATTATTTCACGTGAGGAAACTGTCGGTGACATTGTTTGTGCTGGTCTGTTGTGCTACACAGGTGTCCGTACCTGAAATACTGCTCGGTTGAGGACCCGGGTTCTTCCTCCACCAATAATAACCGTAGAGCCAACATATGACCTAAGCTGCATGTGCCACTTAGCATCCCATCAAAACAGAAGCAAAAATAAAACAAACTGAACTTTTTGTTATACTATATTTATTATTAATTTTAACAACTTACATTAATCACGCTCGTTTGTGAAAGCGTATATGTCGTCATTCATGTGGGAGGAAACCCACCTGTCCGATCTGACGACGATCATACCATCTCACATACTTTCATGTCCGAGGATCAAACCCGGATTGGTGAGAAGCGAGCGCGCTAACTGAATTTATTATAACAGAGACTGGAAACTTACAGATCGTGCAAAACTAGCTGCAATAACACAATACTCTAAAAAGTTTACGTATACTGCTTGTAGATATAATGACAATTTCTAAAATAATTGTCATTTCCTCATTGCAATGTGGTACTTGTATAGTAATTAATTATTGGTTTGACATCAGGGGTTTTCCCTATTGCAATGTGGTACTTGTATAGGAATTAATTATTGGATTGACATCAGGGGTTTTCCCTATTGCAATGTGGTACTTGTATAGTAATTAATTATTGGATTGACATCAGGGGTTTTCCCTATTGCAATGTGGTACTTGTATAGCCCCAAACAAAAAAAAACACAGGGGTTTCCCTATTGCAATGTGTACTTGTATAGTAATAATTATTGGATTGACACAGGGGTTTTCCCTTTGCAATGTGGTACTTGTATAGGGAATTAATTATTGGATTGACATCAGGGGTTTTCCCTATTGCAATGTGGTACTTGTATAGTAATTAATTATTGGATTGACATCAGGGGTTGTCCTCCACCAATGAGCGACGCTGTATGACATGTTCTGTTCTTGTGACGTTATACCCCATGCACATTCAAATAAACAAATATAGCGTAAATGATTGTAAACTGCTTTCAAATCTTATATATCCATCATTAAGCGAACTATATAACACATTAATGCAATAATTACCAATGCTATTATGTATATTTTTCAGTTCCACCAGATTGTAGCAGAGCGTTCTGTACACAACAACATTGCGCTAGACCCTACAAACCACCAGGCCAGTGCTGTCCAATTTGCCGACCTACACGATATTAAAGCCGTGTTAGCAACAAATCCACTACTGTCACCGTACATTAAAATAACACCACAATACCGCTATGTTAGGATAGCCAATTGTCGAAAATAGGGAGTCCGTTATAATAGTGTGGTTCAGTGTTCAATAAGATACAGTTGTGTATATGGAAATGTATGCAGACGTCACTACGTTCGGCAAAACCTTCCTTATGCCCTGCATAAACTTCATTATGTGTTGTACACACTCCAATCCAAAAAAAACGTCATTATGTTCGGTACTCCGTTAGAATATTGTGGTCCAGTGGTCAAGAAGATACAGTTGTGCATATATGTGTATGCAAACATTACTATGCTCGGCACAAACATCTTTGTATTATGTACAAACGTCATTATGTTCAATGCAAACGTCATTATGTTTGGTATTATCTTAAAACAACTTTATTATATTCGATACAAACTCCACATAGATGATGTGAATACCACTGTAACCTATCATCACTGATGGTCACCAGATTCGAGAAGGCCGTGTCTCATTTATTTGAAAAGGTTGGCAGTTACTTACGGAAGTTTGTGCACCAAGTGCAGGGTAACCGCTGAAGCCTGCCCAGGAAATGGCCCATAATGGTGCTGATGCAGGTGCATGAATATATTACAAAAGGCTATTGTCCCCAGTATTGAATAAACTAAAGGCTGTACTGCGATAGTAAATGTTCGTGTTGCAGTATCCCATACTTGTGTAGAACAGCGTAGGGTTTGGTGGGTTACCACAATGCTTTAGACAGACTTGAGAAGGACCGGGTTGTGGTGCCTACTGAAACATACAAAGGAAGACATGGTAGTGTTGCTCAGTGCTCCACTATGCTATGTGAACTTGTTGTGGTAGCAAGTACCAACAGTAGATTATGGAAATGTGTGGTTGACTGCATCACTACTGAAACAAAAAAATAAGACCTGGCAGGGTTGCTCAGTGCTCCACTATGATATGTGAACTTGTTGTGGTAGCAAGTACCAACAGTAGGCTATGGACATGTGTGATTGACTGCATCACTACTGAAACATACAAAGGAATACCTGGTAGGGTTGCTCAGTGCTGAGCTAGGCAAGATGAACTGACGGTGATAGCAAGTAGACTAGAGAAATGTGTTGTCGACTGCGTCAATACTACAGTAGATTAGAGAACGATATGAACACACAGTGACACACAGACTAATGACTTGCCAGGTTTAGTTTAAACATATTGTATTTCCCAATGTTATAGTTTGAACAATGCACACATATTAAAATACAAGATAAAATCTAAAGACAGAGTCTTATATAATTCTTCTCGTATTGGGAGTCCATAGTTGTAAATAGTAAAGTAAATAGTCGTGGAATCATTCTACAGAAGAATGTCATGGTGGACTACAGTACATATACGCATATTATTAGCGCAGTTGTTAGCGCGATCGCTTCTCACCAATGCAACTCGATTCTACGAGTGTGATATATTAGGGTGGTCGCAATATCGGACAGGTGGGTTTTATCCGAGTACTCCGATTCCCCATACAATAATTACCACATTTACGCTTTCATGCGCGCCAACAAGAGTGATAATATAAGTTGCTAAAGCTTGTTTCGCAATCGTTGTAAAATAAATATAAACATGTACAGTACGTAGACTATGGTATGGGTTGTTGAAGAATACATATACTGAAATAAAGCACGGAAGAACATTGTGGACAATAATACACTGCTTGCATAGTCTAGGGAAATACCTAGTGTGGTAGCATACTGCTTGCATAGTCTAGGGAAATGCCTAGTGTGGTAGCATACTGCTTGCATAGTCTAGGGAAATACCTAGTGTGGTAGCATACTGCTTGCATAGTCTAGGGAAATACCTAGTGTGGTAGCATACTGCTTGCATAGTCTAGGGAAATACCTAGTGTGGTAGCATACTGCTTGCATAGTCTAGGGAAATACCTAGTGTGGTAGCATACTGCTTGCATAGTCTAGGGAAATACCTAGTGTGGTAGCATACTGCTTGCATAGTCTAGGGAAATACCTAGTGTGGTAGCATACTGCTTGCATAGTCTAGGGAAATACCTAGTGTGGTAGCATACTGCTTGCATAGTCTAGGGAAATGCCTAGTGTGGTAGCATACTGCTTGCATAGTCTAGGGAAATGCCTAGTGTGGTAGCATACTGCTTGCATAGTCTAGGGAAATACCTAGTGTGGTAGCATACTGCTTGCATAGTCTAGGGAAATACCTAGTGTGGTAGCATACTGCTTGCATAGTCTAGGGAAATACCTAGTGTGGTAGCATACTGCTTGCATAGTCTAGGGAAATACCTAGTGTGGTAGCATACTGCTTGCATAGTCTAGGGAAATGCCTAGTGTGGTAGCATACTGCTTGCATAGTCTAGGGAATGCCTAGTGTGGTAGCATACTGCTTGCATAGTCTAGGGAAATACCTAGTGTGGTAGCATACTGCTTGCATAGTCTAGGGAAATGCCTAGTGTGGTAGCATACTGCTTGCATAGTCTAGGGAAATGCCTAGTGTGGTAGCATACTGCTTGCATAGTCTAGGGAAATCCTAGTGTGGTAGCATACTGCTTGCATAGTCTAGGGAAATACCTAGTGTGGTAGCATACTGCTTGCATAGTCTAGGGAAATCTAGTGTGGTAGCATACTGCTTGCATAGTCTAGGAAATGCCTAGTGTGGTAGCATACTGCTTGCATAGTCTAGGGAAATGCCTAGTGTGGTAGCATACTGCTTGCATAGTCTAGGGAATGCCTAGTGTGGTAGCATACTGCTTGCATAGTCTAGGGAAATACCTAGTGTGGTAGCATACTGCTTGCATAGTCTAGGGAAATGCCTAGTGTGGTAGCATACTGCTTGCATAGTCTAGGGAAATGCCTAGTGTGGTAGCATACTGCTTGCATAGTCTAGGGAAATACCTAGTGTGGTAGCATACTGCTTGCATAGTCTAGGGAATGCCTAGTGTGGTAGCATACTGCTTGCATAGTCTAGGGAAATGCCTAGTGTGGTAGCATACTGCTTGCATAGTCTAGGGAAATGCCTAGTGTGGTAGCATACTGCTTGCATAGTCTAGGGAAATGCCTAGTGTGGTAGCATACTGCTTGCATAGTCTAGGGAATGCCTAGTGTGGTAGCATATGCATAGTCTAGGGAAATCCTAGTGTGGTAGCATACTGCTTGCATAGTCTAGGGAAATCCTAGTGTGGTAGCATACTGCTTGCATAGTCTAGGGAAATGCCTAGTGTGGTAGCATACTGCTTGCATAGTCTAGGGAAATGCCTAGTGTGGTAGCATACTGCTTGCATAGTCTAGGGAATGCCTAGTGTGGTAGCATACTGCTTGCATAGTCTAGGGAATGCCTAGTGTGGTAGCATACTGCTTGCATAGTCTAGGGAATGCCTAGTGTGGTAGCATACTGCTTGCATAGTCTAGGGAAATGACTAGTGTGGTAGCATACTGCTTGCATAGTCTAGGGAAATGACTAGTGTGGTAGCATACTGCTTGCATAGTCTAGGGAATGCCTAGTGTGGTAGCATATGCTTGCTAGTCTAGGGATGCCTAGTGTGGTAGCATACTGCTTGCATAGTCTAGGGAAATGACTAGTGGGGTAGCATACTGCTTGCATAGTCTATAGAAATGACTAGTGTGGTAGCATACTGCTTGCATAGTCTAGGGAATGCCTAATGTGGTAGCATACTGCTTGCATAGTCTAGGGAATGCCTAGTATGGTAGCATACTGTTGCATAGTCTAGGGAATGCCTAGTATGGTAGCATACTGCTTGCATAGTCTAGGGAAATGACTAGTGTGGTAGCATACTGCTTGCATAGTCTAGGGAATGCCTAGTGTGGTAGCATACTGCTTGCATTGTCTAGGGAATGCCTAGTGTGGTAGCATACTGCTTTAATTTGAATAGGTAATGCCCTCCTGTGCTAGCACACTTTCTTAATATGGGCATCTACGTACATACATACACTATTGAAGGGCCTAGTTTGGAACAGCAGTACCTAAATAGACATGGGTGTGTTGCCAATGGCTGATATAGTGAAGATTATGTGGTGTTAGAACACTGTTTAAAACGCTGGGGAAGGGTCTCCTGGCGGTACCTCGGTAGCTAAGTAATTTCGAGACGTGTCCGATGTACATAGCATAGGGAACGGATCATTGTGAGCATGCACTTTGATATATTAGATATATAAATGGGACAGGAGGGAAACACATCTGCGTAAATAGAACAAGAAATGGACTGGTACTAAAATAATATCTTACAATACTCTTGCTCTTGGTACTACCCTGATAGCCATTGCATAGTTAGTCCGCTTTAATGTCTGGGTTCGCTAATAATCCCTACCTCCGTCTATGTAAGTTATGGGAGGATCGCAACCAGATAAATATTTACATCCCATATTGCATGTTCTTAGATGAACGTATGTGCCGTGATTTCGTCGAGAGAAAATGCGTGTCTTACAGTTTACACTGTTCCAACTTGCTACGGCACACGGTAAGTTGCAATTCTGGACTTTAAAACATTTTAAATACAAAGTGTGCTATATATTATTTGTGTCATTGAACAAAAGAATTAATGTAAATATAAGTAATGAACTGTATGAAATACGTTGCACGATGTAGCCTTAGGGCTTCCACTCACTTCAACCACGTCCAATGTTGTTCATACCCCGATGTAAACTATTAACCCACGATTCATTTTTTAATTATATGAATATTAGATTACGATACCAAGGGTCATCTCAAGGATGCTTAAGTAAGTGGGTACCCGACTGTATACGTCATGTCCGCCTCCGTTGTTAAATGGATACGGTCGCTGACTTGTATACCACTGAAACCTATCATCATTGATTGTCACGGATTCGACGTTAAATTAACTTAATATATATATATATATATTGATGTGTGTACAGTGTACACCCGGTCGTTCAAATGTTAACTCATTTCTTATAGTATTTACATGTATATTATTTGCTTTGTGCTCGCATTATGCTGGGTACCAGCGACAAGGAAGTTTAGATAGTGCGGTATATGCATACCTACATGTAGGAAGTTATCGACTGGTTTCAACGCATTTAAGCAAACTATGGAACTTCAGATTGTGTTATTTATATATGGATTATGTTATACACTTGGTAATATTTTCATATTTGATACTACATGTTGTATGATAATGGACAAATGTTTGAAATGTGCCCCTTATAACTTAGTGAAATAAGACTAACATACATGTATACATTTAATTTATTACATTGCTATTTAATAACGGGCATCGATCCATGTGATTGACTACTTGATAATCTGACATAAACACGACTTCTATAGAATAGCGGAGATGAGGTATACTACCTACCCACCCATCACTCATTATTGCAACATGAACGACTGAGCCACTGTGGCCGAGTGGTTAAGGTCCTTGTAGTCAAATCACATGCCCTTCAGAGCTGAATGGTTGAATACCACTCTGGTTGTGTAATTATTTCATGTGATGGTGTTATCCTAGTGGATTGTGGAACGTTGGGGATTATACTCGGATGCCTGCCCGTGTAAGAAATACTGACATATTGGGTCTTCCTCAACCACTAACACCACTGCTTCCTCAACCACTAACAGCCACTGTTTTTGTGTGACCTGTAGTCAATAAACATACAACAACATTCCCGGGTAGGCTTACTTCCGGAAACGATGGCTGCACTGATAGTTTACAACATTTTCTTTCAAATATGTTTGCGAAGAGCTGCGTCAATAGCCAGGAAAACATATGGTGCATACGTAAAATCGGAATGCAATAATGTGGCTAATACTATGGCAGCGTATTTCCTAATTACCAATGGAAATACAGATATGTTATGTCACGACCTGTTTTAAATTTATTTTTCAGCTTCATATATATAGTCTCCCCGTGGCCTAGTAGTTAAGGTGTCCACCTACTGAGCCTGGAGGTCGAAGGTTCGAACCTCGTCAGGGATTCGTTCTGATAAGGCCGGGTGGTGAGCCGCCAGCTAGTTAAATAATGGTTACCGATTGCCTACCAGCCTGGCGTCTGGCATTCAAGCATATGATTCGGGAAGAACTGATGTTCATAAAAAGAGGTGTCTCATAAGTCAGAAATGGCTGGTCCTTTAAACAGTATACATGTTTATTTACAGGTGTATGAATATTACTATATATATATATATACAAACACGTGTAAATAAACCTGCCTACTGTTTAAAGGACCAGCCAGTCCATATATATCTACTAGTAGTAGTGGTTGTTGGAGAACTATATATTTAATTCTAGAATTTGTTGTAGCATCTACTATTATGTATATACGTAGATGATATAGATATTGGTAATGCAGTTTGATTCCATTGTCAAGAAGCAAACACGCTTTCTGAACCTAGGATTGGGCAATGCAGTAGCAAAAACAATAACAAAAGTTTAAAAAAAGAAAAAAGAAACAAGCTGAAGAACGCATCGTTTACACCATATAAGGTAACTTACACGAACGCATCGTTTACACCATATAAGTTAACTTACAAGAACGCATCGTTTACACCATATAAGTTAACTTACAAGAACGCATCGTTTACACCATATAAGTTAACTTACAAGAACGCATAATTTACACCATATAAGTTAACTTACAAGAACGCATCGTTTACACCATATAAGTTAACTTACAAGAACGCATCGTTTATACCATATAAGTTAACTTACAAGAACGCATCATTTACACCATATAAGTTAACTTACAAGAACGCATCGTTTACACCATATAAGTTAACTTACAAGAACGCATCGTTTATACCATATAAGTTAACTTACAAGAACGCATCGTTTACACCATATAAGTTAACTTACAAGAACGCATCGTTTACACCATATAAGTTAACTTACAAGAACGCATACTTTACACCATATAAGTTAACTTACAAGAACGCATCGTTTACACCATATAAGTTAACTTACAAGAACGCATCGTTTATACCATATAAGTTAACTTACAAGAACGCATCGTTTACACCATATAAGTTAACTTACAAGAACGCATCGTTTACACCATATAAGTTAACTTACAAGAACGCATCGTTTACACCATATAAGTTAACTTACAAGAACGCATCATTTACACCAAATAAGTTAACTTACAAGAACGCATCGTTTACACCATATAAGTTAACTTACAAGAACGCATCGTTTATGTTGCACATGGCTGTGTCCTTCCTTTTGTGTAACAAAACATATGGCTCTTCTGCCCATTAAAAGTCTAATATAATGACAAATAAAGGAAGTAGAAGAGGGTTCAGGATAGATCTGTCTTTATTTACATGTAGACCTATCGATATAGTGTCAATCTGGATCGGTACTGTACTGACAGTGGCATGGAGCTAATCAGGTGACAACACGTGTTGTTCTTCTTACAGAAGATAACCAGGTAAACAAACAGCTTACAACGGCTTACACCGGCTTACACATTCTGCAATGGCAAACAAATACCATAAATACACTAGTTATATATATATGAAAACAAATGCTCAATTGCCATAACAATACCATCCAGATATACAATTAAAACAATAAACGATTTACCATCATACATGTAAACATACACAACTTGCATTTATAACAATACATGTATATAAATAACGTCCGGTTCTAGTGGCTTGGTTCGATTATATATCTCTAGTTGTATACAACTATAGTATACAACTTAACAAGCTACAAATAACAAGTTACATGTACAAATTCATGATAATTTACACATCACAATCCTTACCGGTTTATGGAACCATAATGCCTTTCATCCACATTTCGTCAATCTCCCAGTGCGTGTTAGCTACTGCTGTAAATTAAAACATGCAGGGTAAGTTATTAAGTAAGACATCCTAGCGTTAATAGAGAAGTAAATGCTGCCATTTCAAATGTCGCGGAAACATATTACACAGCTTCGACATTTAGTATTTAAAACCATACTTTCTGCTTCTGCCGTTTATAAGCCTCCTTCAACTCGTTGAAGATTTTGCTTAGTAAGAGTTAACACATGCGCAGAGGGAGTATATCCTTCAGCGAAACAGCTATTTACAGTTCAAATATGGTTAAAAACAAGTATCTGTTAATGATTTAGAGTACTGACACCCGGGACTTGAATGTATCCAGGGTGTCCACTTCCACAATGTCTGGAGGCAGGGCATTCCAGTCTCTGACTGTCCTTGGGAAGAATGACATCTTCCTGGTGTCAATGCGGCAGGTGAGAAGCTGGTAGCCACGTTGGTGATCATGGCGTGATTTACGCCGTGGGGGAACCAGTCTGTCACCTTTACCGGTAGCAACAAGTCCTCTGTCTATTCTATACAGCATGGCCAGTCTCGCGTCCTTTCGCCTGTCTCTGGTAGACCTCCACATTAGTTGGTGCAGCATGCCGGTAACACTGGATGTGTTGTGCTGTCTATTTAGCACGTATCTGGCAGCTCTACGTTGAACCATGTCCAGTTTGTTCATATTTGATTCCGTATACGGGTCCCAAACTGAGCTGGCGTATTCCATGAGTGGCCTAACTAGAGTGAAATATGCTCGTTCTTTGATTGATGTTGACGCGATTCTGAGATTTCTCCTCAGGAAACAAAGGGTTTTGTTTGCTTTATTGCAAATGTTTGTAATGTGTGCGTCCCAGCGTAGATTGTGTGTTGCTGTGACACCCAGATACTTTGCTGAAGTGACTGGTTCAAGGGTATGGCTATGAAGAGTGTAATTTGTCTGAATTGGTTTTCTCTTGTTAGTTACTGTCAGGACATTGCACTTTTGAGGATGGAATTTCATTTTCCAGTTGGATTCCCATTGAGCCAGTTTGTTTAGGTCTTCTTGCAGTATGTGAGCATCAGCGTTGGATGTAATAGCTTGGTAGTCAATGGTGTCGTCCGCGAACAATCTTGCGATAGACCGTAACCCTTCTGCGAGGTCGTTTATATAGTATAGGAACAAGCCCGGACCGAGCACAGATCCTTGAGGTACTCCGGACTCAACACCTATATAGTCAGAATGTTCTCCGTCAATAACAACTGTCTGTTTCCTGTCTGATAACCAGTTAGCTATCCACTTGTTCACATGTCCTTGTATGCCATAGTGGTGTAACTTATGAATCAACAGGCTATGGCTCACTTTATCAAAAGCCTTTGCGAAGTCCATGACGAGCACATCTGTTTGTTGACCATCTTGCATATTTGACGACAAGTCGTCCACAAATTCTATGAGCTGGGTTTCACAAGATCTTCCTTTACGGAAACCATGTTGTAGTGGGTATAGAATATTGTTTGTCTCTCCGTGCTTCATTATCGTACTGGCTATGATATGTTCCATCATTTTGCAACAAACGCTGGTGAGTGAGATTGGCCTGTAATTTTCCGCCATGTACTTAGCTCCCTTCTTGTATATTGGGGCAACCTTTGCTGTGCGCCAGTCGTCTGGTACAATACCCGTCGTCAGTGATTTACGGTAGATCCAGAGAAGTATGGGTCCAATTTCGAAGGCCAGTTCTTTTAATACACGTGGGGTGATATTGTCAGGTCCGGGCGCTTTGTGCGGTTTTAGTGCGTTCAACAGTTTAATTATGCCATTCAGTGTAATGTTAATGTTGTATATTTTAGGAAGATGCTCATCGCTAGGTGGCATTATTCTACTTTCATTGAATTCTTCCATAGTCACAGAAACACTACTCGAGAAGGCTGACTGAAACTGTTTATTAAGTAGATTGGCCTTGTCAACCGGGTCTGCATATAGCTTTCCTTCATTTTTTAAGGATGATACCCCACAATTGTCACTTCGTTTGTGTTTTATAAACGTCCAAAATCTTTTCATGCCAGTGAATTCACTCTCGTCCTCTTTGGGTGTTACTACGTCCTCTATGTATTTCCAGTAGGCTTGGCGTGTGAGTTTCTGCACAAGGTGTTTCAGTTGTAGGTACTGTTGTATGTGAAATGGGTCACCAGTTTTCTTTTTCACTTTATAAAGTTTGCCCTGTTTTTTTAATAGGCGCTTTAATTCAGATCCAATCCACGGATATCCATCTTTGTGCCTTGATTGCTTGTGTGGGATGTTGGTTTTGATGCTGTCTTTCAATGTGTCTCTGAATATTCCCCACATTTCACTTACATTTTGAGATCCAGAGTCATACAAGTTCTTGATTTTTGTTTCAAGTGTATTCATGTCCGATTTCATACTGTCCCAGTCTGCTCTCTTGTAGAGAGGTATTGATCGTGGTTTTTGTCGGTATATGATAGGTCGCATGTCTATTTCTGCAAACACAATGTCATGATCTGCCACTCCAGGTAGAATATCCACACGTAACAGTTTGTTAGGACAGTTTGTCAGTATTAGATCTAGTGTGTTGGATTTTCTTGTTGGTTCTTTCACAACTTGCACTAGACTATGTGTGTCCAAAATCACTGTGAATTTCAGATGCAGATTACTGTATGCGGTATCTGGTTTCAAACTACCGAGTTTCCAGTCCCAACCTGGGAAGTTAAAGTCACCGCAGATGATGATTTGTGCATTTTGTATGCCACCAGCTCTGGCCACTGACTGTTCAAAATACTGGACACTAATTTCATCGGACACATTATAGCGATAGTACGAGCTAAGATAGAGTGTACCACTTCCGACTAGTCTTACTTTAGCCCAGACAATTTCACATTCAGTATCCAGTTCTGGTACATCTTCACTGTTGAATTCTGTCTTGACTGCAATCAGAACACCTCCTCCTCCAGATTTGGTCCTGTCCTTCCTGTGGAGTTTATATCCAGATGGGAATATTTCAGAGTTCCTAATGTCTGAGTCAAGCCATGTTTCAGTGCCGAAAATGATATCTGGGTTGACACTATCAATCACATTTGCTAGTCTGCATTGTTTCATTTTGATTGATTGAAAATTTATGTTAAGTATCCGGAGTGGAATAGTAGGTTTAGTTTGATATGACTTCCCTCGAACTGGGGTAGATGAGTGAGTTGGTTTAAAGTGATGTCTGGTAGGTTCAGGGCTGTTTGTGGATATGTCCGGGATGGACCCAAGTGTGTTTGAGCAGTGCGATATTTCATTGTTATACAGGTCATGTACAGTGTTACTATAGTTTGGACTGCAGCATATGATGCAGTGCCAGCTAGCGTTCAGTCTCGAGTCACTGAGCATGTCATAGGTTGCACTGTGGATATTTTGGCATTCAGCATGGTACCACTGGTCACATGTCTCGCATATAACACCCTTGTGGTCCCAGGTCACAGGTTCATCGCACGTACCACACATATAGATTCGTTCTCCATTATCGTGGTTTACACTTGGTCCTGGATTTAGTTGAATGTCATTTGACTGTGACAACAAAACCATTGTTAAGAATGCTAGTAGCCGGTTTGATTTGTACGAGCGCTGTACCATGATTATATATGATTTCAACAGGTGTGTCAATATATAGTGGTCGTACTTTGGCACTTTAGGCATTTGTGATGCAAAGACTGAGCTAGCAGTAGCAGATAATCTACTGTGATAAGTCACATCCCCTGGTAGTGAAGTATACACAGTCACAACAATGAACAACACAAACGAGATTGATGACGAGATTACAGTTTGGACATCACAAAACACAGACAACACAGTCAAAATTTGCACGACACAGTCTTACAACCACTCATTCTGAGACATCTTGTTGTTTATGTCAGTGGCTATGGGGGCCGCCATCTTGGAAAGTTGCGTTGCATTGTGGGTCCAGAATTCTTGAGACAATTTGAAGAAAGTTAATTTATTGCTTCAATTTGATGATCTCGAGTCAAACCTTTGCACAGATCAAATTCCAGTATAAGACCCCAATTCACATAATATTGGGTAGAAAAACACTCTAGATTAGTTGAAATAAATCAAAATATCAGCTGTCCGTTTCAGGTAAACTGTTCCTCTGCGCATGCGCACCCCCTTCATACGCATCGCTTACAGCATTATAAATAAGAATTAACTTGTCGCAACCGAATGGAATACAAGAGAATACCATAAACAACAATACTAACCATCAAACTTACTGGTATTCAGTTTAATAATTAACCCATTCTACATTTTTTTAATATAATTATTTAGAAGCCTTTTCGAAATACTTTTCTCTCGTGATCACGTGATTTTGCTACCCAAGTGAACCGACAAGAAAAATAAAGAACGAAAAGAAATAATGTTTAAAACCACTAAATTTATTTAGCGAAATCAACATGGCTACATTTACACCATATAAGTTAACTTACACGAACGCATCGTTTACACCATATACGTTAACTTACAAGAACGCATATTTTACACCATATAAGTTAACTTACAAGAACGCATCGTTAACACCATATAAGTTAACTTACACGAACACATCGTTTACACCATGCAAGTTAATTTACAGGAACGCATCGTTTACACCATGCAAGTTAATTTACACGATCGCATCGTTTACACCATATAAGTTAACTTACAAGAACCCATCGTTTAACCATAAAGTTAACTTACACGAACGCATCGTTTACACCATATAAGTTAACTTACAAGAACCCATCGTTTAACCATAAAGTCAACTTACACGAATGCATCATTTACACCATATAAGTTAACTTACACGAACGCATCGTTTACACCATATAAGTTAACTTACACGAACGCATCGTTTACACCATATAAGTCAACGTACACGAACGCATCGTTTACACCATATAAGTTAAACCAACCACACACCAAAAATTTACACGAACGCATCGTTTACACCATATTAGTTAATTTACAAGAACGCATCGTTTACACCATATTAGTCAACTTACACGAACGCATCGTTTACACATATAAGTTAATTTACACGAACGCATCGTTTACACCATATAAGTTAACTTACACGAACGCATCGTTTACACCATATTAGTTAATTTACACGAACGCATCGTTTACACCATATAAGTCAACTTACACGAACGCATCGTTCACACCATATAAGTCAACGTACACGAACGCATCGCTTACACCATATAATTTAATTTACACGAACGTATCGTTTACATCATATAAGTTACTTTACACGAACGTATCGGTTACACCATATATGAAAATGAAAACAACAAATTAAAATAAATTAGGTGATTGGGATACTATTACAGAAGGGATGCCACAGGGATCTAAACTCGTTCCCCTGCTGTTTAGTGTTAAGTACGAATGTGGGAATAAAAGACCGCCACCCCCCCCGCCCTCTCTCTCTCTCTCTCTCTGTCTCTCTCTCCAGTTGCGCTTACGGTGAAATTTCAATGCAACGTTAATTTGCTCACCCCTAGATAGGCTTTTCGCGCCGTTTTGGGGTGTGAGATAAAGCTGTCCAACATGGTAGACAGGGGGACTACTTTATACTAATTAGATATCACGAACAAGTCAGGTAGTTTGCGTTTATTTCTGCATCCAAATATATTTCATTTCAATGGCTAACGGCATAATCCGAGGGTTACATCGTTATGAGAACAACGATACGTATATGACGCAATCAATGACGTATATCCAACATACGTGTCTAGTATTACTTTTTGACCTTTGCACTTGCATTGTTTGTATGTATCCCACATCATTAATCATAGTGCGACCGATATCCTTTTAAATCTTGTTATGTATCGTTTCCTGTAATTAATAATATGTTGGTTAAAATTATAGCTTATTTGAATCTATACCCGTGTTTAGCATTACATAAATTAAACCTTTAAATGTGTACATGGTGTTTACTTTTACGTGATCAATATCAATGTGAGTAAATTGTCACATTCCAATGACCTCATCGCGTTATAGTAAATGCATACGCCATTGATTCAATATACATAGGCTGGCATAATTTGTAAAGTGCATCAAAAGCATATGAAAGGTGGGCAAATAAATCTAGCACCGCCACAGAGTTGCAGATAAAGAAATCCCACCCGAGGGCTGAAGATGCGGGCACAGAACGAGGTTCTCTTATTATAAATTCATATCTAATCTATCCTAAACCTCCCATTGACTATTTAATTCCTGGGTAATCGTTAAGATATACCCTGGATCATCCACGGGGTGGTGTTAAGATGTCGGGTGTGTGTGTGTGTTCGTGCGTGCGTGCGTGCGTGCGTGCGTGTGTGTGCGTGAGTCCATATACATGACATTTACAAAGTAACAATGATTGGGCTACATGCTTTGACAACATGCAGCTATGTTGATGAAACGTTCAGATGATGTATCTGGGCATAGGATTTCAGACGCTTTGTATACATAGTGGACCAGTAATTAAACATATAGGTTAGTGTTTTGAAGTGATGACATTCGTATTACCATCCGACATTCTCAAAATGGTGGCAGTATTGAAATATCGTCATATGATATAACACTAAATGTTATTGAATAATGCGAGATATCCAAGACATACTAGTTTGCGTCATAGTTAGCCACAACTTGTATATCAATAAATAAAGTCAGTGGCATAGTTTCATATTGCCTAAGCATTTTATTGATAAATTGAAATTATGAAAATGCTAACAAAAGCAATACAACTGAAAGGTAAGGTGTGTGTGGGGGGTATGGGGGAGTATGATATGTAACGAACCCATCGAATATGAAAATAAGTCGGTATTTCAATACGTTCTAATTGATAAAAGACGATTTTCAGAACTGTACACATGTGTTCCTTGTTTCTCGCCAATATATGCCTTAAACTGTCTCAGAATGCAATTCCGGCAAGATAGATTTTCCAAATCGTACAGGGTATATACCCCGGACTCCCATTCCTAATATGGCCTACACATACATGTATATCAAACCCAAGTCACGCACTTGATAACCCATTTTGTCGTGTTGCAGTGACGAATAACAGTATAGGCACATCATTTCAACAATATTTCCAACTTCATGTACCGTGTAGCATCTGCTTAACATGTATATACTTATGTCATCATGGTATACTATGTATTTCAGTTGTGACACCTGCATTGTCGGCGACATTCTCGGTACCTGTAAATGGCAGTGTTACATTACCTTGTACCTCTGAAGCTAATTATCCTGCTTGGAGTGGTCCTCAACTAGGTGGGAATACTGATACACCTATCCCGTATAGCAATGCTATTGGAGCATTTAACTCAAAGCTTGGAGAAAAGAGGGATCGTTTGTCATGGGACACAAACAATAAAAACCTTATCATCAGTTACGTCAAGCGGTCTGACCAGGGTCAATATATTTGCAGAGAGTATATACATAACCTGGAAATAAGAGGTATGGATAAACTTACTATGTATTTGTAGAACATATTGTGGTGTGATCAGCTTCAGTGTAGCTTCAGTAAAAATGAGTTGATGTCATACATTCATACAAGATCAATATAATTGCAGAGAGTATATACATCAACTGGAAATAAGAGGTATGGATATATACATGTACTTATAGTCATGATTGAATATACATGTACTTATAGTCACGTTTGTAATATACATGTACTTATAGTCACGTTTGTAATATACATGTACTTATAGTCATGTTTGAATATACATGCATTTATAGTCATGTTTGAATGTACATGTACTTATAGTCACGTTTGACTATACATACACTTATAGTCATGTTTGTAATATACATGTATATATAGTCATGTTTGAATATACATGCACTTAGAGTCATGTTTGAATATACATGTACTTATAGTCATGTTTGAATATACATGCACTTATAGTCATGTTTGTAATATACATGAACATATAGTCATGTTTGAATATACATGTACTTATAGTCATGTTTGAATATACATGAACTTCTAGTCATGTTTGAATGTACATGTACTTATAGTCACGTTTGAATGTACATGTACTTATAGTCACGTTTGTAATATACATGTACATATAGTCATGTTTGAATATACATGTACGTATAGTCATGGTTGAATATACATGCACTAATAGTCATGTTTGAATATACATGTACGTATAGTCATGTTTGTAATATATATGTACATATAGTCATGTTTGAATATACATGTACGTATAGTCATGGTTGAATATACATGCACTTATAGTCATGTTTGAATATACATGAACGTATAGTCATGTTTGAATATACATGTACTTATATTCATGTTTGAATATACATGTACTTATAGTCATGGTTGAATATACATGCACTTATAGTCATGTTTGTAATATACATGTACTTATAGTCATGTTTGAATATACATGTACGTATAGTCATGTTTGAATATACATGTACTTATAGTCATGTTTGTAATATACATGTACTTATAGTCATGTTTGAATATACATGTACTTATAGTCATGTTTGAATATACATGTACGTATAGTCATGTTTGAATATACATGTACTTATAGTCATGTTTGAATATACATGTACTTATAGTCATGTTTGAATATACATGTACTTATAGTCATGTTTGAATATACATGTACTTATAGTCATGTTTGAATATACATGCACTCTATAGTCATGTTTGAATATACATGTATCTTATAGTCATGTTTGAATATACATGTACTTATAGTCATGTTTGAATATACATGTACTTATAGTCATGTTTGAATATACATGTACTTATAGTCATGTTTGAATATACATGTACGTATAGTCATGTTTGAATATACATGTACTTATAGTCATGTTTGAATATACATGTACGTATAGTCATGTTTGAATATACATGTACTCATAGTCATGTTTGAATATACATGCATCTCTATAGTCATGTTTGAATATACATGTACTTATAGTCATGTTTGAATATACATGTACTTATAGTCATGTTTGAATATACATGTACTTATAGTCATGTTTGAATATACATGTACTTATATTCATGTTTGAATATACATGTACTTATAGTCATGTTTGAATATACATGTACTTATAGTCATGTTTGAATATACATGTACTTATAGTCATGTTTGAATATACATGTACTTATAGTCATGTTTGAATATACATGTACGTATAGTCATGTTTGAATATACATGTACTTATAGTCATGTTTGAATATACATGTACTTATAGTCATGTTTGAATATACATGTACTTATAGTCATGTTTGAATATACATGTACTTATAGTCATGTTTGAATATACATGTACTTATAGTCATGTTTGAATATACATGTACGTATAGTCATGTTTGAATATACATGTCTTATAGTCATGTTTGAATATACATGTCTTATAGTCATGTTTGAATATACATGTACTTATAGTCATGTTTGAATATACATGTACTTATAGTCATGTTTGAATATACATGTACTTATAGTCATGTTTGAATATACATGTACTTATAGTCATGTTTGAATATACATGTACTTATAGTCATGTTTGAATATACATGCACTCTATAGTCATGTTTGAATATACATGTACTTATAGTCATGTTTGAATATACATGTACTTATAGTCATGTTTGTAATATACATGTACTTATAGTCATGTTTGAATATACATGTACTTATATTCATGTTTGAATATACATGTACTTATAGTCATGTTTGAATATACATGTACTTATAGTCATGTTTGAATATACATGTACTTATAGTCATGTTTGAATATACATGTACTTATAGTCATGTTTGAATATACATGTACTTATAGTCATGTTTGAATATACATGTACTTATAGTCATGTTTGAATATACATGTACTTATAGTCATGTTTGAATATACATGTACTTATAGTCATGTTTGAATATA
>CM026386.1:93497326-93527857 GCA_014843695.1 Archivesica marissinica
TACTGCCATTCCTCTACCACATAGATGATATAAACTGCCATTCCTCTACCATATAGTTGAAATGTACTGCCATTCCTCTACCATATAGTTTCAATGTACTGCCATTCCTCTATGATATAAATGAAATGTACTGCCATTCCTCTACCACATATATGACATATACTGCCATTCGTTTACCACATATATGATATATACTGCCATTACTCTACCACATAGATGACATATACTGCCATTCCTTTACCACATAGATGATATATACTGCCATTCCTCTACCACATATATGATATATACTGCCATTCCTCTACCACATAGATGATATAAACTGCCATTCCTCTACCATATAGTTGAAATGTACTGCCATTCCTCTACCATATAGTTTCAATGTACTGCCATTCCTCTATGATATAAATGAAATGTACTGCCATTCCTCTACCACATATATGACATATACTGCCATTCGTTTACCACATATATGATATATACTGCCATTACTCTACCACATAGATGACATATACTGCCATTCCTTTACCACATAGATGATATATACTGCCATTCCTCTACCACATATATGATATATACTGCCATTCCTCTACCACATAGATGATATAAACTGCCATTCCTCTACCATATAGTTGAAATGTACTGCCATTCCTCTACCAAATAGTTTCAATGTACTGCCATTCCTCTATGATATAGATGAAATGTACTGCCATTCCTCTACCATATAGTTGAAATGTACTGCCATTCCTCTACCATATAGTTGAAATGTACTGCCATTCCTCTACCACATATATGAAATGTACTGCCATTCCTCTACCATATAGATGAAATGTACTGCCATTCCTCTACCATATAGTTTCAATATACTGCCATCCCTCTACCATATAGTTGAAATGTACTGCCATTCCTCTACCACATAGATGACATATACTGCCATTCCTCTACCACATAGATGACATATACTGCCATTCCTCTACCACATAGTTGAAATGTACTGCCATTCCTCTACCACATATATGACATATACTGCCATTCCTCTACCACATAGATGACATATACTGCCATACATCTCCCATATAGCTGATATTTACAGCCAATTTTTTAAAGATTTAAAAACAAACGCAAGTAAGAATGTGCTAGACACGAGATATCGTTTAACCGTTTTAAAACATAAATCTGTTTTTGTATTAGGTTAATGTTTCTCAAACAGACTGAATTGCGTCTTCAGATATAGCACTGACAACGATGACATCATCGTGTGTACACAATTAGCAGTATAACATCGCAACTTACAATACACACGACACGGAATATCGTTGAACCAAGTTTTAAAACATCAATCAATGTTTGTTTTAGGTTAATGTTTCGCATACAGTCTAAATATAGCCCTGACAACGATGGCATCATCATGTATGCACAATTAGCAGTATAATGTGTTCTGATTTTACACAATGATCTGATCCGTCTACGTTGTCAAGTGGTTACGGTAGCTGACTTGTAAAACATTGTAGCTGGTTCAAGCTGCGACCAGGCCGTGTCTCTTTGAGGTTAACCAAGTACTAGTTAACCGTTTGAGTATGTCCAAAAAAGGTGTACATCCCAAACACACAAACAAACTTCTTGATTACATTGTGTAATGATAGTTATCTTACCAACAGATCCACCTGATGTTAACGTGGTACTTTCAACTACTGATATATCTGAAGGAAAGGAACTTAGATTGACATGTGATGCGAAAGGCGTTCCATCTTTGTACAAATACAACTCTTTATCCCAGACGTGGGGTCGTTCTGTTATACATAGTACACACTCTGCTGTAAGTGGTACTCCAATATACAGTTCCCTACGTATTCCATCTCTACAGCTACAGGACTCGGGAACATATACATGTCGTGTTAACAATGGGATCACAAATACACGGGGAGTTTTGGAGGACTCTGTTGATTCAGTCTTCATTAAAGTTAAAGGTAATTACTTGCAACAAATTATTTTACTTGTATTTCGATACCCATCAAATTAATACTACTTGTGAACTGTTAAACCTATATTACTTATCGAAAATACATATAAGATAGGGTACACATGTATGTCACATATATGTTGTGATCATTGATAAGCCGAAGTGTTTCAGGAGTTTAATTTCTTTGAGCTAAGAATGGCCGGAATTGTGGTTATTAATAGATTGCTCTTAGCAGTTTATGTGTGTCGATATATTGCATCTAATATGTTTATACATGTGATCATGAAACGTTGCTGTGTCACAATGCACTGCAATACAGAATGTAGTGTTACGGTACAATATGTCCGAATTATTGCTTTAAATATCCTTAGTTAACAGTGTTTACTGCTAAATCAATATGTGTTTGTTTGATGCACTATGGAAATTAGTTAACAGTGTTTACTGCTAAATCAATATGTGTTTGTTTGATGCACTATGGAAATTAGTTAACAGTGTTTACGGCTAAATCAATATGTGTTTGTTTGATGCACTATGGAAATTAGCCAACTTTCTATTATGAATAGTATGTATTTATTAGTTTGCACATGCGTAATCAGCCGCTTCAAATTAGCTGTATACAATTCCTCGGGCTAGTATGTGCTGCTAAGTTACTGATAATTGCAATAACATGTGTCGGAATATGCGTCCAATAAACGCGGGTCTTGCTATGTCTCTGTTTGCATCTCAGAAACATGTAATACTAATAAAAGCTGTAACATAATGCTTTTAAATCTGTTCTTACGTACATTATAGTGTCTCCAAAGATAATTACACAGGGTTTAACATTTACCGGTGTAACTGGTGGAACAGCCAATATTCGTGTGGAGTTCTACAGTTATCCGGACATATTGAATGTTACATTTAAAGGATATGATGGGTCGGTTATAACAAATGGCGGCAAGTACAATGTATCCCATTATGGAACTGAAGTAACAGATAAGTTCCATGGCACAGATGTCACTTTGGATGGAAGTCAAGCTAACTTGGTTATATCAGATTTGAAGGCAGAGCATTTTGGAGTGTACACACTGACACTTTCTAATCAACTTAGTACAACAGTCACAAAAGTGATACTAGTTGCTGAAAGTAAGTAAAGTATTTCTGTAGAAAAGGCTGTAATGGTGAACTATGTTACTGACTGCCCACTTCTATTAATCTAATGACAGATGTGTATGGTTGTGGGCGCAATAAGCTTAGAACTTACAACATTGAAGCATCAATTTCAAACTGAAGCATATTGTAAAATTACCCATACGTCACAGGACAGAATTATGTAAATTTAAATGTGGCGGTGCTCCAGTACGCATATAAACCGGACGGTTTGAGAATTTACCACTAGTAGAACTCATTCTGTCATTTATTAGAAGAAGAAAGTCATGTATTATTAGAAAGTGCATTGTATGATGATTATTTTGAGAGCTGTTCCATTTGAGAAAGATTTATTATATGAGAATGACTTCCGACAAATCTGAATCGGACCAGGTTATAATTGGTATCACTACTGTAACTCTGACAGGCATGGTTGCCAGCACTTGTTTTCATATACTTCAAAGACGTTCGGTTTATTTATGCAAATAATGTATGCAATAATTTTATAAATTGTGTGACTCCATTCCAAGATTAAACCATCCTCGATCTGTTCGAAGTTGATAACTAATGGTTAAAACATTTCTATATTGCGCATTATTGCTGTAATTCCATTTCAATATTTTAAACCGTTCCATTTTAAGTAGTATTTAATTGCAATGAACCGCTGTTCCTCGGTTGTACTATGTAAATACATTAACATATCAGTAACATGTGATAGGTTGATTAACTGTGATACCTATAGTCATATTATTCTCTATTAAATCTTTATAATGAATTACTGTGGACATTACTATGTTAATATGTGTTGTATATGATACAGTCTACCTGGATTAAACTAATATAAATATTCAAACAAACCAAGATGTATACACATTACCATAGACACTAGTCCATCAGAACTCTCAATACTTTGGTTTATATTATTTACGTACAACAGGTCAGCCAAATGAACCAACACACTTCACATACATGTACAAGGACAATACCCACACGTTTTCATGGCTTGGGGGATTCAACGGAGGGTATGCGCAGACGTTCGTGATTCAGACATCTATTATTGGTACAGAATACTGGATTAACAGAACGACAATTACTGAGATATTGCCGGGTATCACTTCTTACCAGGCGAGCACAAACGCTCTACCACCGGGGACATACGTTGCACGAATATTTGCGTGGACTGTTAAAGGCACATCAGAATATGTAGGATTAAATGACACATTGTCAGGTGTTAAAATAGAAACAGGTACGTCTAGCATAAGTTGGCATGGCTTATGCGTGCAATGAATAGTGTGCTACTTGTTTTCAATCATGAATTAGCATTGCTTGCATGTATCCACATATTGCACATATTGCCGGCTAGCGGATATAACTTACATAAAGGGAGTCACCGTTAGTCGTTTGTTGCACATCGAACTGCATAGTTATGACTTAGCAATTCCAAACACACTATATACAATGTGGCTTCTGATGTAGAGGTTGTTGTCACAGAGAAATAAATATGCTTATATAACATTATTATTATGTTGTCATCAAATTGCTGACTTAAAAGGTTATGAATTATACATAGGCAGTGGTCACCATTATTATCGTGTGGAGTTATCATGGTTTATGATTTAATGTTAATGCAAGTATTCTGTTCTGAGTAAGACCGTATGGATGTTAAATCGAGATAAATATATCGAGTGCGAGTTTTAATATGATCCCATATCTTGAGGTACCAAATATAAAACTCAAATGTCCTAGTCTAAGTTACGAATATCGTCATATATATTAGAACTTGAATAGGCAGATGGAAAAAGCCACACATCATTTTATAATAAAATTAAGAACGCATTACACCAAGACGTATTATTGGGAATAGGCGTTATATTGTTAAATTTGTTAAATTAAATGAAAATATAGCAGTTTTGAAATTATCTTCATATGCTTCTAAAGCAGTTGAACGTCGTAGATTCATGTGTTAATATATAACCAAATCTACTGTTTCGATGATGACCTCTTTAGTTTTTTAATGATGATGTTTTTAATTATATGTATCCCCAAACCCTGTGTGTTGATTAGTGTTCATTACCATACATGTTTCACTTTATAACTTGTTTTCTATTGATGCTTTGTTCATGGGTCAGAAATGGCTCATTACGAAATAAAGAGATATTGTCGTGATAGCGCAGTGGATGCGCGTTCGCTTCAGGTGCGAAAGGTCCGGAGTTAGAGCCTCACTGGAGCCGTTACGATTGTGCCCTTAGGCAAGGCATTTAAATTCCACATGGCCTCTTCTCTTTCCCTCGTGGCGATGGATTCCATCAGGAATGAGGTCTCGAGAGTAATTTATATAAGTTGAAATAACTTGTTTCGCAATCGAGCTAAAATAAACTTGTATAAACTAAAGACATATTATATCATATATTATATATACATATTTCTTTCTCAAATATACACTTTATTATTTTATGTGATATTTACTTTCCTTCATCATGCAATATACTATTTGACATCATATCTTATTGTAGATAGTGAATGGAAAATACGTGACGATATTGGGCTATGAAACTACCGATATATTGGTTTGATAAAGTATTCTTCACCTAATCAAAATAGGTTTCCATGTATTACGGTGGTATAAATGAGCACAACTAATCACAAATCACAAATGGAATATATTGCTCTCTAATTATCTATAAATTGTAAATTGTATATACACATGTAGCATGCATTGATTTTATGTATATATTATATTAAATAGTAGATATTATTCATGAATTGAAAAATTGTAAAACTAATAGGGGATTATTATCCGACCCCTACTGGTCTGAAACTGAACACATAATCAACAAAGTATCATAGTATAATCATAGCATTGTGTGTTTTGAAGTAAAAGTTGGATACTATGTATAGATGCTCTTGAATATGTGGATGATTATATCGACAGAGTCTTCAAGAAAACTAATCATTCATAATAGTTAAAAAGCACCAACATTATTCATCACACATAATAATTATATTGATAGTAACACGTCGGTCATCTAGGATTGGACAAATGGTACCACCATGATAAATTTCATAGCGATAAGCAACTAACGAAATATTAAACACAATATATGTATAGTATCACAATCTACCATGTGGATCCAATGGATATTCTACTCAATGTGCAGGATGATATCGTATAAAGTCTTCTCAAACTGTATAGTAAACTACAAAATGCAAGCTATTTGTAGAAACAAGCTGCCACCGAGGATAGGATGAAATAGTTTCAGTATATTTTGATAAAATCCCGATATAGTTCGATAATCTTCTATCACACAAATAGATAGATATTTATTTTTTTTCCCTCCAATATTTGAAGATTACAACATATTTACAAATAGATCAACATAAACATGCATAATTATATATAAACATACAAATTACATTATTTTCATATGTTAGAGGAGCTGTAAGAACAGCTGAATTCGCTCACCTAAGCATGTGATCATAATCGTCAACTGAACAGAAAAGTATTGTATCAAAAGTGGGAAAATAAGTAATAACAAGAGCCATAAGTAAATAAATAGTTAAGACTGTGGTGCGGATAAAGAAGAGAAAAAAATAGAAAAAAAATAAACAAACAAGCAAATTCGCCTTATGCACTTTGTGCTCAGGCGAGTAGCACTAAAGAATGTCCAGGCTATGAGAACGTTAATTGCAACAAAGCAATTCTTGCCTAGGTCGAAACCGCAACAGTTTGAACAATAAAGCAATTATGTTCAGGTAGCTAAAAGCATGACACGAACCTTAGAAACAATGAAAGGTAAGTGCCTTACGGACAATCTACCAAAATGTTGACTCGATAATCTGCCAAATTGCATAGACCGAAAACGAAATGCTAGTTCAAAATTAACAGCAAACCAATCAAATGTGTACCTAAAATAAATGTAGTATTGTATTAAGCATTTAATTACAAAATTAAATAAAGAATGATACACACTTGGCAAGATAAGCTTTAGTCCCTAATTTGCGTTCATTTATTCATGCACAATGTTTCATTGTCACAACACAGCACAAGGCAGTTATACTTTATATCCCTGTTCATTACTTATACATCAAACATGTGCAACAGCGTCTTTCCAAACGTGGTGCTTTCCATAAACGTATCCTTAATTGTATTTTGTCAATTCAGTTCCAGAAATACCAACATTTCCAGTGTGGGGAGTTGCAGGTTGGATTTCAACAGTCATTCTCGTGTTGATAATAGCTACTGGATCAATTGTATTCTACAAGGGGAGGTACGACCAAAAAGGTAATACATTGCATAAACAATATGGACATCAAATGTTTAATGTGACGTCTACCTTACAATATGCATGCAAGTTGTTGTTCACTTATTAACAGTATATAATTGAATTGATAAGCAGAATCCAAGATCCCATTGTGATAAATATGTTAAATGTCACGAAACGTATATGTTCGAGTAGTGTGTGAGTATATATATATATATATGTGTGTGTGTATATATGTGTGTATGTGTTTGTATATATGGATGTGTGTGTGTGTATGTGTGTGTGTGCATATGTGTGTGTTCATTAAGGAGTACATTGGTGCATATTGTTTTGCATATATCGGGAGGTTTGCACTTTCCATTCACATGTTCCATCCATATCTTTGAAATCACGTGGTCGTTCTGAACATAACTTCACATCCATATTTAATGTATGTAATCGACGTATTGTTAGCAAGACCAAATATCAAGGCCACTCTAAGCCATGAAATCTCAGAATAATGCACAGTATTTTATGTCCACTCAACTTGTTCAAGCTATCGACATGCTTTGAAGTAGCTTGCACAGACGATCCCCATATTGAGTTGGCATTTTACGTTATTGAGTCAGCATAATCCTGCTCCGTACACTTACTAAGTTAAACAATAATGCATTTCAAAGTCCATGTAGAATGTACACAGTGTGATTATATAACACCCTACTTAAAATAATGATTATAATGGAAGCTTTCGGTGAAGGCTTAACATGTTAATTCATCTGTTTTAATCAAACGCACCGATATGCTGTAGATGCCCCAAGTGAATTAATCGGTAAAATGTTAACGAAATACCATAATAGAACTATTATTCCTAGTGCTAAGTTCCGACTCGTGCTCAGAAAAGTATAACGCAACGTAATTATGTTGTACACACACCAGTGTATGGTAATTATCCTAGCAAATCGCTCACATATTCTCAGTTCTCGAGGTTAGAGTTAGATCTAGGTATACACAAGTGTACATGAGCTATGCAAATCTGCTTGTTGGATGGGTGGAATTGCCAGCTTTATCCGGGTGGTTGGTGTCTTTGCTGTACTTTATCAATTTCGGGCTAGTCACTATGAATATTTATAGTGCATATCATATTGATGGCAACTGCTGCTGCTGTTGAATAACGGTACATGTCATCCTCTCGGTGCATGCACATATTAATCAATAAACCATACTCCTATTATACCCGTACACTATACCCGACACGTGTATACAATTAGTATGTACGAAGTATGTTTGAATGTGCACCAAGGTCTACCTTTGACAATTAGATATAATATTGCGAAAGCATATGTCAATAACTATTTATTATAATAGAACACTTATTTTGCTATGTGTAGGCCCGTGGCCCGCTGATATTTGAAGCATAATATTTGCAATATTGCATAATTACAATAAAAACATGTGGTTATCATATGACCATATTCTGACATCAAATAGATTGGACAATACCGATGTTCTACACAATCAAATACTGCACGACAGGAGCAAATATATAATGTTACAATCATTAAACACCTGGCGTATACTTATTGAATTGCCTCTTGTTTTCAGACCGAACTCCTTCAAGATCAGCTAACAGGTATGTCCGCTCTATGTATGTTGTACTGTAGTGTTGGCATAACGGAAAAGTGCAATAAGGTATTGGACATTGCTCTCAGAACATAAACCAATCATGTCCAACCTAATAAGGAATGAAACGCCGCTAATGTCCACTGAGGTATAGCTAACAGTGGGTGTGTTTGATTATGTCGAGGCCAAATCCGCCTTTCTAAGGCTATGTGCATACGCACAAATCAATCAATGTTATTCATTCATAAGATGAGCAGTTCTAATCCGCATTTGAATCGGAACATTTTCACTTTCATATAAAATATTGTAGTTTGTCCCGTTAAACAAATACCGAACATGATCTTATCCTACTATTCCTTTAACTGTTGGAATAAACAGTGTTCATGAACATTGAACATGTTGTACTTGTAATATACACGTATCTCAGGATGACGTGCCCTAACTATGTCGTCAATAACAACCAATCTTGCTATGCGATCTTGGGAGACTAATAAACACACACTTGATGTGCTCGTTTTCGGCATAGACCTTACAACTTAACAAGGGCGAGAAATAGAAACATTTGACTTAACTTCCAGTTTAATAACAAACTATTAAATGTATCTTTACAGGAAAAGTCACAACACAACAGTAGAAGAAACTTCATATTATAATGTTGCGAAGTAAGTATTCGTTCTATATAGTGATTGGTAATGAACTCAATGTATGGACAGTATTGAAACGGTATTATATACTCCCCCCATTAACAACACCCCAGAGCCAGATATCGATATTTTGACAAATACGGCGCTAAACAAGAAGGGGTTCTTGTCTATAGAGGGAGGTTCGCAGATAATATATTTATGCTATACTATAATGGAGCAGGCGCTGTGTACATGCTACATAGAATTCTAAGTGTCTATTAATAGCGGGATTGTATTATGCCATGGTAGCATGATCTTGTCGGTCATGGCTGGTTTTGAAGGTTGACGGCGAGCGTCGATAATACATTGTGCGGGATATACTTTCTAGGTTGGATGGGCTTAAGATCCCTTGGAACAGTTGGCAGCAGGGTATATGTATGGTTGACTGTAGGGTATAGAAAGGATACAATATTGTGTACGGCGTTTATTACTAGTACGTGTATTGGAGCCTGTAATGTACACGCATTGCCAGACATAGTTCGGATACGTGCTCAAGTCACATCCACGCATACAGGGATTGTTGTAATACATTGTTGATATGCATTCTCAACAGAAATGGATGTGCCATGTTTATACCACACTGATGTGCCATGTTTATACCACAATGGTGTGCCATGTTTATAACACAATTATGTGCCATGTTTATACCACAGTGATGTGCCATGTTTATACCACAGTGATGTGCCATGTTTATACCACAATGATGTGCCATGTTTATACCACAATGATGTGCCATGTTTATACTACAATGATGTGCCATGTTTATACCACAGTGATGTGCCATGTTTATACCACAGTGATGTGCCATGTTTATACCACACTGATGTGCCATGTTTATACCAAAGTGATGTGCCATGTTTATACCACAATGATGTGCCATGTTTATACCACAATGATGTGCCATGTTTATACCACAATGATGTGCCATGTTTATACCACAATGATGTGCCATGTTTATACCACAATGATGTGCCATGTTTATACCACAATGATGTGCCATGTTTATACCACAATGATGTGCCATGTTTATACCACAATGATGTGCCATGTTTATACCACAATGATGTGCCATGTTTATACCACAATGATGTGCCATGTTTATACCACAATGATGTGCCATGTTTATACCACAATGATGTGCCATGTTTATACCACAATGATGTGCCATGTTTATACCACAATGATGTGCCATGTTTATACCACAATGATGTGCCATGTTTATACCACAATGATGTGCCATGTTTATACCACAATGATGTGCCATGTTTATACCACACTAATGTGCCATGTATTCCACAATGATGTGCCATGTTTATACCACAATGATGTGCCATGTTTATACCACAATGATGTGCCATGTTTATACCATAATGATGTGCCATGTTTATACCACAATGATGTGCCATGTTTATACTACAATGATGTGCCATGTTTATACCACAATATCTCAAAAGCAAAGCATGGACATTTCAACTCAATATGCAAACAATTGAGAAAGTTGTGTCTTATATTTAATGAATCACACAGACATATAAATAGCGTTTGAAGGAACTATTATTGGGCAAATGCCATGCCATGGTCTTTTTCCAATAAAGTGATGTGGTATGAAACATTGTTTATATGTCAACCGTTTCGCATGTATTACGCGATTTGATATCGAAATTTAATTTCGTACACGAATTTAGATTCAGTAAATAGCTTACCAGAATCCTTAAATATTGTACTAGGAAATACTTAAATCATGGATAATAATGACAACCACCGACACAAGTAACATGTTATAACCTACATAATAGATTCAAGAACACATGTCTAATATTAAACAGAATTTGATAAAACAAATGTTAATATCAAGCTTAAGTCATTATGCATTCGAAAATATGACAAACAAAGACATGCCCAATATTTGAACAAACATCAAAACAATAATTATATACACGCTTCATAGTAAAGGAAATTATCCGTACATATCATGTTGCCAACTGTTTATATCATACCTCAGAGCAGTGCCGTATCAATTGGAAATACTACTAATCCTAAACATCACACGTTATGTCTCTTTCGTCCCTAGACGGTAGTTTTTATAGACATACACATATCATACACACTGGAACTGCAGTGATCATGTTGTTTTCATGATTGAACTTTTATCATAAACATGTGTAATTGCCTTATATACAATCATGTTATAAAGACAGACAATTAACAAAGAACAATGCCGAATGTATTAGTTGTTATCTAAATAGATGTTCTGATGTTTGTAGAATGTATTAATACTTTGGAGGAGTCGGACGTTTCATGCGCTCTACAATCTGGTTTATTTTGTTATGTTATTAAGACTTTTATCTAATTGCAGCCAAGGAGACACTAATGCACAGCAGTCAGTCAAGAGTGGATCTGTTCAAGGTAATGTTCTATAATGTCTAACAGTATGTATACGTAGAGGTAATGCTACAGTATAATGGTATGCTAACAATATCGGCATGCTAGTCCCATCTACAGTTTAAGACAACATCCAAATATATCAAACATATATACGCATAATTCATTGCTTGAACGAATACGTATTATCTTCTATCCACAACAATAACTGACCAATATTACAGTTTAAGCTGAATGTGTTTCTTTGTATTTTGCAGAAAACGATCTTCAAGATGTGTAAGTACAAACTGTATAACTGTAACCTACTGGTATATAATAATAATAATAATAAAAGATTAATTGTATTCGTCCGATATGCCCTCATATGAATAAAAAACCAATATAATAGCACGACATTTAACATATTATTTGATTAAAAAATCCTGTATAGTCGCTGTAAATCACCTATTTCAGTTTACTAGAAATATGAGAGGGAATAATAGGCCCCATAATTGCTTACGGCGACATTACATCAATGAAAACGCAACTGCAGAATGTATTTTCCTGTTAAATGGATTATTTGGTCTCCATATATTTGCCTAAAAAACTAAATAGTTCAACTAATAACCAAGACGTCGCATACGCGGTTTGTTGACATAACAAAATAATGTCAATATGGTCGGACATCCATGCGTAATGCCACGCGTGTATCTTGAACAAATATGGTACATATTGCCCGCTATATCTCACATGTGTGCCTATGTATATTTATTTGTAGACAAATCTTAGTTACATTATCGATAACGTATCTTTATCTTTAAGTATTGACTCCAATGACAAACAAACGTCAATCCAGTAGTATGGATGACCGTTATATGAAATCCTACTTTCACTTTGGAAAGTGTGTAGACCATAAAAATACTGTTTATTGATTCATTGTTAGTATTCGAATGTATTCGGAAGAATTTGTAGTAGCAATAAATTTATACACAATGCTTGTGTTTGCTCTTTGCGATGTAATTTCGCTTTAATATTTTCACTGGGCTATAAATGCGCATTGAATAACATAAATACCACAAATCCTTGTTTTCTTATTCCCAATACATAGTTATCCAGGGGTGCTATGCATGTATGTTTTATTCTGCTTGTGCGATATAAGAGAAAAAAGTATTATAATTCCAGTTATGGTGACTAATATAGTTTGTCTTCATAATATACCATTGAAAACAAAAGGTTTTCAAACTGGATTAGCGTTAGCAAATATACAAAGATTCAAGTAAAACCATAATCAGATTATCTAACAATGCATGCAGTAGTTTCCATGAAGTTGTCATATAAGGAAGAAAGATAGAACGATTCAACGAATAGAAACTACTTCTATCAAAACCAGCATTTGCTATATAAGAAAGTGTTTCCTATAAAGGCATATCTTGTTATATTGAGCGACCAGGAATATACGCATTGATACTCACAACTGATTAAGTCCCGTGTAATTGAGGTAATACCAATGAATGCGAGTAAACGGTGACATGGATACTAGTTAGAATGCATGGTACGTGCACACTTAAAACGGTTATTGAACATTTATAACTATCATCAAGTCTATACAGTGATATAATAGCAAACTTGTAAATACTATACATGTAATATAATGCATACTGCCAATTTGTTTTAGTTCGACATATGAAGCTCTGGATGCAAACAACGAAGCAGTGTCAACATATTCATCCCTTACACCGACATTAGGTGCGTATCTTTTTTGATGTTTTTCGAATCATTACCACACTTTGGCATGGTCGATTTCTCAAACGATTATATCACCACGACGTCAAGTCTACAACTAATCTAGACGAACACAAGTCCAGTAGTGTATTATGCATCCGGTTATAGCAGATATGATTCGATAGCTCTGGCTGCAAAATTCATATGAAATCAAATTACAGTTAACTCTCGTAAGTAGGTCAAATTAAGTTTTTCTCTTGGCATCATAAAATAGTTTGTCACTTGTTTGGGATAGCCTAGGTATGTGTTGAAGCAATTTGGTGAGATAGTTGCAAAGCAATATATGATTTAAATGTAATCATGACATCTCTGTCGCATGTTATCTTTAGAGCAAGCTATAGGAGAGGCGTAGCATCACAATATGCACAACATAAATATGATATGAGGCATATGTTCAATGTATGCATAACTATGCATGCACTACCATCACATTTACAAATGTGGCGATACAAACTGCTCGTACATGTCGTAATGCATAATACATAATGGATTCAATTGGTAGGACTTAATGTAGTACATATTGTATGTACGTTCAATAATGTGTCATTAAGTTTGAACGAATGCTACTAGACTAAGTATAATATGTGAATGATAAAACAATAGTATTTAATAATAAAATGGCTTATTTTGTGTATTTCTATTTTCTACCAACAGAAAGGCATGAAGACACTGTGGCTTACGATAATCTGCAGCTTCACCAGTTGTCTACCTAAGTCCTCACTGAATGGGAAGAAATACGTATACCAATGTATAAAACTGCAGCAATCAACAATACTATATGTATAAACCTGCAGCATAATGTTATGTGTGATAGGCACTGGTCGTCATTGTATATTTATACATTTGCAGAATAATGTTATGTGACTGGTCGTCACTCTGAAAATGGGGCCAAATGTGAATATTCATAACTGGAGAATTTAATGTTTTCTTAATGTTTAAACTTTTATGAAAACGAGTATCATTTATCTACATTAGTTTTTCCCAACATATTTCAGAAAGTTGAAACACGTTCTCGTTCAAATATGTTACACTTTGAACGTTATAACGTCAATGTTGATGTCAGAAAAACTTGGATGCAAAATTCGACGTTTCTCTTTATAATTATTCAGTTTCAATGCAACTTTGGTCACGCATATACACATTCGTGTAAATGAACCTTCTACACATGTTTGTTGCATTGTCTTAACTATATACTGATGAAAACAGTGTAGTATTGATAAGTTCATGCTGCATATATACTACTGGTTTCTATCGTGTTACATTCTAGTGCATGAAACATTCATGTTTATAAAGTTCCATAAACAATTACAACTACAACTACAATTTACCCCATTTGATCTGTCTATACCTATATCTAGACACACATTCGTAGATCCTGTAGAAAACTCGAAATGTGGTAATATATGTGACTTAGTGGTAGTTAGTTACTAATGCTAACTTTACTGGTACATATGGAGAAGGTCGCAACACAGTCATTAAAACTGATCTACCTGACGAATACTGTACACTAATTGTATATATACGACATTATGTCTGCATATAGTAAATTTAAGTGTGGACACTATTCTTACCATTGTATATAATGTATGTTTTTGTTTATGTTTGTTGAGTATTCGTATGCTTAGTTGTCATAAGAAATAGCTGCAAATTAGTTCACTTCACTCTCGATCTGATCGAGGTTGATAATTGATGTTTTAAAATATCAATCGAAACCTATGCATTTTATATCTTTATATCTATATTTAGCAAGATAATAATAAACTGTGTCGTTGTTTCATGTTTTAAATACGCTGATTAAATCTACTGTAATTATGTGATATAGTCTTAATGCAATACTCAATGTAGGATATCGCTGAGGAATGTGTCAGTTACTATACGATTTATGCATACCCGACCTTCCATCAACATCAGTAGCTAGTGTGACCATAGGATGTCATTGAGGAATGTGTCAGTTACTATAAGATTTATACATACCTGACCTTCCATCAACATCAGTAGCTAGTGTGATCATAGGATGTCATTGAGGAATGTGTCAGTTACTATAAGATGTATACATACCTGACCTTCCATCAACATCAGTAGCTAGTGTGATCATAGGATGTCATTGAGGAATGTGTCAGTTACTATAAGATGTATACATATATTCTTGCTATTTCGTTTCGGGTTAAGATTTCGGTAAGAGTTATGGTACTAAATGAATATTTAATAATTATATCTATGTCAATACTTTAGATTTAACTTTCGTTTTCGCGTTAAGTCGAGGTTAATTTTGGCTTCCTAGATTTGGTTAAACTTGGTATTATTTCTTCCTCATCTCTGATACAAGCACGTCATAAGTATAATTGTTTTGTGCAATTTAAATTTCGTTAATATTACTCAATAAAATTTACATACTAAAAGGTCTTGTCATTTATACATTCATGTCCAAAGCAATCTTTCATTTTGTTGAGTTTAATTTTGACAGTAGTTTTAGATAGTGTTAATTAATATCTCGCTAAATGGTTTCATTTTCGTCAGTCCTTAGGATACAGTATACAAACATATATCAGAACCACAACTGCATTCGAGTGTTGTCGCATACGATTCTGTGTTAAAAATGTATGTTGAAAATGACATTCTTGTACATTTTCATTTATGTAAATATGTATGTTCATTAATATTGTCTTGCATGTATATATGTTAAAATCTTCAATATTGGAGGAACAATAAATATATTATTATTATTACTATAAGATTTATACAAAGTGTGTGATGGGAAGATATGTACTGGGAGCTCACGGGCAACTCGCCTAGTGTGTGATGGGGAGATATGTACTGGGAGCTCACGGGCAACTCGCCTAGTGTGGTGGGGAGATATGTACTGGGAGCTCACGGGCAACTCGCCTAGTGTGTGATGGGGAGATATGTACTGGGAGCTCACGGGCAACTCGCCTAGTGTGTGATGGGGAGATATGTACTGGGAGCTCACGGGCAACTCGCCTAGTGTGTGACGGGGATAAATGTACTGGGAGCTCACGGGCAACTCGCCTAGTGTGTGATGGGGAGATATGTACTTGGAGCTCACAGGCAACTCGCCTAGTGTGTGATGGGATATATGTACTGGGAGCTCACGGGCAACTCGCCTAGTGTGTGATGGGGAGATATGTACTGGGAGCTCACGGGCAACTCACCTAGTGTATGATGGGGAGATATGTACTGGGAGCTCACGGGCAACTCGCTTAGTGTGTGACGGGGATATATGTACTGGGAGCTCAGGGGCAACTCGCCTAGTGTGTCATGGGGAGATATGTACTGGAAGCTAACGGGCAACTCGTCTAGTGTGTAATGGGGAGATGTGTACTGGGAGCTCACGGGCAACTCGCCTAGTGTGTGATGGGGAGATATGTACTGGGAGCTCACGGGCAACTCGCCTAGTGTGTGATGGGAAGATATGTACTGGGAGCTCACGCGCAACTCGTCTAGTGTGTGACGGGAATATATGTACTGGGAGCTAACGGGCAACTCGCCTAGTGTGTGACGGGGAGATATGTACTTGGAGCTCACAGGCAACTCGCCTAGTGTGTGATGGGGAGATATGTACTGGGAGCTCACGGGCAACTCATCTAGTGTGTGATGGGGAGATATGTACTGGGAGCTAACGGGCAACTCGCCTAGTGTGAGATGGGGAAGATATGTACTGGGAGCTCACGGGCAACTCGCCTAGTGTGTGATGGGGAATATGTACTGGGAGCTCACGGGCAACTCGCAGTGTGTGATGGGGATACGGGAGTGGAATCTAGTGTGTGATGGGGAGACATGTACTGGGAGCTCACGGGCAACTCGCCTAGTGTGTGATGGGGAGATATGTACTGGGAGCTCACGGGCAACTCGCCTAGTGTGTGATGGGGAGATATGTACTGGGAGCTCACGGGCAACTCGCCTAGTGTGTGATGGGGATATGTACTGGGAGCTCACGGGCAACTCGCCTAGTGTGTGATGGGAGATATGTACTGGGAGCTCACGGGCAACTCGCCTAGTGTGTGATGGGGAGATATGTACTGGGAGCTCACGGGCAACTCGCCTAGTGTGTGATGGGGAGATATGTACTGGGAGCTCACGGGCAACTCGCCTAGTGTGTGATGGGGAGATATGTACTGGGAGCTCACGGGCAACTCGCCTAGTGTGTGATGGGGAGATATGTACTGGGAGCTCAGGGGCAACTCGCCTAGTGTGTGACGGGGAGATATGTACTGGGAGCTCACGGGCAACTCGCCTAGTGTGTGATGGAGAAATATGTACTGGGAGCTCACGGGCAACTCGCCTAGTGTGTGATGGGGAGATATGTACTGGGAGCTCACGGGCAACTCGCCTAGTGGATGGGGAGATATGTACTGGGAGCTCACGGGCAACTCGCCTAGTGTGTGATGGGGAGATATGTACTGGGAGCTCACGGGCAACACGCCTAGTATGTGACGGGGAGACATGTACTGTGAGCTCACGGGCAACTCGTCTAGTGTGTGATGGGGATATATGTACTGGGAGCTCACGGGCAACTCGTCTAGTGTGTGATGGGTAGATATGTACTGGGAGCTCACGGGCAACTCGTCTAGTGTGTGATGGGGAGATATGTACTGGGAGCTCACGGGCAACTCGCCTTGTGTGTGATGGAGAGATATGTACTGGGAGCTCACGGGTATCTCTCCTAGTGTGTGATGGAGAGATATGTACTGGGAGCTATGGGCAACTCGCCTAGTGTGTGATGGGGAGTTATGTACTGGGAGCTCATGGGCAACTCGCCTAGTGTGTGATGGGGAGACATGTACTGGGAGCTCACGGGCAACTCGCCTAGTGTGTGATGGGGAGATATGTACTGGGAGCTCACGGACAACTCATCTAGTGTGTGATGGGGAGATATGTACTGGGAGCTCATGATGTTAGAGGGGCAGATACGTTGTTAATATATTCTGGGTGTGTATATATTGATATTGAATAATAAAACTATATGAACGGAGTAGTAACTTATCATTGAGACCACCACTATGCGACAACACGAGATCCGGGCTAAATTGTGTGACAACTTAAATCTAGAGTTTGTCCATATGAAACAAGTTCCATATACCATTGTTATTGTATGGTTAAACCCGAATAGTTTAGGTCATATGAGGACTATCAATGTGTAATTGGTGCTGGCAAACCTCGGGTCCTAACCGAGCAGTATTTCAAGTACGGGTTGATAGTACCACCGACCTCCCGAAAGCCGTTGGATACCTCCGCTGGATAACTCCGTTGGATACCTCGTGGATACTCCGTTGGATACTCCGTGGATATCCGTTGGATAACCGTTGGATACTCCGTTGGATAATCCGTTGGATATCCGTTGGATAACGTTGGATAACTCCGTTGGATAATCCTTGGATAACTCCGTTGGATAACTCGTGGATAACTGTGGATAACTCCGTTGGAACCTCGCTGGATAACTCCGTCAACCCCAAACCGTTGGATACCTCTGCAACCTGGATACCTCCGTTGGATAACTCCGTCGGATACCTATGCAAACCAACCAACCCTGGATACCTCCGTTGGATAACTCCGTCGGATACCTATGCTGGATAACTCCGTTGGATACCTATGCTGGATAACTCCGTTGGATACTCCGTTGGATAACTCCGTTGGATAACTCCGTGGATACTATGTGGATAACTCGTGGATACTTGGATAACTCCGTGGATCTCCGTTGGATACTCCGTTGGATAACTCCGTTGGATACCTCCGTTGGATAACTCCGTTGGATAACTCCGTTGGATAACTCCGTTGGATAACTCCGTTGGATAACTCCGTTGGATAACTCCGTTGGATAACTCCGTTGGATAACTCCGTTGGATATCGTCCATGGAATAATTCGACATCCCCAGTGGGATTCGAATCTATAATGGTGATGAGCAAGTGATTTGAAGACAACAACCATAACCATAACAACAAGGACGAGGAACCCCCTCTATTTTGTGACGTGACCAACAAGTTTCTCTAAATGAATATGTTTTGGTGTTGTGTGTAATGTCGCAATAACAGCTTATGTCATATGGCGACTCTCCAGCTGTTATTGGTGGAGGTATATATCGGATGGTCCCTCAAGCTCTATCTCTGGCACGGGCGGACACCCATATAGAACCATTGACCTCCGACATGTACCCGTAGACAAATATCATGGTAGCGATAGGCCAAATTGATGCGATTATATTGTAAAGTTAAACTTTATTTATTTTACAACGATTGAGAAAAAAAACTTTAAGAATTTATATTAATCACTCTCGTTTGGAACGGCTGATGAGGGTGAAATATGTTGCCATTCGTGTGGAAGGAAACCGGAGTGCACGGAGAAAACCGACCTGTCCGATCTGGTGATACCACCCCACATACTTCCCAGTCCGAGTTCTTTCAAAGAAATTGGCCGTACGTTAATGTGTGATATAAATATACAAATGCAAATGCAATCAAAAGTTAGGTATATATGTCAAAACTGGCTACATGAGACCCTGAACATATATACAACTCAGAATCAACCAACTACATCATTAGAGCTTGAGATCTTAGAAACGTGTTATAACCTTGGCTACATGAGACCCTGAACATATATACAAATGCAAATGCAATTAAAGGTTAGGTCAAAACTGCACATTGGAATTATATACTAATGGTAATGCTGAAGAGCAGAAAAACTATATATAATATCATATGAAATATAATGGTATATGGTATATATGTCATGTACAGTGGAAAACGGGAATAAGACAATTTATGACAATACATCGATATCACAATGTGCAGATATGACTTATAGGGGTATCTTCTTGTGTAACACGACAAGCCGGGAAAATAATAGTAACCTCGTGTTGTGTTTTAAAATCAGTTTATTTCGTTCATAACCCAAGCTAGCATATCTGAGCCTTAACGTGCGTTTTCATAATGTGTCGGAGCCACACTTCGTCTGAGACTCTACTCCACTCTTAGCTTAACTGTCTCTTATTCCATCTCCGTATAATTGTATCTCTTCGCTATCTCTTACTTATTGTATCTGTCGTCCTGTATTTATAAGGATATTCTAATGTACGTGGATAGCCATATCTTGGGGCTACTAATTAATAATGAGGCTACAAATTAATAACTGACATAAGGTGTGCAAACGTTTGATGACTAGCGCTTATGTTACCGTGGTATTACGTTATTAAGCAGCTTAGGAAAACTTTTTACTCGTATTGTTAACAATAGGTTGAAATGTTGGGCTGAGAATTACAGTGTATACATTGAGGCCCAGGCAGGGTTTAGATCAAACATGAGTACCGTAGATAATGTATTTGTATTAAATGGTTTAATATCACATGTTCTAAACCAGGGGAGACATTTATATACACTGTTTGTTGATTTCACAAAGGCATTTGATTATGTAGTTCGTGAACATTTATGGTATAAGTTGATACAACTAGGACTTAGGGGAAATATATTAGATATAGTTAAATCGATGTATGAATCAGTTAAGTCTAGAGTTAAGCAATGAAATACATTAAGTGAAGAGTACACGTGCTTACTCGGTGTCCGACAAGGAGAGTGTTTATCCCCTTTTTTATTTTCTATGTTTATTAATGATTTAGAAGATGTATACATTCATAATACTACTAGTGGACTAGATGTTAACATGTTTAAGATATGTATGCTTCTATATGCTGATGACATTGTTATATTTGCAAATTCAGCGGAAGAACTACAACGGAGTATTGATTTACTGTATGAATATTGTAGTATTTGGAAACTGAAGGTTAATGTAGCCAAAACAAAGGTAATGATCTTTAAGAAAGGTGGTTCAATCCCAAGAAATACTGTGTTTTATTATGATGGTCAACAAATTGATATAGTCAATAAATTGTGTTATGTAGGCATAGTATTTACGACTGGTGGGAGTCTTAGCAATGCACAGAACACTTTATCAGGCCAAGCACAGAAAGCCATGTTTCAATTAAACAAGTATTTGTATAAGTTTACCTACATACCGCCTAAAGACAGGATATAATTGTTTGATAAATTAGTGTCGCCTATTCTGAATTATTGTTGTGAAGTAGTAGGTTTTGCTAATGATTTGTCAATTGAAAAGGTACATATGCAGTTTTGCAAAAAGTTGTTAGGAGTTAAAAAGACTACGCAAAATGATTTTGTATATGGTGAACTAGGACGTACATCATACAAATCTATACAAATGTTTCAAATAATAAAATATCGGTTAAGAATTTTGCAACTAAGGGACAATAAATATGTATTTATAGTATATCAATTACTGAGAAATGATATGGAGTCATATCCGAATAAAAGTAATTGGTGTACGCTTTTGAAAGATTTACTATGTTCACTTGGCTTTGTGGATGCTTGGTTATACCAAGGCGTTGGCAATGTGGATATGTTCCTTACTAGTGTAAAACAAAGATTAAATGACCAATTTATACAGAACTGGAATGCAAGATTGGCTAATTCTAGTAGAGCATTGTTTTATAGGAATATATCATGTTTTAGATTCCAACCATATCTAGAGTGTTTTAATGTTAATAAATTGTGTCAATCAGCATCCCGTTTAAGAATGTCGTCACATAGGTTACAAATAGAGGCTGGCAGGTGGTCTAGGCCTGTACGGACACCTGTGTCCGAAAGAAAATGTTTAACCTGTAATATAATTGAAGATGAGTACCATTTTATCATTGAGTGTAATATTAGAAACTTGTATATATCTAGAAAATACTGGATTAGACCGAATATGTTAACATTTTCTGGACTCTTGAACTCAGTAAATAAGCAGGAAATACGAAATTTAGGTCGGTATATTTATAATGCATTCATAATTAGAAATACAGTCATGTGTAGAAGTTAGTTGAATTACAATTATGCTTTTGCTTTGAGTTCAATTGATGCTATACATTATACATATTTAAAACGTTATATAGGTGTATACTATATATGATAATGTTGTACAGGTATACTTGTGATGCTATATGCTATTGAAACATGTATTTAACAATGTGTTATATAGCCAAGGTATGTAATACATATAATAATGCTGTATGTGTATACTTGTTATCCACTGGCCGAATCTTGTTATCTTCGCTTTCGAACAAGATAGACTGATGGTGGAACAGCGTTGTAGCGTTGCATAGTATTCAGAATGTGCATATGGAGTGCAACATTTTGATCTTGAGATGGCATTTATCATTACGATTAAGATAAAAATGGAGAATTATTTTCGCTATTATTGGGAGAAAATAGCAATTAAGCACAGTTATAAATGCGTATGTTTTCTATATGTTTGTGCTAGTTTACATACTATTTATGTTATATTATGTTCTCGTGTGATTGGAAAGTTGAATGGAATTTAATTAATGAATCTATGTATATGTCATGTACTATTAATCTACAAAGCCGCTCTGAATTAAATAAATGGATGCGTTCTGATTTACAAATAAGACCACATGTAAAATTTAAATTTATAATATTTAACATTTAGCAATGAATATGGTTACGAAGGGTTTACTACTCGGCCATGTTATATAACTTGCAACAACTTCAATTTTGTATGTTTGGTTTTGTGTTTTGTTGCGTCTTTTGACCTTCTCCTTGTTAGAAATAAAGAACTATTTTGCTTTAATTATAAGACACATATCAGATAAATATTACATGTATTTACACATAGATATAAATGGCTGTGGGAGCTCATTTGTATAAAATGTATGCTTTATGTTTGCACTGTTCGCTAACTGTATATAATATGTATATATGTCCTCATGGGCTTGACAGCCTATTGGAATTTAATAAAATAAACTGTCAACAATTATATTCCGTAGCTTACGATGGAACTACGTAATAACAAGCTGAACGTGGTCCAGCTTGTCCGATAGATTCTTATCACAAGGTTAAAACCAATTATCAATAAATGACAATGTGCACATATTTAGTAGCCTATGGTTAAACTAATTAGCCAACCATTGCGATGGAACTTGCAATCTTGATATATACAGGAGTACTTTTAATTAACGGGCGTTCAATACAGGTACAATATGCTCGTATTGTTACAGTATGAACTCAGCTTAAAGGCTGAAATACTGCTCGGTTGAGGACCCGGGTTCTTCCTCCGCCAATAATAACCGGAGAGCCGACATATGGCCTCAGCTGCATGTTCCACTTACCATCCCATCCAAAAAAAAGCAAAAATGAAACAAACTGAACTGTTTGTTATATTATATTTATTATTAAGTTTTAACAACTTACATTAATCACGCTCGTTGGCGCGGATGAAAGCTTATATGTCGTCATTCATGTGGGAGGAAACCCACCTGTCCGATCTGGCGACCATCATACCATCTCACATACTTCCATGTCCGAGGATCGAACCCGGGTTGCATTGGCGAGAGGCGAGCGCGCTAACTGAACTTATTATAACTGTGACAGGAAACTTACAGATCGTGCAAAACTAGCTGCAGTAACAAAAGGCTCTATTTACGTATACTGCTGGTAGATATACTGACCATTTCTAAATTATTTGTCATTTCCCTATTGCAATGTGGTACTTGTATAGTAATTAATTATTGGATTGTCATCAGGGGTTTTCCCTATTGCAATGTGGTACTTGTATAGTATTTAATTATTGGATTGTCATCAGGGGTTTTCCCTATTGCAATGTGGTACTTGTATAGTAATTAATTATTGGATTGTCATCAGGGGTTTTCCCTATTGCAATGTGGTACTTGTATAGTATTTAATTATTGGATTGTCATCAGGGGTTTTCCCTATTGCAATGTGGTACTTGTATAGTAATTAATTATTGGATTGTCATCAGGGGTTTTCCTCCACCAATATCAGCATGAGCGTCGCTTTATGACATTTGCTGTTCTTGTGACGTTATACCCCATACACATTCAAATAAACAAATATATCGTAAACGATTGCAAACTGCTCTCAAATCTTATATATCCATCATTAAGAGAACTATGTAACACATTAATGCAGTAATTACCAATGCTATTATGTATATATCCATCATTAAGCGAACTATATAACACATTAATGCAGTAATTACCAATGCTATTATGTATATATGTATATATACATCATTAAGCGAACTATATAACACATAATGCAGTAATTACCAATGCTATTATGTATATATCCATCATTAAGCGAACTATATAACACATTAATGCAGTAATTACCAATGCTATTATGTATAATATCCATCATTAAGCGAACTATATAACACATGAATGCAATAATTACCAATGCTATTATGTATATTTTTCAGTTGAACCCGATTGTAGCAGAGCGTTCTGTACACAACAACATTGTGCGAGACCATACACACCACCAGACCAGTGCTGTCCAATTTGCCGACCTACAAGATATTAACGCCGTGTTAGCAACAAATCCACTACTGTCAGCTTACATTAAAATAACACCGCAATATCGCTATGCTATATAGCCAATTGTCGAACACTTGATGTAGATTATAGAGTACTCCGTTATAATAGTGTGGTTCAGTGGTCAATAAGATACAGAACTTTGTGTATATGGAAATGCATGCAGACGTCACTACTTTCGGCAACAACTTCCTTATGTCCTGCATAAACTTCTTTATGTGTTGTATGCACTTCATTATGTTAAATGTAAACGTCATTATGTTAAATGTAAACTTCATTATGTTAAATGTAAACTTCATTATGTTAAATGTAAACTTCATTATGTTAAAACCCGTCATTATGTTGGGTAATATGTTAAAACCCGTCATTATGTTGGGTAATATGTTAAAACCCGTCATTATGTTGGGTAATATGTTAAAACTCGTCATTATGTTGGGTAATATGTTAAAACCCGTCATTATGTTGGGTAATATGTTAAAACCCGTCATTATGTTGGGTAATATGTTAAAACCCGTCATTATGTTGGGTAATATGCTAAAACCCGTCATTATGTTCTGTACAAACTGCATTATGTATTGTAAAACTGTCATTATGTTCGGTACAAACTGCATTATGTATTGTAAAACTGTCATTATGTTCGGTATTCCGTTAGAATATTGTGCAGAACATTATATATTAATATAAATATATTAAAAAAGGATATTGTCCACAGTATATATATAAACTAAAGTCTGTGCTGTGATAGTAGATATTCGTGTTGAAGGATCCCATACTTGTGCAGAACAACGTAGGGATTGGTGGGTAGAAGTTCGGTACAGACATTACGGTGCAAACTTTATTATGTTCGATAGAAACTTCACACGGATGATGTGAATACCACTGTAACCTATCATCACTGATGGTCACCAGATTCGAGAAGGCCGTGTCTCATTTATTTGAACAAGTTGGCAGTTACTTACGGAGGTTTGTGCACCAAGTACAGGGTAACCTCTGGAGCTTGCCCAGGAAATGGCCAATAATGGTGCTGATACAGGCGCATAAATATACTAGAAAAGGCTATTGTCCCCAGTACTGAATAAACTAAAGTCTGTGCTGCGATAGTAAATGTTCGTGTTGAAGGATTCCATACTTGTGTAGAACAACGTAGGGTTTGATGGGTTACCACAATGCTTTAGACATACTTGAGAAGGACCGGGTTGTGGTGTGTGCCTACTGAAACATACACAGGAAGACCTGGTAGTGTTACTCAGTGCTCCACTAGGCTAGGTGAACTGGTGGTGGTAGCAAGCACAATCAGTAAACAGTAGGAAAATGTATGGTTGACTGCGTCAATATTATAGTTTGAACAATGCACACAATTACACATATTAAAATACAGGAACTATTTTAAAGACAGAGTCTTATATAATTCTTCTCGTATTGAGAGTCCATAGTTGTAAATAGTAAAGTAAATAGTCGTGGACTCATTCTACAGAAGAATGTCATGGTGGACTACAGTACGTATACGCATATTATTATCGCTTCTAACCAATACAACACGATTCTACGAGTGTGATATATTAGGGTGGTCGCCAGATCGGACAGGTGGGTTTTTCCGGGTACTCCGATTCCCCACACACTAATTACCACATTTACGCTTGCATGCCCGCCAACAATAGTGGTTAATATATGTTGCTAAATCGTGTTTCGCAATCGTCGTAAAATAACTATAAAAACATGTACAGTACGTAGACTATGGTATGGGTTGTTGAAGAATACATATACTGAAATAAAGCACGGAAGAACATTGTGGACAATAATGCACTGCTTGCATAGTCTAGGGAAATGCCTAGTGTGGTAGCATACTGCTTGCATAGTCTAGGGAAATGCCTAGTGTGGTAGCATACTGCTTGCATAGTCTAGGGAAATGCCTAGTGTGGTAGCATACTGCTTGCATAGTCTAGGGAAATGCCTAGTGTGGTAGCATACTGCTTGCATAGTCTAGGGAATGCCTAGTGTGGTAGCATACTGCTTGCATAGTCTAGGGAAATGCCTAGTGTGGTAGCATACTGCTTGCATAGTCTAGGGAAATGCCTAGTGTGGTAGCATACTGCTAATGACTAGTGTGGTAGCATACTGCTTGCATATTCTAGGGAAATACATAGTGTGGTAGCATACTGCTTGCATAGTCTAGGGAAATACCTAGTGTGGTAGCATACTTCTTGCATAGTCTAGGGAAATACCTAGTGTGGTAGCATAATGCCTGCATAGTCTAGGGAAATACCTAGTGTGGTAGCATACTGCTTGCATAGTCTAGGGAAATACCTAGTGTGGTAGCATACTGCTTGCATAGTCTAGGGTAATGACTAGTGTGATAGCATACTGCTTGCATAGTCTAGGGAAATACTAGTGTGGTAGCATACTGCTTGCATAGTCTAGGGAAATACCTAGTGTGGTAGCATACTGCTTGCATAGTCTAGGGAAATACCTAGTGTGTAGCATACTGCTTGCATAGTCTAGGGAAATGCCTAGTGTGGTAGCATATGCTTGCATAGTCTAGGGAAATACCTAGTGTGGTAGCATACTGCTTGCATAGTCTAGGGAAATACAGAGTGTGGTAGCATACTGCTTGCATAGTCTAGGGAAATACAGAGTGTGGTAGCATACTGCTTGCATAGTCTAGGGAAATACAGAGTGTGGTAGCATACTGCTTGCATAGTCTAGGGAAATACAGAGTGTGGTAGCATACTGCTAGCATAGTCTAGGGAAATACCTAGTGTGGTAGCATACTGCTTGCATAGTCTAGGGTAATACCTAGTGTGGTAGCATACTGCTTGCATAGTCTAGGGAAATACAGAGTGTGGTAGCATACTGCTTGCATAGTCTAGGGAAATACCTAGTGTGGTAGCATACTGCTTGCATAGTCTAGGGAAATACCTAGTTTGGTAGCATACTGCTTGCATAGTCTAGGGAAATACCTAGTGTGGTAGCATACGGCTTGCATAGTCTAGGGAAATGCCTAGTGTGGTAGCATACTGCTTGCATAGTCTAGGGAAATACTAGTGTGGTAGCATACTGCTTGCATAGTCTAGGGAAATACTAGTGTGGTAGCATACTGCTTGCATAGTCTAGGGAAATACTAGTGTGGTAGCATACTGCTTGCATAGTCTAGGGAAATACCTAGTGTGGTAGCATACTGCTTGCATAGTCTAGGGAAATACCTAGTGTGGTAGCATACTGCTTGCATAGTCTAGGGAAATGCCTAGTGTGGTAGCATACTGCTTGCATAGTCTAGGGAAATACCTAGTGTGGTAGCATACTGCTTGCATAGTCTAGGGAAATACAGAGTGTGGTAGCATACTGCTTGCATAGTCTAGGGAAATACAGAGTGTGGTAGCATACTGCTTGCATAGTCTAGGGAAATACAGAGTGTGGTAGCATACTGCTTGCATAGTCTAGGGAAATACAGAGTGTAGCATACTGCTTGCATAGTCTAGGGAAATACAGAGTGTGGTAGCATACTGCTTGCATAGTCTAGGGAAATACCTAGTGTGGTAGCATACTGCTTGCATAGTCTAGGGAAATACCTAGTGTGGTAGCATAGTGCTTGCATAGTCTAGGGATATGCCTAGTGTGGTAGCATATTGCTTGCATAGTCTAGGGAAATACCTAGTGTGGTAGCATACTGCTTGCATAGTCTAGGGAAATACAGAGTGTGGTAGCATACTGCTTGCATAGTCTAGGGAAATACAGAGTGTGGTAGCATACTGATTGCATAGTCTAGGCAAATACAGAGTGTGGTAGCATACTGCTTGCATAGTCTAGGGAAATACAGAGTGTGATACCATACTGCTTGCATAGTCTAGGGAAATACAGAGTGTGGTAGCATACTGCTTGCATAGTCTAGGGAAATACCTAGTGTGGTAGCATACTGCTTGCATAGTCTAGGGAAATACCTAGTGTGGTAGCATACTGCTTGCATAGTCTAGGGTAATGACTAGTGTGATAGCATACTGCTTGCATAGTCTAGGGAAATACCCAGTGTGGTAGCATACTGCTTGCATAGTCTAGGGTAATGACTAGTGTGGTAGCATACTGCTTGCATATTCTAGGGAAATACATAGTGTGGTAGCATACTGCTTGCATAGTCTAGGGAAATACCTAGTGTGGTAGCATACTTCTTGCATAGTCTAGGGAAATACCTAGTGTGGTAGCATACTGCTTGCATAGTCTAGGTTAATGACTAGTGTGGTAGCATACTGCTTGCATAGTCTAGGGAAATACCTAGTGTGGTAGCATACTGCTTGCATAGTCTAGGGAAATACCTAGTGTGGTAGCATACTGCTTGCATAGTCTAGGGAAATACTAGTGTGGTAGCATATGCTTGCATAGTCTAGGGAAATGCCTAGTGTGGTAGCATACTGCTTGCATAGTCTAGGGAAATACCTAGTGTGGTAGCATACTGCTTGCATAGTCTAGGGAAATACTAGTGTGGTAGCATACTGCTTGCATAGTCTAGGGAAATACAGAGTGTGGTAGCATACTGCTTGCATAGTCTAGGGAAATACAGAGTGTGGTAGCATACTGGCATAGTCTAGGGAAATACAGAGTGTGGTAGCATACTGCTTGCATAGTCTAGGGAAATACAGAGTGTGGTAGCATACTGCTTGCATAGTCTAGGGAAATACAGAGTGTGGTAGCATACTGCTTGCATAGTCTAGGGAATGCCTAGTGTGGTAGCATACTGCTTGCATAGTCTAGGGAAATGCCTAGTGTGGTAGCATACTGCTTGCATTGTCTAGGGAATGACTAGTGTGGTAGCATACTGCTTGCATAGTCTAGAGAAATGCCTAGTGTGGTAGCATACTGCTTGCATATTCTAGGGAAATACCTAGTGTGGTATCGTACTGCTTGCATAGTCTAGGGAATGACTAGTGTGGTAGCATACTGCTTGCATAGTCTAGGGAAATACCTAGTGTGGTAGCATACTGCTTGCATAGTCTAGGGAAATACCTAGTGTGGTAGCATACTGCTTGCATAGTCTAGGGAAATACCTAGTGTGGTAGCATACTGCTTGCATAGTCTAGGGAAATACTAGTGTGGTAGCATACTGCTTGCATAGTCTAGGGAAATACTAGTGTGGTAGCATACTGCTTGCATAGTCTAGGGAAATACAGAGTGTGGTAGCATACTGCTTGCATAGTCTAGGGAAATACAGAGTGTGGTAGCATACTGCTTGCATAGTCTAGGGAAATACTAGTGTGGTAGCATACTGCTTGCATAGTCTAGGGAAATACCTAGTGTGGTAGCATACTGCTTGCATAGTCTAGGGAAATACCTAGTGTGGTAGCATA
>CM026386.1:93528857-93556635 GCA_014843695.1 Archivesica marissinica
CCCATCACCATCTTGCTATCTAGTAATAGTTACAAGGGTACTTGTATACACCCATCACCATCTTGCTATCTAGTAATAGTTACAAGGGTACTTGTATACACCCATCACCATCTTGCTATCTAGTAATAGTTACAAGGGTACGTGTATACACCCATCACCATCTTGCTATCTAGTAATAGTTACAAGGGTACTTGTATACACCCATCACCATCTTGCTATCTAGTAATAGTTACAAGGGTACTTGTATAAACCCATCACCATCTTGCTATCTAGTAATAGTTACAAGGGTACTTGTATACACCCATCACCATCTTGCTATCTAGTAATAGTTACAAGGGTACTTGTATACACCCATCACCATCTTGCTATCTAGTAATAGTTACAAGGGTACGTGTATACAAGTATATTAGTTTATACACAGTTATGTTAGCTCGATTGCGAAACAAGTTGTTTCAACTTATATAAATCACTCTCGAGACCTCATTCCTGATGCAATCCATCGCCACGAGGGAGAGAGAAGAGGCAACGTGGAATTTAAATGCCTTCCCTAAGGGCACAGTCGGGGCTCGAACTCCGGACCTTTCGCACATGAAGCGAATGTCAAAGGATTGTGTTTTGAAATGAAATGATAAAATAAAAAGTGGAATGAATGTATTTTAACTGTGTTGTTTTGTGCAATTTACTATATTTAGATGGAAGGTAAAATAAAGGAATTAAATTAGTTATTACACCTATACATAAATCCCATATAGCATCCCCTCCAACCTATATCATGAATACGTCCCGCCCTGCCTTTTATACCGCTATATTACTAATATGTGACCATTGACAATACAATGCGATGTAGGTAGCAAATGCAATGGTTCATTGGATTCGCCATCTACACATTGTGTAGTACATACTACAATAAAAGAATATCTATGATATATGTCTTGTTTTGCAGGTTAGTAATACAGTTGTATTGTAAATTCTACTCTAAGATAATAATTATGTCCATGTATGGTTATATTTAATAACTAAGTGATGTATTTGTAATTTAGTGATATTTTATTGTACATGTTGGACAATGCGATGTAGGTAGAAAATGCAATGGTTCGTTGGATTCGCCATCTACACATTGTGTAGTAGGCTACATACTACAATAAAAGAATATCTATGATATATGTCTTGTTTTGCAGTGTCCTGCTGATCCGAAAGGACCCACCTCAACAAATAAATATTTTTGCCACGTAAATCTACCCGAACAGTAAATATACTCTACCGACTGGGCAGGCCGTGACATGAACGTGCATCCTCTGCGCTATCACGACGTTCACGACTATACAAGTGTACCTCCTAGCTCTAGCGTGAGAATGGGTTGGGTATAAACTCAAATACTATCAAAGCACATAAGTTTTGCTGTCCTCAAAATCCATACACTAATATTTACATCGCTATTGCATTTCCCTTCGATGAACATATTGTCTAGTGAACTTCCTCCCAAATGATATGCAGCTGATATGCCCACACGAAGTCACGCGCATGCGTATTCGCAATGTTGGACAGCATTACTTTTGATGTTAATGTCGGGTCTTACCGTTCACGCTGTTCCGAGTGTGATCTAATTTACAGTCCAGCACGCGGAAAGACATCGCAAATCTGGCCTAAAGGCATTTTAGACGCAAAGCGTGCTATTTCTTCACTTTATGTCATTTCAAAGAGCAATTAATGTAAATATAAATAATGAATCACTGGTTTTCATTGGGGTGTTTAAAGTTAGCGAGCAAGGAGGCTAATAGGGTGTGTTTAAGGCTAACTTTTAACATAAATATGTAGTTCGAATCCGAATAGAAACTAATACTCCCGGTTCATTCCTCAGAACACTACAGCACATAGATATGATAAAATATAATACGGTATGATACGGTATCGTGATATCTTATATTACTTCTTATCAGCTAATCTAATTTTTCATCCGAAACCTCCCGGGCACAGGGATTCGGCACGTTTGGGGGTACTAGTATATATATTTAAGTACAGGGATTCTACTCTGTGGGATGTCAGATTTCGCATCGATCAGTAAAATGGCCCTATCTGAAACAATTTTGTACAAAGCTGTCCAAATATAACGCTTATCCCGAGTCTTTATATTGTTCTTCAAATAAAACACAACTTTAAGCTGCATGCATGTATACTTTGCAAACAATTGCCACAAACATTGGCCATAGCAGGTCACATTTCCATACTAGGACACGGGTTCTGTCAGCAACAAAAAAAAATCTTCGACAGGAGAGTTTTAACTGTGAATAACATTATCAATAAAATGTGTTTCCACTAACGTGTAGGTTTATTCGGCAAAAATGTACGTCAAAAAGAGATTTCGTAGCATTTTCAATTTGTTTTGAAAAATTCTAAAGCGGCGCAATTCGCGTTGAAATAAGCGTTGAAACGAGCGTTCTGATTGGATTATGATTATTCTTTATATATAAAAAACATCTTGTTACATTCTAATAATCCAATCAGAACGCTCGTTTCAAAGCTCGTTTCAACGCGAATTGCGCCGCTTTAGAAATTTTCAAAACATATTGAAAATACTACGAAATCTCTTTTTGACGTACATTTTTGCCGAATAAACCTACACGTTAGTGGAAACACATTTTATTGATAATGTTATTCACAGTTAAAACTCTCCCGTCGAAGATTTTTTTTTGTTGCTGACAGAACCCGTGTCCTAGTACGGAAATGTGACCTGCTATGGCCAATGTTTGTGGCAATTGTTTGCAAAGTATACATGCATGCAGCTTAAAGTTGTGTTTTATTTGAAGAACAATATAAAGACTCGGGATTGGCGTTATATTTGGACAGATTTGTACAAAATTGTTTCAGATAGGGCCATTTTACTGATCGATGTGAAATCTGACATCCCACAGAGTAGAATCCCTGTACTTAAATATATATACTAGTACCCCCAAACGTGCCGAATCCCTGTGCTCCCGGGTGTATGGAAAACTTGTGGTAACAAAGCGTTTCTGTAAGATAGTTCACAGGCACAATTATAGAGACCGGAGCACCAGGCATTGTAAAATTATTCCTACGATTCATAGCAATCTGGGAGTTGATCGAAGTGACAGTATAACTCGCAGCCACATCATGTGAAATTCTACAATTCTGAACACAGAAGCAATGGTATCGATAGTACATAAGAAGGCAAGATAACACTAATTTTCACAGACGGATCTGTAGTCCAGTGGTAACACGTTGGACTGGTAATCCAGGGATCGGAGGTTCGATCCCCCATCTGACCCTAATAAAATTAACAGTCTTTCAGATGGGAATTTAAACCGACGTCTACGTAAAAGAACCAGAGGAGACTCTGGAATGGGTCTCAGTCTGTATCATTGCACTATCCTCCAAAAATCTAAAACGACTAATCTCTTCAGGTGGCGTCCCTCATATGGGCAACCGGTAGCGACGATAAATAAACGTAAAACACACACATACATTTTCTTTTATCACATGTCCTTGCTTGTAATCAGGGCAATACAGTCATCTCATAATGTCTTATATGTACACGTGTATAATAACACCTGGGGGTATTCTGATTGGTTGAGAGAATAATCCTTATAATTTGTAAATTAAACTGTAATGTATGCATATTTCTAGGTGAATTGGTATATAACGTTAACGATAAGATAAATACGATTTAAAAGAAGTCTCGAGGCAATTATAAAGTTGTTTAAAACACAAATATAATGATGTATTGCGTCGTGACGTCATGAACATGTAGTGACGTCATGACAATTTACGCTGACACTTGGCACCCGATGATTTGCCCCGGACCCGAAGCCTTGTTTCTAAAACTAGTATAAGGGAAATAACTCTTATAAAATATGCGTTTAGTTTTGAACGGAGTTAACGCTCTTAATTTATACAAATTTATTTTAGCTCGATTGCGAAACAAGTTCTTTCAACTTATATAAATCACTCTCGAGACCTCATTCCTGATGGAATCCATCGCCACGAGGGAGAAAACAGGCAACGTGGAATTTAAATGCCTTGTCTAAGGACACAATCGTAACGGCTCCAGCGGGGCTCGAACTTCGAGTACGAATTAATGGAAATGGTCACAGAAGTTTAATTCTAAATAATTATTTACTATGCAAACAATAGTAATACGCTTGCGCAGATGGAATGCGAACATTATTAATTGCAAGAGTATGAATCTTCGTATAAAACGTTAACAAAACATTTAATCGGTCTTCATTGTAAAATGCGGTGTTATCGCTATGTTTAAATCAAGTGCGCCTTCCTTTAAATTGGTTCTCTGTGTGGTATACGCGAAGGAAGTAGAGTATTAAGTGAGAGCCTGAATCAAGCTAATAATGTTTCGTTCAGTCGAGCTGGTTTCTGTTCTTGTTTTACAAGAAAGCCAACGAGTTTTATATTAATGTTACTCGCCTAATTATAAACATTTTGGTGTGAGCGGATTTTGCAAAAGTATACAATACTGATGCAAATTCAATATCTTGTTAGAAAGCTGGAACACATTGCCTCTTCCCCTCGTCCATAATGTGTGGCGCCCGTGGTCCAATGGTAGAGCGTCGGATTTGGAATAGAACGGTCTGGGTTCGATACTCAGTCAGACCACGTATGTAGTGTCATTGAGCAAGGCGTCTCACACGCATTGTTTAGTACTGGTTAGCCGCTATTAATGGTGCGTACATACATGATGGTGGAGTCAATTAGGAAACAAATGTATCATTTTGACATTAATATGTCATTAATTCAGTCCATGACCCTAAATAGACGTATATACTTGAAAGTTCGTTTAGTTTATACAAATTTATTTTAGCTCGATTGCGAAACAAGTTATTTCAATTTATATAAATCACTCTCGAGACCTCATTCCTGATGGAATCCATCGCCACGAGGGAGAGAGAAGAGGCAAGGTGGAATTTTAAATGTCTTGCATAATGGCACAATCGTTTACGGCTCCAGTGGGGCTCGAACTCCGGAGTTCCCCGTCCGAGGATCGAACCGGGTGGCATTGGTTAGAAGCGAGCCTATTAATCTGACAGCCTATTATTATATCCATATAGTATATATAGTAGACTAGTATACCGTATCCGTGACCTAGTGGTTAAAGCGTCCGCCTACGGAGCGGGAGGTAGAAGTTTCACACTTCCCGTTAAATATGGGTGGCACTATAATAAACAAACACACACTAAAATGCCTACATTGGAAGTATCGGTTTGAAGAACTATTGGCCTGCAGAGAAGAGAATACTTGTATAATATGCATTGCTATTTGTGATTTTGACATTCATATATTCGATTATCGGAACGAATATTAGATTATTCACTATTTACTTTAAATTTCCAATTCACACATTTTCTGCTTTCTGTTTTTCTAACACTGTGACGTAGAAGCTTTTCGATTGAAAACGATGGCTTGATAGAAAATATATACGTAACGTCTACTGTTATTGGTTTGAAATGGTAGGGCTTAGCCTCTATTTAGAAACAGTGAACATTCATTTGGGGGACAACTTTCAGCATTTCCAACCATTGTGGACGCAAACAGCACGTGTCATAAACAATAGCTATGGTTTGTGTTGGTTGTTCACTAACTATACAGAATCTATGTAGTTTGCCTGGTTGGTGGGTCCGAGAAACTAAGATGTATCTGTATGGGAAACACGAATTTAATATTTCAACAAATTTACATTGTAACGCAATCTCTTTTTATTGGGGTCTGATGGAACCTACGTTGCTGGAACATCCAACAATGTCTCTGTGATTTGTGCCACTTTTGGATATGTGTGATAATTTCGAACCCGCCATTATATGGGTTCTAAGGCGTTTTATAGTCTAAGTTTAATTTCATAGTACATGACCTTCTGAGTTAAAGAAGCACCTGCAACTATGAGCCACTTGTGATCACCAGGGTGTGTTAATTGGAGCCATACTCGGGATGACTGTACACACATCTGGACCAAGATGGCCATTCATGTGTGTTTAAATGTTACTGGATTTAAAACAACTATTAGTCTATGATTTAACTTATATGTAATAACATTTTATTTGAACATAATTATAGAAATGTTTTATTATCCTATTATAACATTCGAATATTCGAACATTTCCTACACAGTTTGTATTGACGCACAGCTGGAGATAGCAAACCCATTTCCCTACACAGTTTGTATTGACGCACAGCTGGAGATAGCAAACCCATTTCCCTACACAGTTTGTATTGACGCACAGCTGGAGATAGCAAACCCATTTCCCTACACAGTTTGTATTGACGCACAGCTGGAGATAGCAAACCCATTTCCCTACACAGTTTGTATTGACGCACAGCTGGAGATAGCAAACCCATTTCCCCAGAGACAGCTGCCATCCCCAATATATAAACGTCTGGCACGATTTTGGATTGCATTAATGCATGAAAACGGGCACAATAAGCAACCACAAGCCAGACGACAGAGTGATGAACACATTATACAGTACACACGAGCTAATTTACATTTAGCAATGAGCAGTTCCAATGCACGGATTGCATTGTGAGGAACACATTTGGCAGTAGTATAAAATATTACACTCTTTATAAACCGTTGCACAATATGTTCCATGAATGAAACGCAGCTCTTCGCAAAACACGATTAGAAAGAATAGAAAGAAATCGTCGTAACATATCAGTGCAGCCGTCGTTCCGGAAGTAAATCTACTCAGGAATGTTGATGTATTGTTTTCTTCTACTAAGTCCGGGGCATGTTAGTGGTTCAGGAAGACCCGGAGCCCATAAGACAGTATTTCAGACACGAGCGGGCATCCTAGTAGAACCACCGACCTTCCACAAGCAACCAGGATAACACCATTACATGCAATAATTATACAGCCATTGTGTTATTCGAACCTGCAGCCTGGTGGATTGGTAATAGTATACCGCATCTTCGCTCTTCTATAGAAGTCGTGTTTATCAAGTAGTCAAGCATATGGATAGATACCCGTTATTAAATACCAACACATTTTACACATGTATATCAGTCTTATTTCACTAAATTATACTATGGTGGAAGGGCATATTTCAAACATTGGTCCATTATCTTACAACATGAAATACCAAATGTAGTAGGGTCCGATTTAGTCTCCATACATTAAACCAGTTATTCCTGGTAGATATATACGATGTGTAATGGTCAGTGAGACGAAACCGTGCTTAGCGAGTTTAACTCGAGAAAACATGTGTGAGCGACATGTAGCATGATATTCCAATACAGTCATTTCCAATATCGTATGATAGTCAGCCGTCTTTTTTATGAAGAGCGCATTTATTATATATAGTTATAGCGAATAGAGCATACCATAGAAGTCTTCAAACAGAATAACACGTATATATATATACGGAGTCAAAAAAGAATCGATACCAAACTAAAAATGACGTAAAACGGATAAAACCATAGAAAGGTTTAATATATTATTACGTATCAGTACCGGGTATCTTATTGCAACGTCAGCCAACCATACACACAGGTAAATAAACACCCGATAATCCTGGAACGCCGAATTTCCGATTTGCACGTGCTCCTCAACAAAGACAACTTCCTACACATGTACAAATCGGAAAACCGGTTTATTGTACTGGTATTGCATTATCATCGAGGAAAAACACCTTACATACCCATTGTTACCTCTAACAAAATGCCTAGGCTAAACCGTAATCAGAGAATGCGTGTCATTGGCATGATTGACGCGGTTTACGTCAGCGTGATGTCGCAAATCGACTCGGGGTTACGCGGATCACGACAACACGTCTATTTCGACGTTATCGAACACATGGATCGGTGGACGACCGTCCAAGATCTGGTCGACCACGTGTGACGACGCGTGAACAGGACCGTCACATTCGGACGTCACATTTACGTGACCGGTTCCTACCTGCTACGCACACAGCTGCCGTTACTCCTGGGATGACCAACAATCGCATCAGTGCACAAACAGTCAGGAACCGGCTCGGTGAACGTGGCATTCGTGCCTATCGGCCATACGTTGGACCCATCCTGACACGACGTCACCGTGACGTACGGCGGGAATGGACGACGGAACGTGCTCGCTGGACTCGGTTACAGTGGAATTCGGTGATGTTTAGCGATGAATCGCGGTTCTGTTTGCGTCGAGCGGATGGCAGAGAGCGGGTATATCGCAGACGCGGTGAACGTTACGCCGACGCATGTGTACGTCAGGTCGATCTGTTCGGGGCGGAAGCGTTATGGCGTGGGGCGGTATCACCTTCGGCAGTCGCACTGAACTGTTAGTGGTGGACGGGAACCTAAACGCCCAGCGGTACTGTGATGAGATCCTTGCGCCAGTTGTTGTGCCGTTCTTTAACGCCAACAGAAACGTCACACTGTTCCAACAGGACAACGCCAGGTGTCATACTGCTCGGATGTCCACCACATTATTGGAGCAGAACAATATTGAAACCCTGCCGTGGCCTGCTTTGTCACCAGACTTGTCACCCATAGAACATTTGTGGGATACGTTAGACCGCCGCGTCAGACGACGTCAGCCGGTAACGTTAAACCAACTGAGGGATGTTTTGCGTCAGGAGTGGACAAATATTGACCAGCAAGAGATTCAGACACTCTTCCGTTCGATGCGACGGCGGTGCATTGCAGTGAGAGACGCAAATGGTACCCATACTCGGTATTGACGTCTGTGTGAAAACTCCATTAGACCCCTGTCCGACGAATTACGTCATCACGCAGCAGACAGTTTCGGAGGCTCATTATGCTTTATGTGCTCCTCTTTCAAACATGTTGGACTATCATATTATGAATTTTCAAAGAATGTTCTTAATAAATGTTGAAATTATAGACACATAAACACCAGGTATCGTTTCTTTTTTTACTCAGTGTAATATATTATATATATGCGTGATATATTGAAACTGTTGATTTGTACGCTGTAGTATTGTGTTCATTATGTTGTACGCGAGACCGGTTCAGTTGGTCCTGGCTGTCGGTATATCAAACCTCACCATTGCACATAACTTAACATATGCATGCTAGTTACAGTTGTCACCCGCACCAGTGAGTGAGCAAGTGGTTGAACGTGTAGCGGACGGTGGAGAGAATAGCGAGAAGTGTGCTACAGAGACCATATCTCTGCGTAAGTAATTGCATAGGTCTATGTTGTAATGTCTATGTTGCATATGTCTATGTTTCATCAGAGACATGGATGTAACATAGATTACCTCTGTGTTACTGATGTCATATATATATTTAAGTAAGAGTAAGCGTTATTACGAACCACGAACCTGACGAGAGTATATATAGTGCCAATGTGTTGTTGTTGTTAACCCAAGCATCGCAAATCATCTATATATATTTATATGACGTATATGTTTTAATCCTATTCTTAATGTGTGTATGTGTGTATTGTAGAACCAGAGCGTTCGAGAGCCTGGTTGTCTACACGGAGATTCAATATATTGATGAAACGTATAGAGTGTTGTCATTCTGACCAACTGACCCCCCCCCCCCCGAATCCGAACCCTACCACACCAAATATAAATTATTACCAAGTGAATAGCATAATCCATATATAAGTAACACAATCTGAAGTTCCATACTCGTTAATTTGTTTAATTGCTTTAAAATCAGTTGATAATGTCCTACATGTAGGTATGCACATCTCGCACTATCTAAACTTCCTTGTCGCTTGTGCCCAGCGTAATGCAAGCGCAAACCAAGGAATATACATGTAAATAGTATAAACAGTGAGTTAAGGTTTAAACCATCGTATATATAAGCTTATTTAACGTCGCTACCGGTTGCTCATATAGGCGACGGGCAGTTTAAACAATAAACACATCTCCTGGGCAGGCTCCAGCGGTTAACCAATACGTGGTGCACAAGCCTCCTTGAAAACTACCAACATTTTTATATAAGAGACACTGATTGAACGGGGCTCGAATCCGTGACCATCAGTGATGATAGGTTACAGTGGTATACAAGTCAGCGACCGTAACCACTTAACCACGGAGGCGGACCAGAATAATATAGGCGGGTACCCACTTACTTAAGCATTCTTGAGAAGACCCATGTTATGGAACTCTAATATTCATATATTTAAAGAATATATTTTAATGAATCGTGGGCTAATAGTTTCCATTTGGTATGAACTACATCTGGCGTGATAACGTAGTTCATACAGTTCATTATTTGTATTTACATGAATTCATTTGTCAATGACACAACGAAAATATAGCACATGTTGTGCTTAAAAAATATTTTAAAGTCCATAATTGTAACTTACCTTGTGCCGTAACAAGTAAATAGAATATTCTTGGAACAGAGTAAATTTTACATATATACGGAGGGTCCGCCTCCGTGGTCGAGTGGTTAAGGTCGCTGACTTGTCCTGACACTATCATCACTGATGGCCACGGGTTCGAGCCACGCTCAGACCGTGTCTCATTTATATGAAAAAGTTAGCAGTTTTTTACGGAGGTGTGTTCACCCAATTACTGGTTAACCACTGGAGCCTGCCCAGAAAAGGAGTTGTTATGTAAACTGCCAGCCGGCGATATAGCCCAAAATTGTGCTGATGCAGGCGTAAAACCCGAACTATAAATATAACATATATAACATAGACGGAGGTAGGGATTATTAGCGAACCCCGACATCAAAGCAGACTATGTAATGGCTACCGGGGTAGTACCAAGAGCAAGAATAGTGTAAGATATTATTTTAGTATCAGTCCATTTGTTCTATTTAGTGTATAGAAATTTATTTTAGCTCGATTGCGAAACATGTTCTTACAACTTATATTAATCACTCTCGAGACCTCATTTCTGATTGAATCCATCGCCACGAGGGAGAGAAAAGAGGTAACGTGGACTTTAAATACCTTACCTGAGGGCACACTCGTAACGGCTCCAGCGGGGTTCGAACTCCATGCCGTTCGCACTTGAAGCGAACGCACTACCACTGCGCTATCACGACTTCCACTTATCGTATTTACATAGCGGTGTTTCCCACATACAAGTGCCCTATACTATATACATATATGTACGTCGATACCTCAACGGAGACACCACAGCACTTCACTATATATCCATATATATATATCACCCAGGCCATTATATAATCTCTTTAGGTACTGCTGTTCCATAGTGTATGCATGCGATGGAATGAGGTCTCGGCAGTGATTGAAATAATATTGTAAGTGATAATGTTTAAATAAGTGTGTAAATAATTGTCTAATCTAACTATTATCCAAGTTCCGGAGTACCTAAACCAATATGTGTTCTTACTCAACAGGACTTATAGTATGTGTATTTCTGCACTGAACTCCCAAAGAAGAATTTTTTTTTTCATTATATTTTTTATATTCTGTATTTTAATATGTGTAAGTGTGTGCATTGTTCAAACTATAATATTGGGAACTACAATACGCTTAGACTAAACCTGGCCAGTCATTAGTATGTGTATCACTGTGTTTTCATATCTTTCTCTAATCTACTGTATTATTGACGTAGTCAACAACACATTTCTCTAGTCTGCTGCTGGTACTTGCTACCACAACAAGTTCACATAGCCTAGTTCATCACTGAGCAACCCTACCATGTCTTCCTGTGTATGTTTCAGTAGTGACATACCACAACCCGGTCCTTCTCAAGTATATATAAAGCATTGTGGTAACCCACCAAATCCTCCGCTGTTCTACACAAGTATGGGATACTGCATCACGAACATTTACTATCGCAGCACACACTTTAGTTTATTCAATACTGGGGACAATAGCCTTTTCTAGTATATATATATGCGCCTGCATCAGCACCATTATGGGCCATTTCCTGGTCAGGCTTCAGCGGTTACCCTGTACCTGGTGCACAAACCTCCGTAAGTAACTGCCAACCTTTTCAAATAAATGAGACACGGCCTACTCGAATCTTGTGACCATCAGTGATGATAGGTTACAGTGGTATTCACATCATCTATATGAAGTTTGTATCGAACATAATAATGTTTGTACCGAACATCAATGCCGTTCTTTAAGATAATACCAAGCATAATGACGTTTGCATTGAACATAATGAAGTTTGTACATAATACAAAGATGTTTGTGCCGAGCATAGTAATGTTTGCATACACATATATGCACAACTGCATCTTCTTGACCACTGTACCACACTATTATAACGGAGTACCGAACATAATGGCGGTTGTTTTAAGTATAATACCAAGCATATTGACGTTTACATTTAACATAATGAAGTATGTACAACACATATAGAAGTTTATGCAGGGCATAAGGAAGGTTTTGCTGAACGTAGTGACGTCTGCATACATTTCCATATACACAACTGTATCTTATTGAACACTGAACCACAATATTATAACGGACTCCCTATTTTCGACAATTGGCTATCCTAACATAGCGGTATTGTGGTGTTATTTTAATGTAAGGTGACAGTAGTGGATTTGTTGCTAACACGGCGTTAATATCTTGTAGGTCGGCACATTGGACAGCACTGGAATGGTGGTGTGTAGGGTCTCGCACAATGTTGTTGTGTACAGAACACTGTGCTACAATCGGGTCCAACTGAAAAATATACATAATAGCGTTGGTAATTACTGCATTAATGTCTTATATAATACGCTTATTGAAAGCCGTCATTTGCAATATATGTGTTTATCCAATACTTAATTCCTATGCAAGTACAAATTCAGGTACGGACACCTGTGTAGCACAACAGACCAGCACAAACAATCTCACCGACAGCTTAATCATATGAAATAATTCGACGACACCCGACTAGAACCACCACTCTTCCGCAAGTTAGCTGGATAGTTTCACCACATGAAATCATTCGAGAATCGTTCACATTGGGATTTGAACCGACAACATGAAAGGTAGATGATTTGAAATCAACGTATGCAACCACGGAGATCCCTGTTAGAATAGGTATCTGATGTAACCATGGAGATCCCTGTTAGAATAGCTATATGGTGTAACCACGGATATCCATGTTAGAATAGTTATATGTGTAACCACGGAGACCCTTGTTAGAATAGTTATATGGTGTAACCACGGAGATCCCTGATATAAGAGTTATATGGTGTAACCACGGAGATCCCTGTTAGAATAGTTATATGGTGTAACCACGGAGATCCCTGTTAGAATAGATATATGGTGTAACCACGGAGATCCCTGTTAGAATAGTTATCTGGTGTAACCACGGAGATCCCTGTTAGAATAGTTATATGGTGTAACCACGGATATCCCTGTTAGAATAGTTATATGGTGTAACCACGGAGATCCCTGTTAGAATAGTTATATGGTGTAACCACGGGGTCCCCTGTTAGAATAGTAATCTGGTGTAACCACGGAGAACCCTGTTAGAATAGTTATATGGTGTAACCACGGAGATCCATGTTAGAATAGTTATCTGGTGCAACCACGGAGAACCATGTTAGAATAGTTATCTGGTGCAACCACGGAAATCCCTGTTAGAATAGTTATATGATGCAACCACGGAGATCCCTGTTAGAATAGTTATATGGTGTAACCATGGAGATCCCTGTTAGAATAGTTATATGGTGTAACCACGGAGATCCTGTTAGAATAGTTGTATGGTGCAACCACGGAGATCCATGTTAGAATAGTTATCTGGTGTAACCACGGAAATCCCTGTTAGAATAGTTATATGGTGTAACCACGGAGATCCCTGTTAGAATAGTTATATGGTGTAACCATGGAGATCCCTGTTAGAATAGTTATATGGTGTAACCACGGAGATCCCTGTTAGAATAGTTATATGGTGTAACCACGGAGATCCCTGTTAGAATAGTTATATGGTGTAACCATGGAGATCCCTGTTAATAATAATAATAATAATAATAATAATAAAGACTTTATTTAACGAGAGTACTCATTTAACAAAAGTTAATCTACCATGAGGCCCTCAACATATATACAATCAAATGCAATCAAAACATAGCACTATAAGTGAGAACTGCACATTGGAATAATATAGTAATGTAAAAGCTGAAAAATAGAGAAACTATATTTAATATGTAATGGAAAATGATGATATATGGACTTGGCTAGCAGAGTAGAAAATGGGAATGAGACAATTTATGATGCTAGATCTTATCTAACAATATGCAGATTTGACTTGTAGTGGTATCTTCAAAATATGTATGAAATCAACTTAAAGACAGTCATATTTACGATTCTAATAAATATAGCAATCGCAATACACGTTTATAATAACAGTAGAAGTGCGCGATTAGTTTGAATTGTTATAGTGCCACCTTAAGTAGAGAATTTTGAACTGTTGGATAGTTGGAGCATTTTGAACTGAGTGAGGCAATGAATTCCAAATAGATGATCCTGAAAATTCAAATGTATTACGAAATAATTCACAATTTGGTCTTGGTGTGTATAATTGATATTCTGAGGTTGATCTAAGAATTCTAGGATGTATATCAGAAGTAAAAGTGAAGGATGATTTTAAATAGTCTGGAGCAGCTCCATGTAATGTTTTATACATTTGTATAGCCTTCTGATATATGACTCGTTCTGGAAAGGTCATCCATTTTAGTTGGGAGAATAATAATTTCGATGGAGTGTCAAAGTCCTGATCTAGAATTAGTCTAGCTGCTCTCTTTTGTAACCGAACTATTTTATCTTCTAAAGATGAGTTGCAGTTACCCCATATCACACAACAAAAGTCTAATTGAGGCAATATGTAAGCATTGTAGAAGAGGTTGCGATTGGGAATAGAGAGATACCTTTTTATACGAGACAATAAATATAAATAAGAGTTACATTTTTTGAGAACATTGTCAGTATGCTTATCCCAGGATAGTGTATTGTCAATCATAACTCCGAGTAGTCGTTCAGCAGAACTCGGATGTATGACGGTGTTGTTCACTTTCACTTCAAGAGCAGACTCACTGATACTATGAGCTTTTGATTTAGAGGAAATATACATGTTTATACATTGTTAGAATAGTTATATGGTGTAACCACGGCGATCCCTGTTAGAATAGTTATATGGTGTAACCACGGAGACCCCTGTTAGAATAGTTATCTGGTGTAACCACGGAGACCCCTGTTAGAATAGTTATATGGAGGAACCACGGAGTCCCCTGTTAGAATAGTTATCTGGTGTAACCATGGGGATCCATGTAAGAATAGTTATCTGGTGTAACCACGGATATCCCTGTTAGAATAGTTATCTGGTGTAAGTGATCGCTTACCTGGTGGTTGTCTACACTCTGGACAACATTGACCAGGAGGTGTATGTTGCCTAACACATCTCAGTCGTGGACAATCAACTCTATCACAGTGACCTGTTATGGATAACACATGTGTTAGTTATATGCATTTCAACCTCAGTTATACACACCAAGACCCAAACAATTATTTCGTAATACATTTGCATTTTCAGGATCATCTATTTGGAATGCATTGCCTCACTCAGTGCAGAATACTCCAACTATCCAACAGTTCAATATTCTCTATTTATGGTGGAACAATAACAATATAAACTAATCACATATTTCTACTAGTTTTACTTCAGATGATATTGTACTACAGTCTTTGTCACGTGTGTGCATTACCATTGCTATAGTTACTAGAATCTGTGTATGGCTGCCTTTAAGCTGAGTTCATACAATATCTGCACATTGTTATATCGATTTATTGTCATAAATTGTCTTATTCCCGTGTTCCACTGTACTACACATATATTCCATATACCATTATATTTCATATGATATTATATATAGTTTTTCTACTCTCAGCTTTAATATTACTAATAATATAATTCCAAGGTGCAGTTTTGACATATATACCTAACTTTGGATTGCATTTGTATATTTATGTCACCCATTAACGTACGGCCATTTGTTTTGAAAGAACTCGGACTGGGAAGTATGTGGGGTGGTATCACAATATTGGACAGGTCGGTTTTCTCCGTGCACTCCGGTTTCCTTCCACACGAATGACAACATAGCTGTGCCAAACGGGAGTGATTAATATACATTCTTAAAGTTTATGTTCTCAATCGTTGTAAAATAAATAAAGTTTAACTTTACAATTCAATTGCATGAGTTTACCCTATCGCTACCATGGTATTTGTCTAGGAGTACATGCTGACCGCACCAGTTTGCCCTATCGCTACCATGATATTTGTCTAAGAGTACATGCTGACCGCACCAGTTTGCCCTATCGCTACCATGATAGTTGTCTAGGAGTACATGCTGACCGCATCAGTTTGGCCTATCGCTACCATGATAGTTGTCTAAGAGTACATGCTGACCGCACCAGTTTGGCCTATCGCTACCATGATAGTTGTCTAGGAGTACATGCTGACCGCATCAGTTTGCCCTATCACTACCATGATAGTTGTCTAGGAGTACATGCTGACCGCACCAGTTTACCCTATCACTACCATGATATTTGTTTAAGAGTATATGCTGACCGCACCAGTTTGCCATATCGCTACCATGATATTTGTCTAGGAGTACATGCTGACCGCACCAGTTTGCCCTATCGCTACCATGCTAGTTGTCTAAGAGTACATGCTGACCGCACCAGTTTGCCCTATCGCTACCATGCTAGTTGTCTAAGAGTATATGCTGACCGCACCAGTTTGCCCTATCGCTACCATGATAGTTGTCTAAGAGTACATGCTGACCGCACCAGTTTGGCATATCGCTACCGGAAATAGTATTGTAAATAAGGAAGGTCAATTATTGATAATTATCTCAATGGCAATTTGCATGTGATCACGTCATGCTAAAACAATAACATCGTTAAATTCTCACCACGTCTTATGGGCCGCACCCTGTACGGCAACACTTCTGTATCCCGGGGCAACTGGAATCGCTGGTACATCGGTCCACACATGCACCAAATTGAAATCGCCGCCGTCGTGGACACCGACCGGGTTTGTCTGCTGCTGAAAGTGATCAAACAACTCGATCAGTAATTAAAATGTTTCCAAGTAGAAACGAAATTATTTCCAGGTTTGAGACTACGAAGCAACGTGCAGAGAATATAACTCTTTCACAACACAATATATTAAATGCCTATATAGGTCACATACACATAGTATACAATAAGTATTGCCCAATCCATATAATGCAATGTAGGTGTACGAGTCATTATATATATATATGTATGTATTGTCCAATCCATATAATGCTATGTAGGAGTACGAGTCATTATATATATATGTTTGTATTGCCCAATCCGTATCATGCTATGTAGGTGTACGAGTCATTATATATATATATGTATAGCCCAATCCATATAATGCTATGTAGATGTACGAGTCATTATATATATATATATATATATGTATTGCCCAATCCATATAATGCTATGTAGGTGTACGAGTCATTATATATATATATGTATAGCCCAATCCATATAATGCTATGTAGATGTACGAGTCATTATATATATATATATGTATGTATTGCCCAATCCATATAATGCTATGTAGGTGTACGAGTCATTATATATATGTATGTATTGCCCAATCCATATAATGCTATGTAGGTGTACGAGTCATTATATATATGTATGTATTGCCCAATCCATATAATGCTATGTAGGTGTACGAGTCATTATATATATATGTATGTATTGCCCAATCCATATAATGCTATGTAGGTATACGAGTCATTATATATATATGTATGTATAGCCCAATCCATATAATGCTATGTAGGTGTACGAGTCATTATATATATATGTATGTATAGCCCAATCCATATAATGCTATGTAGGTGTACGAGTCATTATATATATATGTATGTATAGCCCAATCCATATAATGCTATGTAGGTGTACGAGTCATTATATATATATATATGTATTGCCCAATCCATATAATGCTATGTAGGTGTACGAGTCATTATATATATAGATATGTATGTATTTCCCAATCCATATAATGCTATGTAGGTGTACGCGTCATTATATCTATATGTATGTATTGCCCAATCCATATAATGCTATGTAGGTGTACGAGTCATTATATATATAGATATTTATGTATTTCCCAATCCATATAATGCTATGTAGGTGTACGCGTCATTATATCTATATGTATGTATTGCCCAATCCATATAATGCTATGTAGGTGTACGCGTCATTATATATATATGTATGTATTGCCCAATCCATATAATGCTACGCCGGTATACGCGTCATTATATATATATATATGCAGTTAAATCAATGATGGAATGTTTGAAGTAATGTGGTATTTTCCCATCTCTGTTTAAGTAGATATATGTAAACGTTGACAACCTGGCATGTTGTCAACAATATGCGTAGACGTTAGTATTTAATAACATGAATTAACTCTGTAAACATAAGTATGTACTTCTATATAGTTTAAGTGAGACAATCTATTTTGTTAAAATAACAATACAGAAATATGTTTCAATATGATAAAGGAATACACTTCCTGTATATATCTCCATTTTCATCCGGTTATGCATGCACTTCGAATATGTGATTCACTTATATGTAAAGCGTACTATCAATCAGCACGCTGGCTACATCCTATTTAATGTATAGATGGTCACCGTGACCGATTGGTTAAGGTCGTTAACTTAAATTCACTTGTCCCACCTATCACTATATGGTTCGAATTATGCAGTGCATGGAAGCTATCCAGCCGGCTTGCTGGAGGTCAATGGTTCTATATGGGTGTCCGCCCGTGCCAGAGATAGTGCGCGAGGGACCATCCGATATCTACATCCACCAATAACAGCTGAAGAGTCGCCACATGACATAAGCTGTTAGTGCGACATTAAACACACAACCAAAACATATTCATTTAGAGTAACTTGTTGGCCACGTCACAAAATAGAGGGGTTCCTCGTCCTTGTTGTTATGGTTATTGTTGTTGGCTTCAAATCATTTGTTCGTCACCAATATAGATTCGAATCTCACTGGGGATGTCGAATTATTCCATGGACGTTATCCAACGAAGTTATCCAACGAAGTTATCCAACGGAGTTATCCAACGGAATTATCCAACGGAGTTATCCAACAGGCTTACTGGAGGTCGGTCGTACTACGGAGTTATTCAACAGGCTTACGGAAGGTCGGAGGTACTACGGAGTTATCCAACGGGCATACGGCAGGTCGGTGGTACTACGGAGTTATCCAACAGGTTTACGGAAGGTCGGCGGTACTACGGAGTTATTCAACAGGCATACGGCAGGTCGGTGGTACTACGGAGTTATTCAACAGGCATACGGCAGTACTACGGAGTTATTCAACAAGCATACGGCAGGTCGGTGGTACTACGGAGTTATCCAACATGCTTACGGAAGGTCGGCTGTACTACGGAGTTATTCAACAGGCATACGGCAGGTCGGTGGTACTACGGAGTTATCCAACAGGCTTACGGAAGGTCGGCGGTACTACGGAGTTATTCAACAGGCATACGGCAGGTCGGTGGTACTACGGAGTTATTCAACAGGCATACGGCAGGTCGGTGGTACTACGGAGTTATCCAACAGGCTTACGGAAGGTCGGTGGTACTACGGAGTTATCCAACGGATTTATCCAACAGGCTTACAGGAGGTCGGTGGTACTACGGAGTTATTCAACACGATTACGGGAGGTCGGTGGTACTATAAACCCGTCCTTGAAATACTGCTCGGTTGGGGCACCCGGGATCTTCCAGCACCAATTACAGTTAGTCCTCATATGACCTACACTATGGTATTTTAACCCTACAACAAATAAGGTGTATGGAAATTGTTTCACTCATATGGACACACTCTAGATCTAAGCTTCAATGGTTGTCACACAATGTAACCCGGCGGATCTCGTGATGTCGCATAGTGATGGTCTCAGTGATCAGTTACTACTCCCTTCATATAGTTTTATTATTCAATATCCATATAATATACACATAACCAGAATATATCAACAACGTATTTTGCCCCTTTAACCACATGAGCTCCCAGTACATATCTCCACACCACACACTAGGCGAGTTGCCCAGAAGCTCCCAATACACATCTCCACACCACACACTAGGCGAGTTGCCCGTGAGCTCCCAGTACATATGTCTCCATCACAAACTAGGCGAGTTGCCCGTGAGCTCCATGTACATATCCCCCATCACACACTAGGCGAGTTGCCCGTGAGCTCCCAGTACATATCTCCCATCACACACTAGGCGAGTTGCCCGTGATGTCCCAGTACATGTCTCCCCGTCACACACTAGGCGAGTTGCCCGTGAGCTCCCAGTACATATCTCCCCAAAACCACTAGGCGAGTTGCCCGTGAGCTCCCAGTACATATCTCCCCATCACATACTAGGCGAGTTGCCCGTGAGCTCCCAGTACATATCTCCCCATCACACACTAGGCGAGTTGCCCGTGAGCTCCCAGTACATATCTCCCCATCACACACTAGGCGAGTTGCCCGTGAGCTCCCAGTACATATCTCCCATCACACACTAGGCGAATTGCCCGTGAGCTCCCAGTATATATCCCCATCACACACTTGGCGAGTTGCCCGTGAGCTCCTAGTACATATCTCCCCATCACACACTAGGCGAGTTGCCCGTGAGCTCCCAGTACATATCTCCCCATCACACACTAGGCGAGTTGCCCGTGAGCTCCCAGTACATATCTCCCCATCACACACTAGGCGAGTTGCCCGTGAGCTCCCAGTACATATCTCCCCATCACACACTAGGCGAGTTGCCCGTGAGCTCCCAGTACATATCTTCACATCACACACTAGGCGAGTTGCCCGTGAGCTCCTAGTACATATCTCCCCATCACACACTAGGCGAGTTGCCCGTGAGCTCCCAGTACATATCTCCCATCACACACTAGGCGAGTTTCCCGTGAGCTCCCAGTACATATCTCCCCATCACACACTAGGCGAGTTACCCGTGAGCTTCTAGTACATATATCCCCATCACACTCTAGGCGAGTTGCCGTGAGCTCCCAGTACATATCTCCCAATCACACACTATGCGATTTGCCCGTGAGCTCCCAGTACATATCTCCCCATCACACACTAGGCGAGTTGCCCGTGAGCTCCCAGTACATATCTCCCCATCACACACTAGGCGAGTTGCCCGTGAGCTCCCAGTACATATCTCCCATCACACACTAGGCGAGTTGCCCGTGAGCTCCCATAATTTCCCTCAAACTAGGTGAGCTCCCAGTACATATCTCCCCATCACACACTAGGCGAGTTGCCCGTGAGCTCCCAGTACATATATCCCCATCACACACTAGGCGAGTTGCCCGTGAGCTCCCAGTACATATCTCCCCATCACACACTAGGCGAGTTGCCCGTGAGCTCCCAGTAAATGTCTCCCCGTCACACACTAGGCGAGTTGCCCGTGAGCTCCCAGTACATATCTCCCCATCACACACTAGGCGAGTTGCCCGTGAGCTCCCAGTACATATCTCCCCATCACACACTAGGCGAGTTGCCCGTGAGCTCCCAGTACATATCTCCCCATCACACATTAGGCGAGTTGCCCGTGAGCTCCCAGTACATATATCCCCATCACACACTAGGCGAGTTGCCCGTGAGCTCCCATACATATCTCCCCATCACACACTAGGCGAATTGCCCGTGAGCTCCCAGTACATGTCTCCCCGTCACACACTAGGCGAGTTGCCCGTGAGCTCCCAGTACATATCTCCCCATCACACACTAGGCGAGTTGCCCGTGAGCTCCAGTACATATCTCCCCATCACACACTAGGCGAGTTGCCCGTGAGCTCCCAGTACATATATCCCCATCACACACTAGGCGAGTTGCCCGTGAGCTCCCAGTACATATCTCCCCATCACACACTAGGCGAGTTGCCCGTGAGCTCCCAGTACATATCTCCCCATCACACACTAGGCGAGTTGCCCGTGAGCTCCCAGTACATATCTCCCCATCACACACTAGGCGAGTTGCCCGTGAGCTCCCAGTACATATCTCCCCATCACACACTAGGCGAGTTGCCCGTGAGCTCCCAGTACATATCTCCCCATCACACACTAGGCGAGTTGCCCGTGAGCTCCCATATTGATCTCCCCATCACACAATAGGCGAGTTGCCCGTAAGCTCCGATACACATTTTCACATCACACACTAGGCGAGTTGCCCGTGAGCTCCCAGTACATATCTCCCCATCACACACTGGGCGAGTTGCCCGTGATCTCCCAGTACATATCTCCCCATCATACACTAGGCGAGTTCCCCGTGATCTCGCAGTACATATCTCCCCATCACACACTAGGCGAGTTGCCCGTGAGCTCCCAGTACATATTTCCCCATCATACACTAGGCGAGTTGCCCGTAAGAACCCGGTACATATCTCCCCATCATACACTAGGCAAGTTGCCCGTAAGATCCCAGTACATATCTCCCTATCTTACACTAGGCGAGTTGCCCGTGAGCTCCCAGTACATATTTCCCCATCACACACTAGACGAGATCCTCGTGAGCTCCCAGTACATATTTCCCCATCACACACTAGGCGAGTTGCCCGTGAGATCCCAGTACATATCTATCCTTAATTTACGAACATTTATAATATCTAAATACGGTTAAGGAGGAAACAATTATATTGCCTATTCCAGTTTTGTAAATAATTATCATAATTTATAGCCGTTGTCTAAAATTTGCTAAAATTATTATGTCTACATCTCCTGCTCCTTGAACAATCCATATGTGATTAAACCCTAGTGTGTATAATAATTAATGTTCGTACCCGAGAGTGTTTGTTTGGATACCAGTCGGTTATATGGCATGTACATTCTTGCATCTATCTACCTGACGTTTTGTTGGTACTTTGGTTATGAAGCTTGTGATCACACTAGCTACTGATGTTGATGGAAGGTCGGGTATGTATAAATCTTATAGTCACTGACACATTCCTCAATGACATCCTATGATCACACTAGCTACTGATGTTGATGGAAGGTCGGGTATGTATAAATCTTATAGTCACTGACACATTCCTCAATGACATCCTATGATCACACTAGCTACTGATGTTGATGGAAGGTCAGGGATGTATACATCTTATAGTAACTGACACATTCCTCAACGACATCCTATTGAGTATTGCATTATAAATATACAACATAATTACAGTAGATTTAATTAACGTAACTATTTAAAACATGAAACAACGGAACTGTTTATTATTATCTTGCTAAATATAGATATAAAGATATAACATGCATAGGTTTCGATTGATATTTTAAAATATCAATTATCAACCTCGATCAGATCGAGAGTGAAGTGAACTAATTAGCAGCTATTTCTTATGACAACTAAACATACGAATAATCAACAAACATAAACTATAACATACATTATTTACAATGGTGTCGTTAACGTATATTAAAACAGGATTAGGCTTATTTATCATTAGAGGTAGGCTAATAAGCAGAACAATGAGTTGATCACATGTGCTCATATATTTAGAGAGTTCTAAGGTACACATGGCACATTGTAATAGTACATGACGTTCATACCCCCATCAAACTACACACCGGACATTTACGATCTTCTAAACTTAGACGTTCATCCTTCCAGTTTATATACAATTGGAGGCAACTCCACACTTAAATTTACTATATGCAGACATAATGTCGTATATATACAATTAGTTTACAATATTCGTCAGGTAGATCAGTTTTAATGACTGTGTTGCGATCTTCTCCATATGTACCAGTAAAGTTAGCATTAGAGGGCGACCACTCAGTCACATATATTACCACATTTCGAGTTTTCTACACGATCTACGAATGTGTGTCTAGATAGAGGTATAGACATATCAAATGGGAGTAAACTATTATGTTATCGTGTTGAAAGACAAAACAAACACAATTATCAGTACTATTAAAATGTTAACATGAATGTTTCATGCATTAGAATGTAACACGATAGAAACCAGTAGTATATATGCATCATGAACTTATCAACACTACACTGTTTTCATCAGTATATAGTTAAGACAATGCAACAAACATGTGCAGAAGGTTCATTTACACGAATGTGTATATGCGTGACCAAAGCTGCATTGAAACTGAATAATTATAAAGAGAAACGTCGAATTTTGCATCCAATTTTTTCTGACATCAACATTGACGTTATAACGTTACAAAATGTTACATATTTGAACGAGAACGGGTTTCAATTTTCTGATATATGTTGGGAAGAACTAATGTAGATAAATGATACTAGTTTTCATAAAAGTTTAAACGTTAAGATAACAGTAAAATCTCCAGTTATGAATTTTCACATTTGGCCCCATTTTCACAGTGACGACCAGTGACGAGCACACATAGCATTATGCTGCAGATATATAAATATAGCATTGGTGATTGTTCCAGTGTTATACATTGGTATACGTCTTTCTTCCCATTCAGTTAGACAACTGGTGAAGCTGTAGATTATTGTAAGCCATAGTGTCATCATGCCTTTCTGTTGGTAGAAAATAGAAAGAATAAAAATAAGCCATGTTATTATTAAATACTATTGTTTTATCATTCACATATTATACTTAGTCTAGTAGCGTGCGTTCAAACATAATGACACATTATTGAACGCACATACAATATGTTCTACATTAAGTCTTACCAATTGATTCCATTATGTATTATGCATTACGGCATGTAAGAGCAGTTTGCATCGCCACATTTGTAAATACGATGGTATTGCATGCCATTGTTAAGGATACATTTAACATATGCCTCATATCATATTTATGTTGTACATATTTTGACACTACGCCTCTCCTATAGCTTGCGAATATCGATTGCTCTAAAGATAACATGCGACATAGATGTCATGATTACATTTAAATCATATATAATGTGCTTTGCAACTATCTAACCAAATTGCATGTTTCAACACATATCTAGGCTGTCCCAAACAAGTGACAAACTCTTTTATGATGCCAAGAGAAAAACTTACTTTGACCTACTTACGAGAGTTAACTGTAATTTTATTTCATATGAATTTTGCAGCCAGAGCTATCGAATCATATCTGCTATAACCGGACGTATAATACACTACTGGACTGGACAGAACAGCACATGATGTGTGATCAAGTATGAACTCTGTGTTCGTCTAGATTAGTTGTAGACTTGACGTCGTGGTGATATAATCGTTTGAGAAATCGATCAAACCAAAGTGAGTGAGTGGTAAGAATTCGAAAAACCTCAACAATGATACGCACCTACTGCCGGTGTAAGGGATGAATATGTCGACACTGCTTCGTTGTTTGCGTCCAGAGCTTCATATGTCGCACTAAAACACATGTCAGTATGTATTATGTTACAGGTATACTCTTTACAAGTTTGCTATTATATCACTGTATAGACTTGATGATAGTTATAAATGTTCAATAACCGTTTTAATTGTGCACGTACAATACATTCTAACTAGTATCCACGTCACCGTTTACTCGCATTCATTGGTATTACCCCAATTACACGGGACTTAGTCAGTTGTGAGTACCAATGCGTATATTCCTGGTCGCTCAATATAACAATATATGCCTTTATAGGAAACACTTTCTTATATAGCAAATGCTGGTTTTGATAGAAGTAGTTTATATTCGTTGAATCGTTCTATCTTTCTTCCTTATATGACAAATTCATGGAAACTACTGCATGCATTGTTAGATAATCTGATTATGGTTTTACTTGAATCTGAGTATATCTGCTAACGCTGGCATTAATCCAGTTTGAAAACCATTTTTTCATTGATATATTATGAAGACAAACTATAATTATTATTCACCATAAATTGAAGTATACATACTTTCTTCTCTTAAAGCACACAAGCAGAATAAAGCATACATGCCTAACATCCCTATGTATTGGGAATAAGAAAAAAAGGATTCGTGGTATTTACTTTCTAATGTAATTTTACTAAGTTAATGTTCAGAAACTATGTTATCCAATGCGCATTTATAGCCATTGTCTACTACAAATGCTTCCGAATACATTCGAACACTAACAGTGAATCAATAAATAGTATTTTATGGCATACATACTTTCCAAAGTGAAAGTAGGATTTCATATAACGGTCAGCCATACTACTGGATTGACGTTTGTTTGTCAATGGAGTCATTACTTAAAGATAAAGATATTTTAGCGATGATTTAACTAAGATTTGTCTACAAATAAATATACATAGGCACACGTGTGAGATATAGCGGTAAATCTGTACTATATTTGTTCAAGATACACGCGTTGTATTACGCATGGATGTCCGACCATATTGACATTATTTTGTTATGTCAACAAACCGCGTATACGACGTTTTGGTTATTAGTTGAACTACTTAGTTTTTAGGCAAATATTTGGAGAACAAATAATCCATTTAACAGGAAAATACATTCTGCAGTTGCGTTTTCATTGATGTAATGTCGCCTTAAGCAATTATGGGGCCTATTATTCCCTCTAATATTTCTAGTAAACTGAAATAGGTGATTTACAGCGACTATACAGGATTTTTTAATCAAATAATATGTTACATGTCGTGCTATTATATTGAGTTTTTATTCATATGAGGGCAAATCGGACGAATACAATTAACCTGTTATTATTATTATTATATATATACCAGTAGGATACAGTTGTACAGTTTGTACTTACACATCTTGAAGATCGTTTTCTGCAAAATACAAAGAAACACATTCATTTTAAACTGTAATATTGGTCAGTTATTGTTGTGGATAGAAGATAATACGTAATAGTATTTGTTCAATCAATGAATTATGCGTATACTGTATAATATAGGTTTGATATATTTGGATGCTGTCTTACAATTTAGATGGGAATAACATGCCGATATCGTTAGCATACCATTACACTGTAGCATTACCTCTACGTATATATACTGTTAGACATTATAGAACATTACCTTGAACAGATCCACTCTTGACTGACTGCTGTGCATTGGTGTCTCCTTGGCTGCAATTCGATAAAAATATTAATAACATAACAAAATAAACCAGATTGTAAAGTGTATATGAAACATCCGACTCCTTCAAAGAATTAATACATTCTACAAACAGCAGAACATCTATGTAGATAACAACTAATACATTCGTCATTGTTCTTTGTTAATTGTCTGTCTTTATACCATGATTATATTGTATGACATGTGTATGTCTATAAATAGTACCGTCTAGGGACGAAAGCGACATAACGTGTGATGTTTAGGATTAGTAGTATTTCCAATTGATACGGCACTGCTCTGAGGTATGATATAAACAGTTGGCAACATATGTACGGATACTTTCCTTTACTATGAAGCGTGTATATAATTATTGTTGTGATGTTTGTTTCAAATATTGGGCATGTCTTTGTTTGTCATATTTTTGAATGAATATCGACTATTTGGTAATGATTTAAGCTTGGTACTAACTTTTGTTTTTACGAATTCCTTTTAATATTAGACATGTGTTCTTGAATCTATTATGTAGGTTATAACATGTTACTTGTGTCGGTGGTTGTCATTATTATCCATGATTTAAGTAAAAAAAAATAACTATGTCCTAGTACAATATTTAAGGATTCTGGAAAACTATTTACTGAATATTAATTCGTGTACGAAATTAAATTTCGATATCAAATCGCGTAATACGTGCGAAATGATGACCATATATACAATGTTTCATACCACATCACTTTATTGGAAAAAGATCATGGCATGGCATTTGCTCAATTAAAGTTCCTTCAAACGCT
>CM026386.1:93557635-93576485 GCA_014843695.1 Archivesica marissinica
AGCTACGTCCGTAGTCTATACAAGTACTGTGTACATCAACCAGCTACGTCCGTAGTCTATACAAGTACTGTGTACATCAACCAGCTACGTCCGTAGTCTATACAAGTACTGTGTACATCAACCAGCTACGTCCGTAGTCTATACAAGTACTGTGTACACCAACCAGCTACGACCGTAGTCTATACATGTACTGTGTACATCAACCAGCTACGTCCGTAGTCTATACATGTACTGTGTACACCAACCAGCTATGTCCGTAGTCTGTGCATGTACTGTGTACACCAACCAGCTACGTCCGTAGTCTGTGCATGTACTGTGTACACCAACCAGCTACGTCCGTAGTATGTGCATGTACTGTGTACACCAACCAGCTAAATCCGTAGTATGTGCAAGTACTGTGTACACCAACCAGCTACGTCCGTAGTCTGTGCATGTACTGTGTACACCAACCAGCTACGTCCGTAGTCTATACATGTACTGTGTACACCAACCAGCTACGTCCGTAGTCTATACATGTACTGTGTACACCAACCAGCTACGTCCGTAGTCTATACAAGTACTGTGTACATCAACCAGCTACGTCCGTAGTCTATACAAGTACTGTGTACATCAACCAGCTACGTCCGTAGTCTATACAAGTACTGTGTACAACAACCAGCTACGTCCGTAGTCTATACAAGTACTGTGTACACCAACCAGCTACGTCCGTAGTCTATGCATGTACTGTGTACATCAACCAGCTACGTCCGTAGTCTATGCATGTACTGTGTACATCAACCAGCTACGTCCGTAGTCTATACAAGTACTGTGTACACCAACCAGCTACGTCCGTAGTCTATACAAGTACTGTGTACACCAACCAGCTACGTCCGTAGTCTATGCATGTACTGTGTACATCAACCAGCTACGTCCGTAGTATGTGCAAGTACTGTGTACATCAACCAGCTACGTCAGTAGTCTATGCAAGTACTGTGTACACCAACCAACTACGTCCGTAGTCTATACAAGTACTGTGTACACCAACCAGCTACGTCCGTAGTCTATGCATGTACTGTGTACATCAACCAGCTACGTCCGTAGTATATACAAGTACTGTGTACATCAACCAGCTACGTCCGTAGTCTATACAAGTACTGTGTACACCAACCAGCTACGTCCGTAGTCTATGCATGTACTGTGTACATCAACCAGCTACGTCCGTAGTCTATGCATGTACTGTGTACATCAACCAGCTACGTCCGTAGTCTATATATGTACTGTGTACAACAACCAGCTACGTCCGTAGTCTATACATGTACTGTGTACACCAACCAGCTACGTCCGTAGTCTATACATGTACTGTGTACACCAACCAGCTACGTCCGTAGTCTATACAAGTACTGTGTACATCAACCAGCTACGTCCGTAGTTTATACAAGTACTGTGTACACCAACCAGATACGTCCGCAGTCTATACAAGTACTGTGTACAACAACCAGCTACGTCCGTAGTCTATACAAGTACTGTGTACACCAACCAGCTACGTCCGTAGTCTATGCATGTACTGTGTACATCAACCAGCTACGTCCGTAGTATGTGCAAGTACTGTGTACATCAACCAGCTACGTCCGTAGTCTATGCATGTACTGTGTACATCAACCAGCTACGTCCGTAGTATGTGCAAGTACTGTGTACATCAACCAGCTACGTCAGTAGTCTATACAAGTACTGTGTACACCAACCAACTACGTCCGTAGTCTATACAAGTACTGTGTACACCAACCAGCTACGTCCGTAGTCTATGCATGTACTGTGTACATCAACCAGCTACGTCCGTAGTCTATACAAGTACTGTGTACACCAACCAGCTACGTCCGTAGTCTATACAAGTACTGTGTACATCAACCAGCTACGTCCGTAGTCTATGCATGTACTGTGTACATCAATCAGCTACGTCCGTAGTATGTGCAAGTACTGTGTACATCAACCAGCTACGTCCGTAGTCTATACAAGTACTGTGTACACCAACCAGCTACGTCCGTAGTCTATACAAGTACTGTGTACATCAACCAGCTACGTCCGTAGTCTATACAAGTACTGTGTACATCAACCAGCTACGTCCGTAGTCTATATATGTACTGTGTACAATTAAATATGGCGGACAGCGTAGTCGCGTTCTTTGTTTACTGACGAACAAAGTGATAAAATGACAGTTTCCTATCATTTTTGTGGATAAACTTTTGATTAAAAGTATACTATTGGTGATATATAGTGTCTAGATGTGCTTTAGTGGAAATTTATGATTTAAATATGGATTTTGCTGTTCCAATACAGAATCGTTTTGAACTTTTGCAAGAGCGGGAAAACAGCACCATGAACACCATGAATTATTCAACGAACATTGAAATAACTAAACAAGATATTATGAATAGTTCCATTGACAGTAAGTTGAACCACATGTTTGTTGAACTTAGAAACATTAGAATTGAGCAGATGAGTTGCAGTTCTGGAATGAAAATGTTTGAAAAATCTCTAACAGGTATGAATGAAAAGATCAAGCAGGTAGTTAGCACAACTAACAGACAAACTGACTTCATGAAATTACTGGCATACCGGTCCATTGATATAGAAGCCAGATCGAGAAGAAACAACCTTCTGTTTCACGGGTTTCAGTGAGAACAAAGGCGAGAACTGTTTTGCACTAATACACGATGTTCTCGACAATCACCTAGATATTGACCCTAGAGACATATACATGACCCGTGCACACAGATTAGGTCAATGAAATACCAGACAATAACACCAGAGAACACCAATTATTGTGAACTTCAGGGACTACTGCGACACTGAGTCAATTATGAATCGCGTTACTATGTTTAAAGGAACACCATTTTCTGTAGATTTCGACCTGCCTCGTGAAATCCAGGAGGCTCGATTCCGTATTTGGCCTCAGTACAAACTGTTGAAAAATAACTCGCCTCAGTCAAAAATACAGATTGTGTTCCCAGCTTTTACAAGATGGAAAATTGGTAAAAGATGAACTGCCAGATTGGAATAGATATACACGCATCAGCAGATTGTCACATATTGATCAATTAACATGCGACCAATCAACACCAAGCATGATCTCACAGGAGGGACAACTATATTGGGATTCAGTGCCTACGACTAGATCTACAACTCAACACAGTGGCAATATACATATAAATGAACAAATCAGTAACAGTAACAGTATAACTAACTTACCACAGGTGCCACAGGTCAGTGCTCATGGATCACTGAATGTAAACAATAACCCATAGGCCCCTTTTCCATTCGTTAGCCCTTTTGCTCACCCGAATGTGGCTCAAAGTAAAGTAAATCCAGGCCAGATTAAGAATCCCTTTCATAGGAACTTATCAGTCCCGGGTGTTTTCCAGCAATCGAACCCTCAGTTGCAACTCCAACCGACTCAATTAGTCCCAGCGCACAACATGATAAGCTCCCCTATTACCCAGGATATCGCGTCCCGAATATATCCAATGGAGACTCAAACACCTGCCACATGTAGTCAGACAGACTGCGGAAATGTTGACACTCCACTCGTGCCAGGTACACCTGTTGACATCCCACAAACTGCACAATGTCAGAACGGATCTATTTCTTCGGTAAATCCAGTTTGTGACGTCCCGTGCTGTACCACAATCACACTTCCCCCCGCTGAAAATACTCTGTCAGTAAATCCCATATCACATATCCCTATAAGTAATGAAATCCCAGTCATAGCTGCACTTCCACATTCACAAAATACTGTTGAAACTGACGAAACAGAACTCAAATCCGTGGCCACTAGTGATAGTGCGAGTCAGCCAACCGAGTCACACTGTGGTGAAACGACAAAACTACCCATAGCAAGGGGACGTGCACGAAACTCACGTGCAGTATCAAGGTCAGAAAAACGTTCAAACTCCGCCATTACGTACAGGAGAGAAAGTGTAAGTACAACACGAAGAAAGACAGATCGGGTTTTACCTGATGCTATAAATAAACCATGTTCTAAATTGAATCAAAACAAACAAGCGGATCGTGAGCAATTGACACGTGATGGGGATTCCCCTACAGGTGCGCAACTAGGACATTAGGTCAACACTGAGAAGGTCTTGCTGCGTTGTGCATTATTGAACATACAGGGTATTTCATCAAAACGGACAAATAAATTACTGTCTCCAGAAATAAAAGATATATTTAACAATCATGACATTGTGTTATTTACGGAAACTTGGGCCAATCAATTTTCGGATGTATCTGTTGAATATTTCGAGCATTTTAATACTGTTGTTGTACCTACATGGAATTGGTTCATTGTGCTTGTATTTAATAGTTGTTCTACCTACCTGGAATTGGTTCATTATGCTTGTATTTAAAACTGTAGTTCTACCTACCTACCTGGAATTGGTTCACTATGCTTGTATTTAAATACTGTTGTTCTACCTACCTACCTGGAATTGGATCACTATGCTTGTATTTAAATACTGTTGTTCTACCTACCTACCTGGAATTGGTTCATTATGCTTGTATTTAATAATGTTGTTCTTCTACCTACCTGGAATTGGTTCATTATGCTTGTATTTAATAATGTTGTTCTACCTACCTAGAATTGGTTCGTTATGCTTGTATTTAATACTGTTGTTCATTATGCTTGTACTTGTATGTATAGTTGTTGGGTTTGTTGGGTTTATTTTTATTTAAGTTTATTTAACGTCGCTACCGGTTGCCCATTTGAACGACGGGAGCTACCTACCTAGCTCGCTATATAATTTCGTTTTTGGCGAAATTCTACAAAGTGAAATGCATATCACTACCAAGCAACAGGACAAAGGCACGGTCAGACAAATTTGATACCCATATATTTATAATTTTCTGATAAGGGAGCACATTGTGCGTTACCCAGATAAGGGAACACATCCTGCTTCCTCCACATAAGGGAGCACATCCTGCTTCCCCACATAAGGGAGCACATCCTGCTTCCCCACATAAGGGAGCACATCCTGCTTCCCCACATAAGGGAGCACATCCTGCTTCGCCCACATAAGGGAGCACATCCTGCTTCCTCCATATAAGGGAGCACATCCTGCGTCCCCCACATAAGGGAGCACATCCTGCTTCCCCATATAAGGGAGCATATCCTGCGTCCCCCACATAAGGGAGCACATCCTGCTTCCCCACATAAGAGAGCACATCCTTCTTCCCCCACATAAGGGGCACATCCTGCTTCCCCACATAAGGGAGCACATCCTGCTTCCCCCACATAAGGGAGCACATCTGATTCCTCCACATAAGGGAGCACATCCTGCCTCCCCACATAAGGAGCACATCCTGCTTCCCCACATAAGGAGCATATCCTGCGTCCCCCATATAAGGGAGCACATCCTGCTTCCCCACATAAGGGAGCACATCCTGCTTCCCCACAAAAGGGAACATCCTGCGTCACCCACATAAGGGAGCACATCCTGCGTCCCCCACATAAGGGAGCACATCCTGCTTCCTCCACATAAGGGAGCACATCCTGCGTCCCCCACATAAGGGAGCACATCCTGCTTCGCCCACATAAGGGAGCACATCCTGCTTCCTCCATATAAGGGAGCACATCCTGCGTCCCCCACATAAGGGAGCACATCCTGCTTCCCCACATAAGGGAGCATATCCTGCGTCCCCCACATAAGGGAGCACATCCTGCTTCCCCCACATAAGGGAGCACATCCTGCGTCCTCCACATAAGGGAGCACATCCTGCGTCCCCCACATAAGGGAGCACATCCTGCGTCCCCCACATAAGGAGCACATCCTGCGTCCCCCACATAAGGGAGCACATCTGCGTCCCCCACATAAGGGAGCACATCCTGCTTCCTCCACATAAGGGAGCATCACTGCTTCCCCACATAAGGGAGCACATCCGGCTTCCCCCACATAAGGGAGCACATCCGCTTCCCCCACATAAGGGAGCACATCCTGCGTCCCCCACATAAGGGAGCACATCCTGCGTCCCCCACATAAGGGAGCACATCCTGCGTCCCCCACATAAGGGAACACATCCTGCTTCCCCCACATAAGGGAGCACATCCGGCTTCCCCCACATAAGGGAGCACATCCTGCGTCCTCCACATAAGGGAGCATATCCTGCCTCCCCCATATCCTGCGATGTACAAGTATATTACAGCAACTCGAAAACTCTTCATAGTAGATTATAACTATCATGCAAATTATCCCACATATAATAAATTTTGAAAATTCATCAATTCTTTAAAAACACAAATAACTATAGGTCTAAGTTCTAGATCTTTTGAGAATGTGTATACACACTGTGTCTTAACTTGAGCTGTGTCTACCTCACCATTGCAAATTAAGAAACATGTTTAATCTTAATATTTATTGTTGCGGATTCAAGCGATTGAGATATTATAAATTCATTAATTTCAGTGACTGATCAAGATATTCCAGAAAGCTTGACCAGCACTGTGGGTGAAAAGAACTGTTTGAGTTTAGACGTCAATCAAAATAAGTATTTGTGGGAAGGTTGTAAACAATCTCATGTTGTTATGTGTTACACTGGTAAGTAATTCAAAGTGCAACATGTTGTTAGAAGCACTCTACTAAATATAGCGATATGACCATTTCTGGTGTTCCGCACTATAAGTAGTAAACTCATTAATGGCCAAAGGAAATAATGATATGAGTAAAAAGAATAAGACGAAAAATGATGACAACGGTGATGTCTAAGTTAATAAAAACTGTAGTACTGGTGATGTAATACGTGGTGCTGCTGATCATACAGGTGACTGTACTCGTGACCTCCTATCTAGAACCTGATGGCAGATTTGACCGTAGTCAAATAAATTTCCTCGTTATATACTGAGTCAAAAATGATATGATACCTGGTGTTTATGTGTCTATAATTTCAACATTTATTAAGAAAATTCTTTGAAAATTCATAAGATGATAGTCCAACATGTTTGAAAGAGGAGCACATAAAGCATAATGAGCCTCCGAAACTGACTGCTGCGTGATGACGTAATTCGTCGGACAGGGGTCTAATGGAGTTTTCACACAGACGTCAATACCGAGTATGGGCACCATTTGCGTCTCTCACTGCAATGCACCGCCATCGCATCGAACGGAAGAGTGTCTGAATCTCTTGCTGGTCAATATCTGACCACTCCTGACGCAAAACATCCCTCAGTTGGTTTAACGTTACCGGCTAACGTCGTCTGACGCGGCGGTCTAACGTATCCCACAAATATTCTATGGGTGACAAGTCTGGTGACAAAGCAGGCCACGACAGGGTTTCAATATTGTTCTGCTCCAATAATGTGGTGGAAATCCGAGCAGTATGACACCTGGCGTTGTCCTGTTGGAACAGTGTGACGTTTCTGTTGGCGTTAAAGAACGGCACAACAACTGGCGCAAGGATCTCATCACAGTACCGCTGGGCGTTTAGGTTCCCGTCCATCACTAACAGTTCAGTGCGACTTCCGAAGGTGATACCGCCCCACGCCATAACGCTTCCGCCCCCGAACAGATCGACCTGACGTACACATGCGTCGGCGTAACGTTCACCGCGTCTGCGATATGCCCGCTCTCTGCCATCCGCTCGACGCAAACAGAACCGCGATTCATCGCTAAACATCACCGAATTCCACTGTAACCGAGTCCAGCGAGCACGTTCCGTCGTCCATTTCCGCCGTACGTCACGGTGACGTCGTGTCAGGATGGGTCCAACGTATGGCCGATAGGCACGAATGCCACGTTCACCGAGCTGGTTCCTGACTGTTTGTGCACTGATGCGATTGTTGGTCATCCCAGGAGTCACGGCAGCTGTGTGCGTAGCAGGTAGGAACCGGTCACGTAAATGTGACGTCCGAATGTGACGGTCCTGTTCACGCGTCGTCACACGTGGTCGACCAGATCTTGGACGGTCGTCCACCGATCCATGTGTTCGATAACGTCGAAGTTGACGTATTATCGTGATCCGCGTAACCCCGAGTCGATTTGCGACGTCACGCTGACGTAAACCGCCGTCAATCATGCCAATGGCACGCATTCTCTGATTGCGGTTTAGCCTAGGCATTTTGTTAGAGGTAACAATGGGTATGTAATGTGTTTTTCCTCGATGATAATGCAATACCAGTACAATAAACCGGTTTTCCGATTTGTACATGTGTAGGAAGTTGTATGTGTTGAGGAGCACGTGCAACTCGGAAATTCGGCGCTCCAAGATTATCGGGTGTTTATTTTTAAAATTATTATTATTATTATCAAACGATTTATTATGCTAATAGGTACCTTGTCTGATAGTCGAACTTTGCTCTGGGATATCTTGTTATAACATATAGCTCGCTGATACAGAACTAAGCGATATATGCCTAAATTTACAGATGTGTGTCATAATATTGAATTTGTACAGCTATTGTATAAACTAGCTAAATATATATCAACCCTTAAAATGCCTAATAAATTGGACATAATGTGCAAGCAATATAGATCTAGACCAGCCGCGGCGTTACGTTACGTTACTTTGCGTCTGATCAGGATCTATGTTGTTTGTTATTCAGACATGTGTTTTATTGTATTGCTCCACTATCCGAATAGCAAACAGCATAGAGCCTGGTCACGTTCCGTTTCGTCTGATCTGGCTCTATGTTGTTTGCAAAAGCAGCTTTAGTAGTGCTTAGTATTTTAAGGTTTAAAAGTCTTTGATAAAAAGAAATCACTTCCAAACGCAGATTAATTCAATTGTGAAAATAATTATATAAATGTAAAAGTGTAAAGTGTTTGTTTATTATAGTATCACCCCTATTTAAAGGGCCAGCCATTTCTGACTTATGAGACACCTCTTTTTTATGAACATCAGTACTTCCAGAATCCTATACTTGTATGTGGTAGGTAATCGGTAACCATTATTTAACTAGCTGCGGCTCACCAACCGGCCATATCAGAACGAACACCTGACGAGATTCGAACCTTCGACCTGCCGCTCATGTGGGCGGACGCCTTAATCACTAGGCCACGGACAAGGTTATATATTGTCTACTACTGTAAATACACTGCTTTAAGTAGACTCTAGGTATTCATTGAAATTCATATAATGTAGGCCTTCGGATGCCGGATATTCAATGATATGTAGCTTACATCTCATTTTATTATATAGGCTGTCACTGTATATTTTTCATTTAATATATATTACTTGTGTATGCATACAATTCATCCATGTATAATCAATGTGCTGTTCGCATATGATTTATTAACAAACTTATGTTCTGTTATGTACTTATGAAAGATGATGATACAAGCCACCATTGTTATATTTAACCATCGACGCATAATCTGTAATACACCAATGCAATCTGAATACCATGTATGATTTAACCATATTGTATTGCATATGCAGTACATTCGGCAATACAATAATATTGTAATATTATTACATACGAGCATGAATCAGATGTGAAATAAGTTAACATATTATAAGGCATATATATACATGTGTGCAACATAGCAAAAGGGTCGGGCCACAAGTCATAACCAACATTAGAAAACGGCCCTTCCCAAGATATAATGTATGTCAAGCAAATAACACTTAGGGAAACAGTTTTAGCTCGACTACGCCCCGATTCACCCAGTCCGTCTTGCTGAAGGAGGCCTAGCCACCATGGTGTGTCCAATATCATCCTTTAGAAATGTTTAGCATGTCATAGTTATTTGTGCAGATTGCACGTGCATTCGTCAAGTATTATACAGTTACGACAATAACTAACAGTGTGACACTCGAGTTGACATTTTACGTCTGCGGCAAGTGCCCAGTTTATTTTTGGTGTCAGTATATACTATATAAATATTGCAAACCTAAGACGGAGTGGGTAATATGAAACTATTACCCCGAGAACAGGGGCGTTCCTTTTATCTGAAGTTAGTAAAGCAAAGCCCTATTTACGTAATTTTTAACATATTAATACACTATACGAATATCTATCGCTCACAGGTACAGCCATTACGACAGTATTTGGTGACGAACAAGATGAAGCAAAGGATCTTTATAAAAACTGGATCGACAGTGCAAATAAATGTTTTACTATAAGATACAACCCAACAACATTCGCAAACTCCAAATCAAGTCGTCAACGTGCCAGACCTGTTCACTGGACTGGTGTGTTTAAAAGCAGCGTTGTATACAAGCATAATGAACCAATTCCGGGTAGGTAGAACTTAGTACTTATAGGTACAAAGCCAAACATGTACATTAAGGCCAAATAATACCATATGACCGGATGTTAAATATCTTGAGCAGAATATGTTAATGCATTCGGTTGGTGTCATTTGTAAGTAAATAGTCACATTTGTAAGTAAATAGTCACATTTGTAAGTAAATAGTCACATTTGTAAGTAACTAGTCACATTTGTAAGTAAATAGTCTCATTTGTAAGTAAATAGTCACATTTGTAAGTAAATAGTCACATTTGTAAGTAAATAGTCACATGTGTAAGTAAATAGTCTCATTTGTAAGTAAATAGTCACATTTGTAAGTAACTAGTCACATTTGTAAGTAAATAGTCTCATTTGTAAGTAAATAGTCACATTTGTAAGTAAATAGTCACATTTGTAAGTAAATAGTCACATGTGTAAGTAAATAGTCTCATTTGTAAGTAAATAGTCACATTTGTAAGTAATAGTCACATTTGTGTTAGTTTCCACAGGCCGTAATGTCAAATTATGTTGAGGCGTATTGTACTATGTCGAAAATAAAGAAATGGTGATGTTTGACGTGACGTTGTTTTGCCTAATGGTGAAATTACAGAATTACGTTGCTTGACTTGGTACGGTATTCAATTCAAAATATGAAAATCTGAATTTTCTAGATGTTGGCCTCCTAACTAAAAGGATGTAACTTTAATGAAATACATATGTACCTCAAAATAGTATATTGGACAATATGTAGGCTAGACATTCGGTTTCATTTCAAATGTATTCACACATAATCATAATGTTTTATTATGGTATATTCCAAGCCCTAGTGTACATCTGGAGCGCTTCTGAGTAATGAAGAAATTATACTGGATCGCATGAACAAGCTTGTATCCCATTCAATATTGCCTTAACTCTTCCACCGCTAATGTCGCATAAAAGCGACTTTTGCAAAATGCAGAGAACCCGGTCAGACAGAACAGAACGTGCCGTCTGATCAGGTTGTATGCTGATTGCTCTTCAGACAGTGGAGCTGAAGCACCTATCAGAATAGCAAGCAACATAGATCCTGATCAGACGCGATGTTACGCCGCGGCTGGTCTGGTTCTATATTGTTTGCCCATGCTCTGAATTTATTCGGCGCTGAAAGAGTTAAAGGAAATTGAATAACGTGCCTTGTATCACTTCGCGTGTTGTCAAACAAACATGCACGGAACCGAAAGTCTGGTCTTTATGTTTCAGATGTCGTCAATTTGAAGATTAACTTTTGTTTTTTAAGTTTTGTTGATTAAATGTTAAAATGAAATCAAAAGAGTATCCCTATATTGGCAACTACTTTACATGGGTATGGACTCCATGAGTGTGGTGTTAGGTCACTACATCAGGCAGGACCATTGTACAATCATTTACTGGCAGCTACTTTACGTGGGTATGGACGCATGAGTGTGGTGTTAGGTCACTACATCAGGCAGGACCATTGTACACTCTTTTATTGGCAGCTACTTTACGTGGGTATGGACGCATCAGTGTGGTGTTAGGTCACTACATCAGGCAGGACCATTGTACAATCTTTTATTGGCAGATACTTTACGTGGGTATGGACGCATGTGTGTGGTGTTAGGTCACTACATCAGGCAGGACCATTGTACAATCTTTTATTGGCAGATACTTTACGTGGGTATGGACGCATGAGTGTGGTGTTAGGTCACTACATCAGGCGGAACCATTGTACAATCTTTTATTGGCAGCTACTTTACATGGGTATGGACTCATGTGTGTGGTGTTAGGTCACTACATCAGGCAGGACCATTGTACAATATTTATTGGCAGCTACTTTACGTGGGTATGTACTCATGAGTGTGGTGTTAGGTCAATACATCAGGCGGGACCATTGTACAGTCTTTTATTGGCAGCTACTTTAGGTGGGTATGGACTCATGAGTGTGGTGTTAGGTCACTACATCAGGCGGGACCATTGTACATTCTTTTATTGGCAGCTACTTTACGTGGGTATGGACGCATGAGTGTGGTGTTAGGTCACTACATCAGGCGGGACCATTGTACAATCTTTTATTGGCAGCTACTTTACGTGGGTATGGACGCATGAGTGTGGTGTTAGGTCACTACATCAGGCGGGACCATTGTACAATCTTTTATTGGCAGCTACTTTACGTGGGTATGGACTCATGAGTGTGGTGTTAGGTCACTACATCAGGCGGATCCATTGTACAATCTTTTATTGGCAGCTAGTTTACATGGGTATGGACTCATGTGTGTGGTGTTAGGTCACTACATCAGGCAGGACCATTGTACAATCTTTATTGGCAGCTACTTTACGTGGGTATGTACTCATGAGTGTGGTGTTAGGTCACTACATCAGGCGGGACCATTGTACAGTCTTTTATTGGCAGCTACTTTACGTGGGTATGGACTCATGAGTGTGGTGTTAGGTCACTACATCAGGCGGGATCATTGTACAATCTTTTATTGGCAACTACTTTACGTGGGTATGGACGCATGAGTGTGGTGTTAGGTCACTACATCAGGCGGGACCATTGTACAACATTTTATTGGCAGCTACTTTACGTGGGTATGGACGCATGAGTGTGGTGTTAGGTCACTACATCAGGCGGGAACATTGTACAATCTTTTATTGGCAGCTACTGTACGTGGGTATGGACGCATGAGTGTGGTGTTAGGTCACTACATCAGGCGGGACCATTGTACAATCTTTTATTGGCAGCTACTTTACGTGGGTATGGACGCATGAGTGTGGTGTTAGGTCACTACATCAGGCGGGACCATTGTACAACATTTTATTGGCAGCTACTTTACGTGGGTATGGACGCATGAGTGTGGTGTTAGGTCACTACATCAGGCGGGACCATTGTACAATCTTTTATTGGCAGCTACTTTACATGGGTATGGACTCATGAGTGTGGTGTTAGATCACTACATCAGGCAGGACCATTGTACAATCATTTATTGGCAGCTACTTTACGTAGGTATGGACTCATGAGTGTGGTGTTAGGTCACTACATCAGGCGGGACCATTGTACAATCTTTTATTGGCAGCTACTTTACATGGGTATGGACTCATGCATGTGGTGTTAGGTCACTACATCAGGCGGGACCATTGTACAGTCTTTTATTGGCAGCTACTTTACGTGGGTATGGACGCATGAGTGTGGTATTAGGTCACTACATCAGGCAGGACCATTGTACAATCTTTTATTTGCAGCTACTTTACGTGGGTATGGACGCATGAGTGTGGTGTTAGGTCACTACATCAGGCGGGACCATTGTACAATCTTTTATTGGCAGCTACTTTACGTGGGTATGTACGCATGAGTGTGGTGTTAGGTCACTACATCAGGCGGGACCATTGTCCAATCTTTTATTGGCAGCTACTTTACGTGGGTATGGACACAAGAGTGTGGTGTTAGGTCACTACATCAGGCGGGACCATTGTACAATCTTTTATTGGCAGCTACTTTACATGGGTATGGACTCATGCGTGTGGTGTTAGGTCACTACATCAGGCGGGACCATTGTACAATCTTTTATTGGCAGCTACTTTACGTGGGTATGGACGCATGAGTGTGGTGTTAGGTCACTACATCAGGCAGGACCATTGTACACTCTTTTATTGGCAGCTACTTTACGTGGGTATGGACGCATGAGTGTGGTGTTAGGTCACTACATCAGGCGGGACCATTGTACAATCTTTTATTGGCAGCTACTTTACGTGGGTATGGATTCATGAGTGTGGTGTTAGGTCACTACATCAGGCGGGACCATTGTACAATCTTTTATTTGCAGCTACTTTACGTGGGTATGGACGCATGAGTGTGGTGTTAGGTCACTACATCAGGCGGGACCATTGTACAATCTTTTATTGGCAGCTACTTTACGTGGGTATGTACGCATGAGTGTGGTGTTAGGTCACTACATCAGGCGGGACCATTGTCCAATCTTTATTGGCAGCTACTTTACGTGGGTATGGACACAAGAGTGTGGTGTTAGGTCACTACATCAGGCGGGACCATTGTACAATCTTTTATTGGCAGCTACTTTACGTGGGTATGGACGCATGAGTGTGGTGTTAGGTCACTACATCAGGCGGGACCATTGTACAATCTTTTATTGGCAGCTACTTTACGTGGGTATGGACGCATGAGTGTGGTGTTAGGTCACTACATCAGGCAGGACCATTGTACAATCTTTATTGGCAGCTACTTTACGTGTGTATGTACTCATGAGTGTGGTGTTAGGTCACTACATCAGGCGGGACCATTGTACAGTCTTTTATTGGCAGCTACTTTACGTGGGTATGGACTCATGAGTGTGGTGTTAGGTCACTACATCAGGCGGGACCATTGTACAATCTTTTATTGGCAGCTACTTTACGTGGGTATGGACGCATGAGTGTGGTGTTAGGTCACTACATCAGGCGGGACCATTGTACACACATTTTATTGGCAGCTACTTTACGTGGGTATGGACGCATGAGTGTGGTGTTAGGTCACTACATCAGGCGGGACCCTTGTACAATCTTTTATTGGCAGCTACTTTACGTGGGTATGGACGCATGAGTGTCGTGTTAGGTCACTACATCAGGCGGGACCATTGTACAATCTTTTATTGGCAGCTACTTTACGTGGGTATGGACGCATGAGTGTGGTGTTAGGTCACTACATCAGGCGGGACCATTGTACAATCTTTTATTGGCAGCTACTTTACCTGGGTATGGACTCATGAGTGTGGTGTTAGGTCCCTACATCAGGCAGGACCATTGTACAATCTTTTATTGGCAGCTACTTTACGTGGGTATGGACTCATGAGTGTGGTGTTAGGTCACTACATCAGGCGGGACCATTGTACAATCTTTTATTTGCAGCTACTTTACGTGGGTATGGACGCATGAGTGTGGTGTTAGGTCACTACATCAGGCGGGACAATTGTACAATCTTTTATTGGCAGCTACTTTACGTGGGTATGTACGCATGAGTGTGGTGTTAGGTCACTACATCAGGCGGGACCATTGTACAATCTTTTATTGGCAGCTACTTTACGTGGGTATGGACGCAAGAGTGTGGTGTTAGGTCACTACATCACGCGGGACCATTGTACAATCTTTTATTGGCAGCTACTTTACGTGGGTATGGACGCATGAGTGTGGTGTTAGGTCACTACATCAGGCGGGACCATTGTACAATCTTTTATTGGCAGCTACTTTACGTGGGTATGGACGCATGAGTGTGGTGTTAGGTCACTACATCAGGCAGGACCATTGTACAATCTTTATTGGCAGCTACTTTACGTGGGTATGTACTCATGAGTGTGGTGTTTGGTCACTACATCAGGCGAGACCATTGTACAGTCTTTTATTGGCAGCTACTTTACGTGGGTATGGACTCATGAGTGTGGTGTTAGGTCACTACATCAGGCGGGACCATTGTACAATCTTTTATTGGCAACTACATTACGTGGGTATGGACGCATGAGTGTGGTATTAGGTCACTACATCAGGCGGGACCATTGTACACACATTTTATTGGCAGCTACTTTATGTGGGTATGGACGCATGAGTGTGGTGTTAGGTCACCACATCAGGCGGGACCCTTGTACAATCTTTTATTGGCAGCTACTTTACCTGAGTATGGACGCATGAGTGTGGTGTTAGGTCACTACATCAGGCGGGACCATTGTACAATCTTTTATTGGCAGCTACTTTACGTGGGTATGGACGCATGAGTGTGGTGTTAGGTCACTACATCAGGCGGGACCATTGTACAATCTTTTATTGGCAGCTACTTTACATGGGTATGGACTCATGAGTGTGGTGTTAGGTCACTACATCAGGCGGACCATTGTACAATCTTTTATTGGCAGCTACTTTACGTGGGTATGGACGCATGAGTGTGGTGTTAGGTCACTACATCAGGCGGGACCATTGTACAATCTTTTATTGGCAGCTACTTTACGTGGGTATGGACGCATGAGTGTGGTGTTATGTCACTATATCAGGCGGGACCATTGTACAATCTTTTATTGGCAGCTACTTTACGTGGGTATGGACGCATGAGTGTGGTGTTAGGTCACTACATCAGGCGGGACCATTGTACAATCTTTTATTGGCAGCTACTTTACCTGGGTATGGACGCATGAGTGTGGTGTTAGGTCACTACATCAGGCGGGACCATTGTACAATCTTTTATTGGCAGCTACTTTACGTGGGTATGGACGCATGAGTGTGGTGTTAGGTCACTACATCAGGCAGGACCATTGTACAATCTTTTATTGGCAGCTACTTTACGTGGGTATGGACGCATGAGTGTGGTGTTAGGTCACTACATCTGGCAGGACCATTGTACAATCTTTTAGTGGCAGCTACTTTACGTGGGTATGGACGCATGAGTGTGGTGTTAGGTCACTACATCAGGCGGGACCATTGTACAATCTTTTATTGACAGCTACTTTACGTGGGTATGGACTCATGAGTGTGGTGTTAGGTCCCTACATCAGGCAGGACCATTGTACAATCTTTTATTGGCAGCTACTTTACGTGGGTATGGACGCATGAGTGTGGTGTTAGGACAATACATCAGGCAGGACCATTGTACAATCTTTTATTGGCAGCTACTTTACGTGGGTATGGACGCATGAGTGTGGTGTTAGGTCACTACATCAGGCAGGAACATTGTACAATATTTTATTGGCAGCTACTTTACGTCGGTATGGACGCATGGGTGTGGTGTTAGGTCACTACATCAGGCAGGACCATTGTACAATCTTTTATTGGCAGCTACTTTACGTGGGTATGGACTCATGAGTGTGGTATTAGGTCACTACATCAGGCGGGACCATTGTACAATCTTTTATTGGCAACTACTTTACATGTGTATGGACTCATGAGTGTGCTTTTAGGTCACTACATCAGGCGGAACCATTGTACAATCTTTTATTTGCAGCTACCTTACATGGGTATGGACTCATGTGTGTGGTGTTAGGTCACTATATCAGGCAGGACCATTGTACAATCTTTATTGGCAGCTACTTTACGTGGGAATGTACTCATGAGTGTGGTGTTAGGTCACTACATCAGGCGGGACCATTGTACAGTCTTTTATTGGCAGCTAATTTACGTGGGTATGGACTCATGAGTGTGGTGTTAGGTCACTACATCGGGCGGGACCATTGTACAATATATTATTTGCAGCTACTTTACGTGGGTATGGAAGCATGAGTGTGGTGTTAGGTCACTACATCAGGCGGGACCATTGTACAATCTTTTATTGGCAGCTACTTTACGTGGGTATGTACGCATGAGTGTGGTGTTAGGTCACTACATCAGGCGGGACCATTGTACAATCTTTTATTGGCAGCTACTTTACGTGGGTATGGACGCAAGAGTGTGGTGTTAGGTCACTACATCAGGCGGGACCAATGTACAATCTTTTATTGGCAGCTACTTTACGTGGGTATGGACGCAAGAGTGTGGTGTTAGGTCACTACATCAGGCGGGACTATTGTACAATCTTTTATTGGCAGCTACTTTACGTGGGTATGGACGCATGAGTGTGGTGTTAGGTCACTACATCAGGCGGGACCATTGTACAATCTTTTATTGGCAGCTACTTTACGTGGGTATGGACGCATGAGTGTGGTGTTAGGTCACTACATCAGGCAGGACCATTGTACACTCTTTTATTGGCAGCTACTTTACGTGGGTATGGACGCATGTGTGTGGTGTTAGGTCACTACATCAGGCAGGACCATTGTACAATCTTTATTGGCAGCTACTTTACGTGGGTATGTACTCATGAGTGTGGTGTTAGGTCACTACATCAGGCGGGACCATTGTACAGTCTTTTATTGGCAGCTACTTTACGTGGGTATGGACGCATGAGTGTGGTGTTAGGTCACTACATCAGGCAGGACCATTGTACAATCTTTTATTGGCAGCTACTTTACGTGGGTATGGACGCATGAGTGTGGTGTTAGGTCACTACATCAGGCGGGACCCTTGTACAATCTTTTATTGGCAGCCACTTTACGTGGTTATGGACGCATGAGTGTCGTGTTAGGTCACTACATCAGGCGGGACCCTTGTACAATTTTATTGGCAGCTACTTTACGTGGGTATGGACGCATGAGTGTCGTGTTAGGTCACTACATCAGGCAGGACCATTGTACAATCTTTATTGGCAGCTACTTTACGTGGGTATGTACTCATGAGTGTGGTGTTAGGTCACTACATCAGGCGGGACCATTGTACAGTCTTTTATTGGCAGCTACTTTACGTGCGTATGGACTCATGAGTGTGGTGTTAGGTCACTACATCGGGCGGGACCATTGTACAATCTATTATTTGCAGCTACTTTACGTGGGTATGGAAGCATGAGTGTGGTGTTAGGTCACTACATCAGGCGGGACCATTGTACAATCTTTTATTGGCAGCTACTTTACGTGGGTATGTACGCATGAGTGTGGTGTTAGGTCACTACATCAGGCGGGACCATTGTACAATCTTTTATTGGCAGCTACTTTACGTGGCTATGGACGCATGAGTGTGGTGTTAGGTCACTACATCAGGCAGGACCATTGTACAATCTTTTATTGGCAGCTACTGTACGTGGGTATGGACGCATGAGT
>CM026386.1:93577485-93600437 GCA_014843695.1 Archivesica marissinica
AAACATTATCAACCAACGTGTGCAACAAAAGAATCATCACCGACGGTGCTGTAGTCCAGTGGTTAATACATTGAACTGGTAATCCAGGTATCGCAGGTTCGATCCCCTGTCTGACCCTAATAAAATGAACATTCTTTCAGATGGCACTTTAACCCGAGGCCTAGTGTCGGTACTTTACACCGTGCAGGTACAATAACAATATGATAATATGGAATGGTATCATTGTACTATTCTCCAAACATCTCAAATGCATAATCTCTTCAGGAGGCTCTTATGGTAACAGGTACGACGGTAAATAAACGTAATAACATACTCTAATCATTCGAACACATTACATTGGATGAAGAAATCCGTTGTAAATTGAGCCTCGGGAATGACCAATTTGTGCCAGCTAAATACGATAATAGACCTATGAAGAAATGAATCCGTTTAACGTTGAGGCTACCTGGTTAACATAACATAGTGTGGAAAGCACTTGTGGCTCAAACCAAATTGATATGTACATTTTGGCAATAAATTATGTTTAAATGAGATAACCTGGTTTGGCACGAAAGTGTGGGCGAAGTGATAAAAACAGTAATGCTTTCTTGCTGTATATTTTAATGTGGCATACATATTTTCTTACCAACAGATCCACCTCATGTTAGCATGTTACTTTCAACTACTGGTATGTATGAAGGAAATGAGTTTATCTTGACATTTAATGGGAAAGGCGTTCCATCTGTTTACACTACAATACTTTATCCCAGACGTGGGGTTATTCTGTAATACATAATACACATTCTGCTGTAATTGGTACTCCAATGTACGTTCCCTACATATACCATCTCTACAGCTGCAGGGTCGGGAACATATACATGTCGTGTTAACAATGGTATCACAAACACACGGGGAGTTTTGGAGGACTCTATTGATTCAGTTTTCGTTAAAGTTAAAGGTAAGTTGACTTCCAACACATTAATTAACTTGGTAATATTGCATACATATATATCCTTAACAAGCTATACTGGTATATTTTGTAAATACATTATTGAAAACAAATACTTATAAGATAGAGAATATGTCTGTCACATGTAATATGATATCTTCAATAAGTCGACGTCAACATATTTCAAACACATGTTGGATTATAATAAAAATATTCACCATGCATTGTAGTGTTTTACTCTCCTGTATTTAGGACTACTTCAATAATTGTATGACTATGGCTGAAGGGTGTGGAAAAAGACAAAGGATTTATATACATTATGTCACGTACTAATTAAAAGACATACATTAAACTACTAATGACCTACGTGTGTTTTCTTCACATTGAGAACAATGCAAATAACACAAGTGTACATAATTCAAGGAGGATTATGTCCAACAGTTTGGACGCTTAATGTTGTATTATGAAACTCCTCAATAATTATTCTTCAAATATATTATGTGTGCTTATTAGTATGAACGTAGTGTACATTAACGTTTCATGTGAGGGGATTCGGCAATGAAATATTTACAATTTTGTAGAGTTTAGTTTCTCTGGTCCAACAATGACCGACTTGTTGCTATTTACAGTGTGCTCTTAACATTGCGTTTGTGTCGATAATTGCATCACATAATTATATTCATTCATATGCTCATACTAGTGGACTCTGCTACAATTCCCTACAAAGCAGTGCAGGATTACCGACTTGTTGCTATAAAGAGCGTGACTATATCATAGTGTGTGTCTAAGCATCTGCATATATTCATGAAATTCATTATGGTACTGAATTATGCCAAACAAACATTAGCCGTTACTATAAATACATGTTTGAATTTCTGAAACATGTAACACTAATAGGAGATGTCGTCACAGATTGCCTTTTTATCTGTTCTTACTTACATTACAGTGTCTCCAAAGATAATTACACAGGGTTTAACATTTACCGGTGTAATAGGTGGAACAGCCAATATTCGAGTAGAATTCTACAGTTATCCGGACATATTGAATGTTACATTTAAACGATATGATGGATTGGCTATAACAAATGGCGGCAAGTACAATGTATCCCATTATGGAACTGAAGTATCAGATACGTTCCACGGCACAGATGTCACTTTGGATGGAAGTCAAGCTAACATGATTATATCAGACTTGAAGCCAGAGGATTTTGGAGTGTACACACTGACACTTTCTAATCAACTGAGTACAACAGACAGAACATTCTTACTAGATGCTGAAAGTAAGTACACTATGTATGTAGACATGAATGTAATGGAGACATATGTTACTGACTTGTCGAACTCGTTCATACAGAAGTTTCATTATGTACATCATCCGGTAGATATGAGAATTGCCCATGTTCATTAGTGTAGACATTATATATTTCAGTATATTACATTAACATTATACATATAAATTATCAGCAATAGACAAAAGGATTAGGACGAACAATACTAATATGTTGATTATATTATGATTTAAGAACTTCGACATTTGGAAATGTTTCTGCTATACATTGCAAAATAGACGAATCCTCTGGATAGACGAAGCTGTATGTAGACGAATGTTCTACACATATCGTCTCCAAGCCAGATCTTAGTAACATTATGCTTCCGTAACATTCTCGGTCCCAATGCTGGGGTGTGTGTATCGCTCCATGCCCCCATACTACTGCGTCAGTCACCTACACTAGCATAGTCCGAGGGCAGAGAATTTAAACGCGAAATCGTAATAGTGTTCCTTGTGTTCGTATATCATAAACTGGAGTTGTCGGATACCTGTTAACAAATCGCATTTTTATTAATACAGATTATATGGAATGTGTTGCTCGTGCACGTTACCGTGGCAATCTTGGGATTGATTCACTGTTAGAAAGCAATACAATAATAAATGTATTCTAAACAACAATGTGCGTTCTACATATATATTATTATGTCAATTGTCACGCTCGACTATGGCGTCACACAAATTAATTTACTATAACTTAACAACAGGTAAGTTGATCAAAACGTGTAGAGTTTTAATACCGACTCTTCGCACAACTATTAGCACGTTTTACACTGGAATTGCTTCTGTAGCTGGATATGGATGTTGATGATTTCAGCGATATAGCAGGATGTTTAGTGTTATTAGCCCGTCGTGCAGGATGTGTAGTGTTATTAGCCCGTCGTGCATGATGTGTAGTGTTATTAGCCCGTCGTACAGGATGTGTAGTGTTATTAGCCCGTCGTGCAGGATGTGTAGTGTTATTAGCCCGTCGTGCAGGATGTGTAGTGTTATTAGCCCGTCGTGCATGATGTGTAGTGTTATTAGCCCGTCGTGCAGGATGTGTAGTGTTATTAGCCCGTCATGCAGGATGTGTAGTGTTATTAGCCCGTCGTGCATGATGTGTAGTGTTATTAGCCCGTCGTGCATGATGAGTAGTGTTATTAACCCGTCGTACAGGATGTGTAGTGTTATTAGCCCGTCATGCAGGATGTGTAGTGTTATTAGCCCGCCATGCAGGATGTGTAGTGTTATTAGCCCGCCGTGCATGATGTGTAGTGTTATTAGCCCGTCGTACAGGATGTGTAGTGTTATTATCCCGTCGTGCACGATGTGTAGTTTTATTAGTCCGTCGTGCAGGATGTGTAGTGTTATCAGCCCGTCGTGCAGGATGTGTAGTGTTATTAGCCCGTCGTGCAGGATGTGTATGTTATTATCCCGTCGTGCAGGATGTGTGTTTTGGTGTGGGATGTGTAGTGTTATTAGCCCGTCGTACATGATGTGTAGTGTTATTATCCCGTCGTGCATGATGTGTAGTTTTATTAGTCCGTCGTGCAGGATGTGTAGTGTTATTATCCCGTCGTGCAGGATGTGTAGTGTTATTATCCCGTCGTGCAGGATGTGTAGTGTTATTAGCCCGTCATGCAGGATGTGTAGTGTTATTAGCCCGTCGTGCAGGTTGTGTAGTGTTATTAGCCCGTCGTGCTGGATGTGTAGTGTTATTAGTCCGTCGTGCAGGATGTGTATGTTATTATCCCGTCGTGCATGATGTGTAGTGTTATTAGCCCGTCGTGCAGGATGTGTAGTGTTTTTAGCCCGTCGTGCATGATGTGTAGTGTTATTATCCCGTCGTGCAGGATGTGTAGTGTTATTATCCCGTCGTGCATGATGTTTAGTGTTATTATCCCGTCGTGCAGGATGTGTAGTGTTTATAGCCCGTCGTGCATGATGTGTAGTGTTATTAGCCCGTCGTGCAGAATGTGTAGTGTTATTATCCCGTCGTGCAGGATGTGTAGTGTTTATAGCCCGTCGTGCAGGATGTGTAGTGTTATTATCCCGTCGTGCATGATGTGTAGTGTTATTATCCCGTCGTGCATGATGTGTAGTGTTATTAGCCCGTCGTGCAGGATGTGTAGTGTTATTAGCCCGTCGTGCAGGATGTGTAGTGTTATTATCCCGTCGTGCAGGATGCGTAGTGTTATTATCCCGTCGTGCAGGATGTGTAGTGTTTATAGCCCGTCGTGCATGATGTGTAGTGTTATTAGCCCGTCGTGCATGATGTGTAGTGTTATTAGCCCGTCGTGCAGGATGTGTAGTGTTATTAGCCCGTCGTGCATGATGTGTAGTGTTATTAGCCCGTCGTGCAGGATGTGTAGTGTTTATAGCCCGTCGTGCAGGATGTGTAGTGTTATTAGCCCGTCGTGCAGGATGTGTAGTGTTATTAGCCCGTCGTGCAGGATGTGTAGTATTATCAGCCCGTCGTGCAGGATGTGTAGTGTTATTAGCCCGTCGTGCATGATGTGTAGTGTTATTAGCCCGTCGTACAGGATGTGTAGTGTTATTATCCCGTCGTGCACGATGTGTAGTTTTATTAGTCCGTCGTGCAGGATGTGTAGTATTATCAGCCCGTCGTGCAGGATGTGTAGTGTTATTAGCCCGTCGTGCAGGATGTGTTAGGTTATTATCCCGTCGTGCAGGATGTGTAGTGTTATTAGTCCGTCGTGCATGATGTGTTATGTTATTATCCCGTCGTGCATGATGTGTAGTGTTATTAGCCCGTCGTGCAGGATGTGTAGTGTTATTAGTCCGTCGTGCAGGATGTGTATGTTATTATCCCGTCGTGCATGATGTGTAGTGTTATTAGCCCGTCGTGCAGGATGTGTAGTGTTTATAGCCCGTCGTGCATGATGTGTAGTGTTATTATCCCGTCGTGCAGGATGTGTAGTGTTATTATCCCGTCGTGCATGATGTTTAGTGTTATTATCCCGTCGTGCAGGATGTGTAGTGTTTATAGCCCGTCGTGCATGATGTGTAGTGTTATTAGCCCGTCGTGCAGAATGTGTAGTGTTATTATCCCGTCGTGCAGGATGTGTAGTGTTTATAGCCCGTCGTGCAGGATGTGTAGTGTTATTATCCCGTCGTGCATGATGTGTAGTGTTATTATCCCGTCGTGCATGATGTGTAGTGTTATTAGCCCGTCGTGCAGGATGTGTAGTGTTATTAGCCCGTCGTGCAGGATGTGTAGTGTTATTATCCCGTCGTGCAGGATGCGTAGTGTTATTATCCCGTCGTGCAGGATGTGTAGTGTTTATAGCCCGTCGTGCATGATGTGTAGTGTTATTAGCCCGTCGTGCATGATGTGTAGTGTTATTAGCCCGTCGTGCAGGATGTGTAGTGTTATTAGCCCGTCGTGCATGATGTGTAGTGTTATTAGCCCGTCGTGCAGGATGTGTAGTGTTTATAGCCCGTCGTGCAGGATGTGTAGTGTTATTAGCCCGTCGTGCAGGATGTGTAGTGTTATTAGCCCGTCGTGCAGGATGTGTAGTATTATCAGCCCGTCGTGCAGGATGTGTAGTGTTATTAGCCCGTCGTGCAGGATGTGTAGTGTTATTAGCCCGTCGTGCAGGATGTGTTATGTTATTATTCCGTCGTGCAGGATGTGTAGTTTTATTAGTCCGTCGTGCAGGATGTGTAGTGTTATTAGCCCGTCGTGCAGGATGTGTAGTGTTATTATCCCGTCGTGCAGGATGTGTAGTTTATTAGTCCGTCGTGCAGGTGTGTGTGTTTTGGTGTGTGATGTGTTATGTTATTATCCCGTCGTGCATGATGTGTAGTGTTATTAGCCCGTCGTGCAGGATGTGTAGTGTTATAGCCCGTCGTGCATGATGTGTAGTGTTATTATCCGTCGTGAAGGATTTGTAGTGTTATTATCCGTCGTGCATGATGTTTAGTGTTATTATCCCGTCGTGCAGGATGTGTAGTGTTTATAGCCCGTCGTGCATGATGTGTAGTGTTATTAGCCCGTCGTGCAGAATGTGTAGTTATTATCCCGTCGTGCAGGATGTGTAGTGTTATAGCCGTCGGCAGGATGTGTAGTGTTATTATCCCGTCGTGCATGATGTGTATTGTTATTATCCCGTCGTGCATGATGTGTAGTGTTATTAGCCCGTCGTGCAGGATGTGTAGTGTTATTAGCCCGTCGTGCAGGATGTGTAGTGTTATTATCCCGTCGTGCAGGATGCGTAGTGTTATTATCCCGTCGTGCAGGATGTGTAGTGTTTATAGCCCGTCGTGCATGATGTGTAGTGTTATTAGCCCGTCGTGCATGATGTGTAGTGTTATTAGCCCGTCGTGCAGGATGTGTAGTGTTATTAGCCCGTCGTGCAGGATGTGTAGTGTTATTAGCCCGTCGTGCAGGATGTGTAGTGTTTTTAGCCCGTCGTGCAGGATGTGTAGTGTTATTAGCCCGTCGTGCAGGATGTGTAGTGTTATTAGCCCGTCGTGCAGGATGTGTAGTGTTATTAGCCCGTCGTGCAGGATTCATAGTGTTTATAGCTCGGTGATGATTGTCAGTGACACAATAATTGCGAAGCCATGTTGGTTGCGTATTTGGTTTACAGAGCGTATATACATACCGTGTTCATTAGCATAGCTAATACGAAAACTATGCAATGACAATATTACCCGTCTGCAGCTCAAATTATGCTATAAATGTTATGCAATGTACCTAGATGTGATTATACTAACGATTCCCAACAAACCAAGATATCTACATTGATCTTCCAACTGAAATGACGGATATTAAAAGCAAATGATAACCAAATAATGTCAAGCATATCGACTACATTCAATTTGGTTAATACCAAGTCACACAACTCTCCCTGAATTGTGAATGTCCAAAGACCCTAGTCCACCAGTACTTACTGTGAATGTCCAAAGACCCTAGTCCACCAGTACTTACTGTGAATGTCCAAAGACCCTAGTCCACCAGTACTTACTGTGAATGTCCAAAGACCCTAGTCCACCAGTACTTACTGTGAATGTCCAAAGACCCTAGTCCACCAGTACTTACTGTGAATGTCCAAAGACCCTAGTCCACCAGTACTTACTGTGAATGTCCAAAGACCCTAGTCCACCAGTACTTACTGTGAATGTCCAAAGACCCTAGTCCACCAGTACTTTGATGTATTTTATTTCCGTACAACAGGCCTGCCGGAGGAACCAACGCACTTCACATATCTGTTCAAGGATAATGCGCACACGTTTTCGTGGATTGGAGGATTTAATGGCGGGTTTTCTCAGACTTTTGTGGTTCAGACATCCATTGTTGGTACAGAAGAATGGATAAACAGAACGACTATTACTGAGATAGGGCAGGGTGTCGCTTCTTACAAGGCGAGCATAACTACTCTACCACCGGGGACATACGTTTCACGAATATTTGCTTGGACTATTAAAGGCACATCCGATTATGTTAGATTAAATGACACATTCTCTAGTAGTAAGATATCACCAGGTAAGTGGACATGGCTTATGCTTACAATGAATAATTACTTAAGTAGGATATTGTAGTTACTGGTGTGTACTATGTAATTATATTTATCGGATTCTGCTGTATATGTCGTATGCACATTATTCCATTAATAAAATGGTTAAAACTTCTGGCATGAACACAGTTTTTGGTATAGGAATCTAACCTTAATGCATGCACAGTTTTGTTTTTCTTTTGCTTGTCCAAATTGCGACATGTGACTGTCATACATTATACCTAGCCCATGCTTGCATGATTTGTTATCGACTCATCTGTAACATTTTCATCCAAACTTCTGTTATGCAGGACTAAGCGGATGTATATATTAGCATCCGATTTTTCTACCCAATATTGTTTGAACTTAATTAATTGACATACTAAGTATGCATCCATGTGCATGCTCATTCACATTGTTAACCGTCATAATGACGTAGCTTAACACATTTGCAAATTCACCAAGTCGGAAATAGTGTTTATACTAAGTATGTAAGTAATAAACAAGCGACAATGTTTCATCATTCGAGCAATATGCATATGTCTTTACTTATGCGTAAATGTTTCACGCATTGATCCCTTTTATACATTGTAATTGCATATATAAGTATAGTGACTTAATATAGAAAACAGTTCAAGGTTCAAGATCTTCCAACGTTCAGGCTCACTGTCAACCTTATTTTAAATTGAAAGGCACTAGACAATAATCTCAGTTAAAGCACCATTACTAGAGTGGCTAGATGAACTATGCTGAATACATGTCATTTTGTCAACTCAGGTCCAGAAACACAAACATTCCCAGTAGCAGTAGTTGCAGGTTGGGTTTCAACAGTTATTGTCTTTCTGATAATATCTACTGGAGCAGTTGTAGTCCACAAGAGGAGGTACGAACCAAAAGGTAAAGCATATAATTATAAACACTCTGAAAAGCAGCTGTTTAATGTGACGCCTACCTTACACTAATCATGCAATATGTTTTTCACTTAGTGGCAGTTGCTATTTCATTTCCAAGTTTGATAACGTTATGGTATGTTAAATGTCAAGGAACGTGTATTTTCGTGTACTAGTAGTTTATGTGTTCATTATGGGTATCCAATACGTATTATTCCTCCTTTAGAAGAAAACGGTCTATATTGTTTTGCAGATATCGGGGTCGGTGTGTTCGTCACATTCTCGTTGTAGTTCAATATTTTGAAATAACATTACCTTTTGCCAAAACTTTTGCACTTCACACATATTATAATTGTAATGTAAGTAATTGATGTGTTGCTCCCAATATCAGATCCATATCTGCAATAGTAAGGCAACTCAAAGCCATAAACGCTCAGAAGTAGGTGCACTACTGTATATCTGCTCAACATGTTTGGAACAGGTCGACATTGAACTTACACAGACGTTCCACATATTGAGTCGAGCTACTATAATCTAGGTCCGTACAATGTCATACCATGACATCAAATATAGCAATAACACAAAGTCATGCAAGACAGCTCTATGAGACTATTCGTTGAACAGTCAATTGAATAAGTGTCACATGGTATGGATGCATGGATAAATAGAACATATGCAGTTGCGATGACGTTATTGCAGTAATAAGTGAACATACTTTGAAATGTCCTTTAGCTAGCAGATTTGTCGATTATGATAATAAAGATCTCAAACTATATGCCTAGTTCATCACTTTCTATCCAAATAGACCCACGGATAATAAGTGCTCATGTTGATAAAAGTAGCACACGATCTAGCAGAAGCAAAGACAAGTACTTTAGCTATATTGAGTAGTAGACGTATGACATACCGGGGCGTTCCATTTAGCTACACACATGCAAAAGTACTCCATACAACGATTAACCAAGAGTCTGGAAACGGATGTTCTTATTGTTACAATGTCAGTGGACATGATAGGTGGACAATTGAGTGTAAGTCGGCCCCAACATGTATTCTCACAGGAAACGTAAGATGGTTGATAATATTGCTTTATAATGGCAGTGGTTGTGTGGGGACTATTGGTGTTAGTTAATACAGTGACCGTGTATACATCACTAACTAGTATCACTCAATCTATGTACAGTCTAGATTGATCTGCCCTTTTTAAAGGTTATACGAATGTGTAGATGCACTAGAATATTGATGGCAATTGTAGTTACTGTTTATTTTCTTCACTCATGTTCTGGTACATACTATTAAACAGTCCATACTCATATTATAACCGTATCAATAACGTGCACTATTATCAACACTAGTATGTAATTAGTATGTAAGATAATACCTTTGAATGCGACACCAATTCGTAGTCTATTGGTAGGCCCGTGACCTGCTGCTATTGGTAGGCCCGTGACATGCTGCTATTGGTATGCCCGTGACCTGCTGCTATTTGTAGGCCCGTGACCTGCTGCTATTTGTAGGTCCGTGACCTGCTGCTATTTGTATGTCCGTGACCTGCTGCTATTTGTAGGTCCGTGACCTGCTGCTATTGGTAGGCCCGTGACCTGCTGCTATTTGTAGGTCCGTGACCTGCTGCTATGTGTAGGCCCGTGACCTGCTGCTATTTGTAGGCCCATGACCTGCTGCTATGTGTAGGCCCGTGACCTGCTGCTATTTGTAGGCCCGTGACCTGCTGCTATTTGTAGGCCCATGACCTGCTGCTATTTGTAGGCCCGTGACCTGCTGCTATTTGTAGGTCCGTGACCTGCTGCTATTTGTAGGTCCGTGACCTGCTGCTATTGATAGGCCCGTGAAATGCTGCTATATGTAGGCCCGTGACCTGCTGCTATTTGTAGGCCCGTGACCTGCTGCTATTTGTAGGTCCGTGACCTGCTGCTATTGGTAGGCCCGTGACCTGCTGCTATTGGTAGGCCCGTGACCTGCTGCTATTGGTAGGCACGTGACCTGCTGCTATTGGTAGGCCCGTGACCTGCTGCTATTGGTAGACCCGTGACCTGCTGCTATTGGTAGGCCCGTGACCTTCTGCTATGTGTAGGCCCGTGACCTGCTGCTATTTGTAGGCCCGTGACCTGCTGCTATTTGTAGGCCCGTGACATTTTGCTATTTGTAGGCCCGTGACCTTCTGCTATGTGTAGGCCCGTGATCTTCTGCTATGTGTAGGCCCGTGACCTTCTGTTATTTGTAGGCCCGTGACCTTCTGCTATTTGTAGGCCAGTGACCTTCTGCTATGTGTAGGCCCGTGACCTTCTGCTATTTCAAAAATCCTATTTGAAATAGTGCGTAATAAAAAGAAGACAAAAACAAGATTAAATATTATCATTGAACAGAACAGAACAACATGTTATTATCTTGTTCATAGTACATACTAATACTTATACAACGGTTGTGAAAGCACTTATAGTAAGCACTATTGTCGGCGTGGTGGAAACGTACTTACCTGTATCCAAGGAGATTGAACAATACCGATGTTCTACATACATCAAATACTGTATGACAGGAGCACCTATATAATGTTCCATCCATTACCTGTATCCAAGGAGATTGAACAATACCGATGTTCTACATACATCAAATACTGTATGACAGGAGCACCTATATAATGTTCCATCCATTACCTGTATCCAAGGAGATTGAACAATACCGATGTTCTAAATACATCAAATACTGTATGACAGGAGCACCTATATAATGTTCCATCCATTACCTGTATCCAAGGAGATTGAACAATACCGATGTTCTACATACATCAAATACTGTATGACAGGAGCACCTATATAATGTTCCATCATTACCTGTATCCAAGGAGATTGAACATACGTGTTCTAATACATCAAATACTGATGACAGGAGCACTATATATGTTCCATCCATTACCTGTATCCAAGGAGATTGAACAATACCGATGTTCTACATACATCAAATACTGTATGACAGGAGCACCTATATAATGTTCCATCCATTACCTGTATCCAAGGAGATTGAACAATACCGATGTTCTACATACATCAAATACTGTATGACAGGAGCAACTATATAATGTTCCATCCATTACCTGTATCCAAGGAGATTGAACAATACAGATGTTCTACATACATCAAATACTGTATGACAGGAGCACCTATATAATGTTTCAACCATTAAGCACCTGGTGTATAATTATTGACTTTCCTCTTGTTTTCAGACAGACATTCTGCACGATCTGCTAACAGGTATGTCCCGCTCTATGTAGGTTGTAATCTAATATTGGCATACAGGAAAGGTGCAGTTAGGTATTGGACATTGATACCATAAACTAATCTGGTCAAACCTAATAAGGAATGAAACGTCGCTTAGTAATGTCGCTTGATGTATGGCTAACAGTGGTGTGTTTTGATTGTGTCTAGGTTAAATAGTCATTAAGTTAATGAGCAGTTCTAATCTGCATTTGAATCGGTACACATTCTAGATACCGAACCTGACTTTATCATACTATTCCTTTAACTGTTGGAACCGTGTTCATGAACATGTTCTACCTGTAATCGACACTTCTCGCATGATGACCTGACCTCACTATGTCGTCAATAACAACCGATATGGTCATGCGATCATAGGAGGCTAATAAACATACAATTGAAGTGTCAATGTAGATATACCTGTCAACCTAATGTGGCGAGAACTATAAACATTTGACTTAACTACCAGTTTAATAACCAACTGCTAAATATATCTTTACAGGAAAAGTCACAACACAACAGTTACTGTAGAAGAAACTTCATATTATAATGTTGCGAAGTAAGTTTTAGTTCTGTATAGTGATCGCTAATGACCACAATGCATTGACAGTATGGTACATGCATTATGTACTCCCCCATTACCATCATCCACAACATGCAATTTGATACATTTTACTACATACACAATGCATATTGCCAACATCTTATTAAATATATACACATATTTAGCAGGCTATGCATCAACCTATCGATCCTTTGACAATTACGACGCTATGCATCAACCTATCGATCCTTTGACAATTACGACGCTATGCATCAACCTATCGATCCGTTGACAATTACGACGCTATGTATAACCTATCGATCCGTTGACAATTACGACGCTATGCATCAATCTATCGATCCGTTGACAATTACGACGCTATGCATCAACCTATCGATCCTTTGACAATTACGACGCTATGCATCAACCTATCGATCCTTTGACAATTACGACGCTATGCATCAACCTATCGATCCTTTGACAATTACGACGCTATGCATCAACCTATCGATGCTTTGACAATTACGACGCTATGCATCAACCTATCGATCCTTTGACAATTACGACGCTATGCATCAACCTATCGATCCTTTGACAATTACGACGATATGCATCAACCTATCGATCCTTTGACATTACGACGCTATGCATCAACCTATCGTCCTTTGACAATTACGACGCTATGATCAACCTATCGATCCTTTGACAATTACGACGCTATGCATCAACTATCGATCCTTGACAATTACGACGCTATGCATCAACCTATCGATCTTTTGATAATTACGACGCTATGCATCAACATATGATCCTTTGACAATTACGACGCTATGTATACCTGTCTTGAATTCATTGTTTGTGTTGCTACATGAATATCCTTTGACAATAAGGTTGATCAGCTTGTCTTTGACAATTACGCGCTATGCATCAATATCGATGCTTTGACAATTACGCGCTATGCATCAACCTATCGATCCTTTGACAATTACGACGCTATGCATCAACCTATCGATCCGTTGACAATTACGACGCTATGCATCACCTATCGATCCGTTGACAATTACGACGCTATGCATTTGTTTGTTGACGCTATGATACCTTGATCCGTGAATTACGACGCTATGCATCAACATATCGATCCGTTGACAATTACGACGCTATGCATCAACCTTCGATCTGTTGATAATTACGACGCTATGCATCAACCTATCGATCCTTTGACAATTACGACGCTATGCATCAACCTATCGATCCTTTGACAATTATAACGCTATGCATCAACCTATCGATCCTTTGACAATTACAACGCTATACATCAACCTATCGATCCTTTGAAAATTACAACGCTATGCATCACCTATCGATCATTTGACAATTACAACGCTATGCATCAACCTATCGATCCGTTGACAATTACAACGCTATGCATCAACATATCGATCCTTTACAATTACGAGCTATGCATGAAGGGTTTTTGAGATTCGCATATTTTACCTATAATGGATCAGGCGCTTTATACCTGCTACATGGAATCCAATTGTCTAATAATGGATCAGGCGCTTTATACCTGCTACATGGAATCCAATTGTCTAATAATGGATCAGGCGCTTTATACCTGCTACATGGAATCCAATTGTCTAATAATGGATCAGGCGCTTTATACCTGCTACATGGAATCCAATTGTCTAATAATGGATCAGGCTCTTTATACCTGCTACATGGAATCCAATTGTCTAATAATAACGTGATTGTAATATGCCATGATAGATTGACACTGTATTCGGTCATACCTGGTTTTGTACGTTGATGGCTAGCGGCGAAACTATAGTGTTTATATTATTATGCTATGTAATACTTTTTATCGAATTGCAGCCAAGGAGACACCCATTCACAACAGGCAGCAGTGTCAGAATTGCGTATCAAGAGTGGAACTGTTCAAAGTAATGTTCTATAATGTTAACACATATAATGTATTGTAGAGTAATGCTACAGTATAATGATATGTTAATGTTTTCGATATGCTTGTCTCATCTATATTTCAAGAAAGCATCAAACTATATCAAACATAGTTGCTGCTCAATGTATAATACATTGATTGAACACGTATTATCTTTAAGTCGCACCAATAACTGACCAATATCACAATAAAAAATGAATTGATTAGTTTAAACGTATTTTATTCAGAAAATAACATACACAAATAAAGTGAATTGTTTGCTTTTTTATTTTGCAGAACACGATCTTCAAGATGTGTAAGTACAAACTGTAGAACTGTAGCCTACTGTTATATTATAATAATATTAATAATAAAATACTAATTGTAACTACAATTAAAAAACAACTTCAATCGTCCAATATGCCCTCATATGAATAAAACAAGGAAATATAAATATAGCACGATATTAACATATTAGTTGATCAAATACCTGTTTAGTCGCTTAAAATATCACCTATCTCAATGTTCTAGAACTTTGAGAGAATAATAGGCCGTATGAATGTAATACTTTCGCTCGGCGGCAAATTCATATTTAGGAAAATAACGAATAAAAAATGTATCCCTAAAGATGACAATATAGTTGTCCTTCATATTTATTTCATTGAAAAAAACATGGTTTCCAAACTGGATTAATGGCAGCGTTATCAAATACTTAGAAACAAGTACACATTAATCAGATTATCTATGAATACATGAAGTAGTTCCATGATTATGTCATATAAGGAAGAAATGTAGAACGAGACAACGATTTCATGAATATAAACTATTTCTATCAAAACCATCATTCATAATTGTTATTAGAAAGTGATTCCAATAAATGCATAATTATATTGTTATATTGGGCGACCACGAATATACGCATTGATACTCACAACTGAGTCCCATGTAATTGAGGTAATACTTACAAATGGTTACTGAACATTTATAACGATCATTAAATATATACATATAATATCAAACTTGTAAATACTATACAATTTGTTTTAGTTCGACATATGAAGCTCTCGATGCAAACAACGAAGCAGTGTCAACATATTCCTCCCTTACACCGGCAGTAGGTGCGTATATTTGTTGATGTTCAGAAGTATTGCCACTCACATTGGCATGGTCGATTTCTCAATCGACTATATCACAACGACGTCAATTCTACAATTAATCTAGACGTACACAATGCCGAAGACCTAATTATGACTTTGTAACTATTCCATTTGACGTAGCTTCTAATATGACTTAGATATATATTTCATATATTATACGTACGTGCATAGTGACTACAAATTAGGACTTTATTATTTTATAATAGTACATTATTTGCAAACATATGTCAGACCCTGGCAGCAGGAAGTTACCATTATATTCTCATACTTACTAGTGTGTTTAATATAATATTTATGTTAGGTAAACTTCACTCAGATACTGGTATGATCCAGTTCGTTCTCATTTGGCCATCTTCATTGTTGAACGCTTTTCCTACTGAAGGTCATACAGTTTTAGATCATTTATCAGTAAATCAAATTAAAGAAATACACACCATTGTGAATGCTGGTTTGTCCAGACTTGATCACACATCATTCTGTCAATTCCATTAGTGTAACATATATGATCCAAGTGTTGCTTTCGCTGCGAAATTCATATGAAATAATATGACTGGTAACTCTGACTCGTAAGTAGGTAACACATCATATTGTGTCACTTGTTTGGGAGAGCCTAGATATGTGTTGAAACCACCTGTAATTTGGAGAGATGGTTAACATATTATATATGCTATCGATGTAATCATGACATGTTGGTTGCATGTTACCATTAGATCAATCGATGTTCGCATGATATACGAAAGTCATAATGACAATAATGGAATCAGTTGGTACGACTATTGTTTTGTATATCTTGTATGCACATTGCATTATGTGACATTATGTTTGAACGAACGCTACTAGACTAAGTATACTATGTGAATGATAAACAATAGTATTTAATAATAACATGGCTTATTTTGATTCTTTCTATTTTCAACCAACAGAAAGGCATGAAGACACTGTGGCTTACAATAATCTGCAGCTTCACCAGTTGTCTACCTAAGTCCTCACTGAATGGGAAGAAATACGTATACCAATGTAACAAATTTGCAGCAATAAACAATACTATATGTATATATCTGCAGCATAATGTTATGTGTGATCGTCACTGGTCGTCACTGATCGTCACTGTGAAAATGGGGCCAAATGAGTACTCGAGATTTGAATGTTTTTTCTTAATGTTTAAACTTATTGAATGTATGACACATGTAATACTGTTTTATTTTACATCGGATTCCATACTATTCTACAATGAATAAACGCATTACACTCTTGGCAATACAATACATCTGCTAATTATACATATTGCTTTATTTCGTCAAGGTTCATTTTCCTAATCACAATTTTGTTGAATTTTGTAATATGTCTATCTCTATCTAGATACTCATTTGTATATCGTGTAGAAAAATCAGACCTGGTAATATGATACTATATGTGACTGAGTGATCGCCCTTTAATGCTAACTGTACTTGTACATATGGAACACAGTCAGTAAAACGTATCTACCTGAAGAATATTTTAAACTAATTTTACATATATCTATATATAGTATATTTAGGAGTGGAATTGCCCCCCAATTCACATAGAAACTGGAAGGTATGGACGTCCTAGTTACAATGTGCCATTTATACATTAGAACTGTCTAAATATATTAACAACATTAAGTGATCAACTTATTGTGCTGCTTATCCTTACCTCTAATGAGCAAGATGCCTAATCCTGTTTTAATATACGTCAACGACGCTATTCGTACCATTGTAAATAATGTATGTTTTATTTTATGTTTGTTGAGTATTTGAATGTTTAGGTTTTAAAATAAATAGCTGTTAATTAGTTCACTTCACTCTCGATCTTAATATGCACAGCAGTTCACTTTTTTTCATTTCAGTGCTCGAAAGCTATGTATATTTATATCTTTATATCTATATTTATTAATGAGTTTCATGTTTAAATACGTTGATTAAATATAGTGTAATTATGTTATATAGTCCCCATGCAATACTCAATAGGATGTCATTGAGGAATGTGTCAGTTACTATCGGATATATACATACCTGACCTTCCATCAACATCAGTAGCTAGTATGATCATAGGATGTCATTGAGGAATGTGTCAGTTACTATCGGATTTATACATACCCGACCTTCCATCAACATCAGTAGCTAGTGTGATCATAGGATGTCATTGAGGAATGTGTCAGTTACTATCAGATTTATACATACCCGACCTTCCATCAACATCAGTAGCTAGTGTGATCATAGGATGTCATTGAGGAATGTGTCAGTTACTATAAGATTTATATATACCCGACCTTCCATCGACATCAGTAGCTAGTGTGATCATAGGATGTCATTGAAGAATGTGTCAGTTACTATAAGATTTATATATACCCGACCTTCCATCGACATCAGTAGCTAGTGTGATCATAGGATGTCATTGAAGAATGTGTCAGTTACTCTCAGATTTATATATACCCGACCTTCCATCAACATCAATAGCTAGTGTGATCATGTGATCATAGGATGTCATTGAGGAATGTGTCAGTTACTATAGGATTTATACATACCTGACCTTCCATCAACATCAGTAGCTAGTGTGATCATAGGATGTCATTGAGGAATGTGACAGTTACTATAAGATTTATATATACCCGACCTTCCATCAACATCAGTAGCTAGTGTGATCATGTGATGTCATTGAGGAATGTGTCAGTAACTATATGATTTATACATACCCGACCTTCCATCAACATCAGTAGCTAGTGTGATCATGTGATCATAGGATGTCATTGAGGAATGTGTCAGTTACTATAAGATTTATACATACCCGACCTTCCATCAACATCAGTAGCTAGTGTGATCATGTGATGTCATTGAGGAATGTGTCAGTAACTATATGATTTATACATACCCGACCTTCCATCAACATCAGTAGCTAGTGTGATCATGTGATCATAGGATGTCATTGAGGAATGTGTCAGTTACTATAATATTTATACATACCCGACCTTCCATCAGCATCAATAGCTAGTGTGATCATGGGATGTCATTGAGGAATGTGTCAGTTACTATAAGATGTATGCGTACCCGAATGTTTTCCTGTATGTCCTACACTACCACCACATTGTGCTGCCATGCTATGTTTACAACCGGATTGTACGGACACACCTCCAGGAGAGTGTTGTCCTGTTTGCCGCATGCCAGGTATATCAGATAATTTCGATTGTATGCGTGTATGTTGCGCGTTTTAATACCGGTGCCATATAGAATATTGACCCCCTCAAAATAATGACCTGCGGGTCTTTATTCAGCCACAGAATATTGACCCCCTTGCGGAAAAATGACCCCCCTTGCAAATAGCAATATATAGTGGGAACATATTGAATTAATATAATTAAATGTTAGTTAGCACTGTTTAAGGCCTAACAACATATATTTTTATTTAACGATGTACAGAATAACATAAATATATTGAATCTGAAAAAGAAGTATGCAGATAATTTGTCTCTTATCAATTTCTAAAGATGATCATGAGGTGGTGGGTGCTGTATAACTAGGAGGTTCACATAATGCATAATACTTACACAGACAAACATAAAACAAAGACAAACATAAACAAATAAGAACAATGACCCCCACCCCATATGTATAGACTACAATTATGAGAAAGAGGGTCACTTTTCGATGCCATATCCTCCAAAAATCTAAAATGATTTAATCTCTTCAGGAGGCGTCGCTCATATGGGCAACCAGTAGTGACGATAACAAATGTAAAACACACTCACACTATGGATGCTCTTCTACAGCAGAAATTGATGTATATTTCTTTAACACATTTAATTAATATGTTATCCACTTATTATAGCAAACTATTCTTATCATGATTATTCATATTCTCTCAATCTGTCCAGAATATGTGCACAATTATGTAATATGTTGTTAACAATTGTAATTCTGACTATTGTGGATCGTATTAAGCCTTACCTTCTTTGCCACAGGTGTGAAACTGCAACCAACAGTGACACTTCATGTGTTCCCAATACACTGGTTACATGTTTTATATCATTCATAATAAGTAATATTTTAATATTGTATGAGCAAGGACAGACAACATTATACTTTATAACGTGTGCCTCGCTATCTATTCAGTGCAAGAAACTGTTCCATGCATACATGTAGAATGTGACCCCATAATGTAGATTATCTGATTGAGGGTAGGTCACTGTTCCATGCATACATGTAGAATGTGACCCCATAATGTAGATTATCTGATTGAGGGTAGGTCACTGTTCCATGCATACATGTAGAATGTGACCCCATAATGTAGATTATCTGATTGAGGGTAGGTCACTGTTCCATGCATACATGTAGAATGTGACCCCATAATGTAGATTATCTGATTGAGGGTAGGTCACTGTTCCATGCATACATGTAGAATGTGACCCCATAATGTAGATTATCTGATTGAGGGTAGGTCACTGTTCCATGCATACATGCAGAATGTGACCCCATAATGTAGATTATCTGATTGAGGGTAGGTCACTGTTCCATGCATACATGTAGAATTTGACACCATAATGTAGATTATCTGATTGAGGGTAGGTCACTGTTCCATGCATACATGTAGAATGTGACACCATAATGTAGATTATCTGATTGAGGGTAGGTCACTGTTCCATGCATACATGTAGAATGTGACCCAATAATGTAGATTATCTGATTGAGGGTAGGTCACTTTTCCATGCCATAGAATATTGACCCCCCTATATGTAGATTATCCGAGTGAGGGCAGGTCAAACTTCCAATGCCATAGAATAATGTCGCCCTATAATTATGTAAACTATATGAGTGAGTTAATATACAGGGGGGTCATTATTCTATGTCATGGGAAAGTGACCCCCCTTCACTCATATAGTTAAAATACAGGGGGGTCATTATTCTATGGCATGGAAAAGTGACCCCCTTCACTCATATAGTTAATATACTGGGGGGTCATTATTCTATGGCATGGAAAAGTGACCCCTTCACTCATATAGTTAATATACAGGGGGGTCATTATTCTATGGCATGGAAAAGTGACCCCCTTCACTCATATAGTTAATATACAGGGGGGTCATTATTCTATAGCATGGAAAAGTGACCCCCTTCACTCATATAGTTAATATACAGGGGGTCATTATTCTATGGCATGGAAAAGTGACCCTCCTCACTCATATAGTTAATATACAGGGGGTCATTATTCTATGGCATGGAAACGTGACCCCCTTCACTCATATAGTTAATATACAGGGGGGTCATTATTCTATGGCATGGAAAAGTGACCCCCTTCACTCATATAGTTAATATACAGGGGGTCATTATTCTATGGCATGGAAAAGTGACCCCCTTCATTCATATAGTTAATATACAGGGCATGGAAAAGTGACCACTCTCACTCTTACTGTGTAAACATAAGGGGGTCATTATTCTATGGCATGGAAACGTTTCTTGCACTGGGAGGCACACGTTATAAAACATAATGTTATCTGTCCTTGCTCATACAATAATAAAATATGATGTATTATGAATGATATAAAACATGTAACACCGGAAGTGTAACAGTTGATTGCAGTGCTCCAACAATAAGGTTTTATTGCTTTGCTATGGGGATTTTCACACCTGTGGCAAAATTAGTTATCCACACTAGTCAAAATAATAATGGTTTATAACAGCATATTATATAGTTGTACATATTATATAGTTGTACATATTATATAGTTGTACATATTATATAGTTGTACATATTATATAGTTGTACATATTTTCTGAAAAGTTTAAGAGAACATGCATGAATATGATAAGAATGGTTAGTACTGTGCTATTTTATGGTATTTATTTTGAGGTGCATTGTTTCAAATACTAATTAATTTGAGTGTATGTCTTTTTTCATACATAAATTCAATATAATTTTATTGATAATTGTTAATTTTATAGCTTATGCAATTATTAATAAAATATATTGATAACATTGTTTGTGTAGGCTTTGGGGATGGGGGGGTCATTATTCTATAAGGGGGGTCATTATTCTATAATAGAATATGGACCCGCGGGTCACTTTTTCCTAAAGAATAATGACCCGCGGGTCATTATTTTGGCCGGTCAATATTCTATATGACACCGGAACCGATTGTCACAGCATATACAACTTATGAAGAGATTGATCAATTTAGATGTTATAGGATAACGCAATGAATCAGTAAATCCCTCATACCCTCCTCTTGCTGTTTTAGTTTAAACAAAATATAACGAAGAACAAGACATAACATATATATATATAATGACTCGTATGCCTACATAGCATTATATGGATTGGGCAATACATACATATATATATAATGACTCGTACACCTACATAGCATTATATGGATTGGGCAATACATACATATATATATAATGACTCGTTCATCTGCATAGCATTATATGGATTGGGCAATACTATGCATATACATATATATATATAATGACTCGTACACCTACATAGCATTATATGGATTGGGCAATACATACATATATATATATAATGACTCGTACACCTACATAGCATTATATGGATTGGGCAATACATACATATATATATATAATGACTCGTACACCTACATAGCATTATATGGATTGGGCAATACATACATATATATATATATGACTCGTACACCTACATAGCATTATATGGATTGGGCAATACATACATATATATATATAATGACTCGTACACCTACATAGCATTATATGGATTGGGCAATACATACATATATATATATAATGACTCGTACACCTGCATAGCATTATATGGATTGGGCAATACATACATATATATATATAATGACTCGTACACCTACATAGCATTATATGGATTGGGCAATACATACATATATATATATAATGACTCGTACACCTACATAGCATTATATGGATTGGGCAATACATACATATATATATATGACTCGTACACCTGCGTAGCATTATATGGATTGGGCAATACATACATATATATATAATGACTCGTACACCTACATAGCATTATATGGATTGGGCAATACATACATATTTATATATAATGACTCGTACACCTACATAGCATTATATGGATTGGGCAATACATACATATTATATATATAATGACTCGTACACCTACATAGCATTATATGGATTGGGCAATACATACATATTATATATATAATGACTCGTACACCTACATAGCATTATATGGATTGGGCAATATATACATATATATATAATGACTCGTACACCTACATAGCATTATATGGATTGGGCAATACATACATATATATATAATGACTCGTACACCTACATAGCATTATATGGATTGGGCAATACATACATATATATAATGACTCGTACACCTACATAGCATTATATGGATTGG
>CM026386.1:93601437-93618573 GCA_014843695.1 Archivesica marissinica
CACACACACGCGCACACGCACGCACGCACGCACACACGCGCACGCACGCACGCACGCACGCGCACGCACACACTAACGTAATATTTTATGAACGCTTGGATTATTTTATTGAACCGGTGATGAAATTACAAATTTATGTTAGTTGCGATTCAAAATGTACGCGTGGCAGGGTGTCAAATAAATCAAACTTGAAACGAGTCTAATAATGTTCCATGGAAAATACCTTCGAGTTGATAAGCAGACAGAAATAAATATTTCGTTCTCATTGAGGCTATACAAGCCGCTACATCGCATCAATTAAGACCAATTAACTGAGGATTAAGTTATGCACTCTCTCCGGGCTTATCATTTAATCCGTTATAAGAAATGTTGTTGGTCATACCTTTAGCTTTTAACGGATGGCATTGACAGGTGAAAGCAACCGTGATATGTAAACGTATTAATTACCTTAGAATCATGAACCAATTTGCCACGCGAGATTTATAATTATCCGGGCTAGAAATATTTCTCGCATTCCCGGATAAGGTTATTTAGGGTCAACTGGCAAACATATAACCTCATGCCGTTTGGATTCATTATTGGAGGCATTCCGAGCAGAGAATTAACGTGCGTCATACTAAATGATAGGATTTATTCGGAGATAGCCATCAGACGGGTTTTATAATTTGAACATCGAGCATTTATATTATCCATCACGCGTCTCATATTGGATGGATAATATTATTTTATTACAAAATTGCTGGATCGCGAAACAAGTTCGTACGACTTATCGCTCTGGATATCTCATTCCTGATGGAATCCATAGCCTTCTAAAACGTACATTACGTATTATTAATAATTTATCGCGTTTTTATGGAAGTTAACGTAACGATATATATTATTCATTTTCGTACATAGGTTAAGTTTGTAATTATGATTTCTTACTCGATAAAAACGTACGCCGAGTTTGAATAATATAATGAACTTACCCGTATATTCGTTGAAGCTCGTGAAGCTGCTTGAGGACTAAGACTGTTCTAATCGGACTATATTTATATAGAAGCGTTCGTAATAGTTATTTATGGATCGGTTCGTAGTCTATATTTATAGAATGGTACGAGATCGCTATTTATAAAGCTATTACCAATAGGTTATATAGTGACGCGTATACCAAAAAAAGCAAAGAGCTCGGTAGTTGAGCGCTACGTCATCAATAGGCTCTATAGTTACGCGTATACCAAACAAGTAAAAAGCTCGGTAGTTGAGCGCAACGTCATCAATAGTGACGTATACACAACAAGTGGTGACGTATACACAACAACCAAAGAGATGCATGTACTACTGGCAGCGTTATCAAATACTTAGAAACAAGTAAACATTAATCAGATTATATATGAATACATGAAGTAGTTCCATGATTATGTCATATAAGGACGAAATGTAGAACGAGACAACGAATTCACGAATATAAACTACTTCTATCTAAACCATCATTCATAATTGTTATTAGAAAGTGATTCCAATAAATGCATAATTATATTGTTATATTGGGCGACCACGAATATATGCATTCATACTCACAACTGAGTCCCATGGAATTGCGGTAATACTTACACATGGTTGCGAGTAAACTGTGACCAGGATACTAGTTAGAATGCATGATACTTGTACAGTGAAAAGGGTACTGAACATTTATAACGATCATTAAATATATACATATAATATCAAACTTGTAAATACTATGCAATTTGTTTCAGTTCGACATATGAAGCTCTCGATGCAAACAACGAAACAGTGTCAACATATTCCTCCCTTACACCGGCAATAGGTGCGTATATTTGTTGATGTTCAGAAGTATTGCCACTCACATTGGCATGGTCGATTTCTCAATCGACTATATCACAACGACGTCAATTCTACAACTAATCTAGACGTAGACAATGCCGAAGACCTAATTATGACTTTGTAACTATTCCATTTGACGTAGCTTCTAATATGACTTAGATATATATTTCATATAGTATACGTACGTGCATAGTGACTACCAATTAGGACTTTATTATTTTATATACTTTAATATAATATTTATGTTAGGTAAACTTCACTCAGATAATAGTATGATCCAGTTCGTTCACATTTTGGCCATCTTCATTGTTGAACGCTTTTCCTACTGAAGGTCATACAGTTTTAGATCCTTTATCAGTAAATCAAATTAAAGAAATACACACCATTGTAAATGCTGGTTTGTCCAGACTTGATCACACATCATTCTGTCAATGTCATTAGTGTATCATATATGGTCCAAGTGTTGCTTTCGCTGCGAAATTCATATGAAATAATATGACTGGTAACTCTGACTCGTAAGTAGGTAACATATCAAATGGTGTCACTTGTTTGGGAGAGCCTAGATATGTGTTGAAACCACATGTAATTTGGAGAGATGGTTAACATATTATATATGCTATCGATGTAATCATGACATGTTGGTTGCATGTTATCATTAGATCAATCGATGTTCGCATGATATAGGAAAGTCACAATGACAACGTGTCGTAATCCATAATGACAACGTGTCGTAATCCATAATGACAACGTGTCGTAATCCATAATGACAACGTGTCGTAATCCATAATGACAACGTGTCGTAATCCATAACACATAATGGAATCAGTTGGTACGACTATTGTTTTGTACATCTTGTATGCACGTTGCATTATGTGACATTATGTTTGAACGAACGTTACTAGACTAAGTATACTATGTGAATGATAAAACAATAGTATTTATTAATAACATGGCTTATTTGTTTCTTTCTATTTTCTACCAACAGAAAGGCATGACGACACTGTGGCTTATAATAATCTGCAGCTTCACCAGTTGTCTAACTAAATCCTCGCTGAATGGGAAGAAATACGTATACCAATGTATAAAAAAACTGCAGCAATCAACAATACTATATATATATATATCTGCAGCATAATGTTATGTGTGATCGTCACTGGTCGTCACTGATCGTCACTGTGAAAATGGGGCCGAATGAGTACTCGAGATTTTAATGTTTTCTTAATGTTTAAACTTATTGTATGTATGACACATGTAATATTGTTGTATTTTACATCGGATTCCATACTATTCTACAATGAATAAACGCATTACACTCTTGGCAATACAATACATCTGCTAATTATGCATATTGCTTTATTTCGTCAAGGTGCATTTTCCTAATCACAATTTTGCTGAATTTTGTAATATGTCTATCTCTATCTAGATACCCATTTGTATATCGTGTAGAAAAGTCAGACCTGGTAATATGATACTATATGTGACTGAGTGATCGCCCTCTAATGCTAACTGTACTTGTACATATGGAATATATTTAGGAGTGGAATTGCCCCCAATTCGCATAGAAACTGGAAGGTATGAACGTCCTAGTTACAATGTGCCATTTATACATTAGAACTGTCTAAATAAAGTATATGAACACAAGTAAGTGGTCAACGTAGTGTGCTGCCTAACCTTATCTCTAATGAGCAAGATGCCTAATCCTGTTTAATATACGTTAACGACGCTATTCGTACGATTGTAAATAAAGAATGTTTTATTTTATGTTTGTTGAGTATTCGTATGTTTAGGATTAATAAGAAATAGCTGTTAATTAGTTCACTTCACTCTCGATCTGATCTTTTAAAATATTAATCTTAATCTGCACAGTAGTTTCCTTTTTACATTTTAGTGTTCAAAACCTATGTATTTTATATCTTTATATATATATTTATTAAGATTTTAATAAACTATTTCTTGGTGTCATGTTTCAAATACGTTGATTAAATAAACTGTAATTATGTTATATAGTCTTAATGCAATACTCAATATGATGTCATTGAGGAATGTGTCAGTTCATCACTGCTTCAGTTACTATCAGTGTTATGCATACATGTACCTGACATTCCATCAACTTCCGTAGCTAGTGTGATAGCAAGCTTCATAACAAATGTACCAACACAACTGCAGGTAGATATATGTACATGCCGAATGTGCACATGCCATATAACCCCACTGGTATCCAAACAAGCAATCTCGGGCACGAACTGTAAGTAATACAGACATTAGGTTTTAATCACATATGAATTGTTCAAGGAGTAGGAGATGTAGACATAATTTTAGCAAACTTTAGACAACGGTTATAATAACTTATATATTATGATACTTATTTACAAGATTGGAATAGGCAGTTAGACAATTCAACAAGAAATCGTAGAATTGTTTATGGATGTTTGAAACTGTATTCTGTAAGACAATTCGTATAACTTTAGAAGAGTTATGGTTGTTATGTGGCGTACCACAATCAATAGGTTGAATATATGCATGATAAAAGCAACTCGTCTAGTATGTGACGGGGATATATGTACTGGGAGCTCACGGGAAACTCGCATAGTGTGTGATGGGGAGATATGTACTGGAAGCTCCCGGGGAACTCGCATAGTGTGTGATGGGGAGATATGTACTGGAAGCTCCCGGGAAACTCGCCTAGTGTGTGATGTGGAGATATGTACTGGGAGCTCACGGGCAACTCGCCTAGTGTGTAATGGGGAGATATGTACTGGGAGCTTACGGGAAACTCGCATAGTTGTGATGGGGAGATATTTTCTGGAGCTCCCGGGGAACTCGCATAGTGTATGATGGGGAGATATGTACTGGGAGCTCACGGGAAACTCGCATAGTGTGTGATAGGGAGATATGTACTGGGAGCTCCCGGGAAAACTCGCATAGTGTGTGATGGGGGATATGTACTGGAAGCTCACGGGAAACTCGCCTAGTGTGTGATGGGGAGATATGTACTGGGAGCTCAAGGACAACTAGTATAGTGTGTGATGGGGAGATATGTACAAAGAGCTCACGGGCAACTATCCTAGTGTGTGATGGGGATATATTTATAGGAGCTCACGGGCAATTCTCATAGTGTGTGAGGGTAGATATATACAGAGAGCTCACGGGCAACTCTCCTAGTGTGTGATGGGGAGATATGTACTGGGAGCTCACGGGCAACTCGCCTAGTGTGTGATGGGGAGATATGTACTGGGAGCTCACGGGCAATTCTCCTAGTGTGTGATGGGGAGATATGTACTGGGAGCTCACGGGCAACTCTCCTAGTGTGTGATGGGGAGATATGTACTGGGAGCTCACGGGCAACTCGCCTAGTGTGTGATGGGGAGATATGTACTGGGAGCTCACGGGCAACTCTCCTAGTGTGTGAAGGGGTAGATATGTATGGGAGCTCACGGACATCTCGCCTACTGTGTGATGGGGAGATATGTATTGGTCTCCCGGGCAACTCGACTAGTGTGTGATGGGGAGACATGTACGGGGAGCTCATGGGCAACTCGCCTAGTGTGTGATGGGAAGATATGTACTGGGAGTTCACGGACAAGTATCCTAGTGTGTGATGTGGAGATATGTACTGGGAGTTCACGGGTATCTCTCCTAGTATGTGATGGGGAGATATGTACTGGGAGCTAGCGGTAACTCGCCTAGTGTTTGATGGGGAGATATGTACTGGGAGCTCACGGGGAACTCGCCTAGTGTGTGGTGGGGAGATATGTACTTGGAACTCACTGGCAACTCGCCTAGTGTGTGGTGGGGAGATATGTACTCGGAGCTCACGGGGAACTCGCCTAGTGTTTGATGGGGAGATATGAACTGGGAGCTCACGGGGAACTCGCCTAGTGTGTGATTGGCAGATATGTATGGGGAGCTCAAGGTCAACTCGTCTAGTGTGTGATGGGGAGATATGTACTGGGAGCTCACGGGTAAATCGCCTAGTGTGTGAAGGAGAGATAGTAATGGGAGCTCACGGGTAACTTGCCTAGTGTGTGATGGGGAGATATGTACTGGGAGCTCACGGGGAACGAGCGTTCTGATTGGATTATTAGAATGTAACAAGATGTTTTTTTTATATGAAGAATAATCATAATCCAATCAGAACGCTCGTTTCAACGCTCGTTTCAAAGCGAATTGCGCCGCTTTAGAAATTTTCAAAACAAATTGAAAATTCTACGAAATCTCTTTTTGACGTACATTTTTGCCGAATAAACCTACACGTTAGTGGAAACACATTTTATTGATAATGTTATTCGCAGTTAAAACTCTCCCGTCGAAGATTTTTTTTGTTGCTGACAGAACCCGTGTCCTAGTATGGAAATGTGACCTGCTATGGCCAATGTCTGTGGTAATTGTTTGCAATGTATACATGCATGCAGCTTAAAGTTGTGTTTTATTTGAAGAACAATATAAAGACTCGGGATAGGTGTTGTATTTAGACAGATTTGTACAAAATTGTTTCAGATAGGGCCATTTTACTGATCGATGCGAAATCTGACATCCCACAGAGTAGACTCCCTGTACTTAAATATATATACTAGTACCCCCAAGCGTGCCGAATCCCTGTGATCTTGTCAGGTGCGATCAATGAAAGTGAGAAAATCGCCCGCGGTCATATTAGGGGTTCAATTAGCATAGTATTAATGGCATTTGTCTGAATTAACTGGTCGCATTACGGCATAACGGGGTGGTCTGGTTATCGGGGTCAACGACCATTGACTACATGTCTACGTCCCCGTGAGGGGTTTGACATTAACGGAAGATAGATAAATTGACATATATAGTGAAATATTCCGTTCTGAAAATAATCATTCGCAATAGCGGGGTTGTCTCGAAATCGGGGTGGTCGCATAGAGGGTATTTACTGTAGTTGGTTTGAGGCTGTGAAAGCTCAAGGCAGATAGGCTATTGGATGCTGCAAGGCAGATAGTCGTATTGATGATGCCAAGGCAGATAGTCAAATTGGTGCTGTGAAGGAAGACAGGCTATTGGTTGCTGGGAAGGCAATTATTATATTGGATACTGTTAAGGCAGATAATCTAATTGATGCTGTGAAGGCAGATATACTATTGGATGCTGTGAAGGCAGATAGGCTATTGGATGCTGTGAAGGCAGATATGATATTAGATGCTGTGAAGGCAGATATGATATTGGATGCTGTGAAGGCAGATAGACTATTGGATGCTGTGAAGGCAGATATACTATTGGATGTTGTGAAGGCAGATAGTCTATTGGATGCTGTGAATGCAGGGTAGTTTAATTGATGTTGTGAAGGCAGATAGTTTAATTGATACCGTGAAGGCAGGTAGTTTAATTGTTGCCGTGCAGGCAGATAGTTTAATTGATGCCGTGAAGGCAGATAGTATATTGGATACAGTGAAGGCAGATAGTATATTGGATGCTGTGAAGGCAGATAGTATATTGGATACTGTTAAGGCAGATAGTATATTGGATGCTGTGAAGACAGATAGTATATCGCCCATATGGTTCGCCGGAGGCGAGGGTAAATAAACACAATCATCATCATCGACTCCCATGGAGTGGAATCCTTTGAGTTGATGCGGACTATTTTGGACGAAACATTTGATTCGTTCAAGAGACAAATTCGTGCAGAAATTCATACTAGTTCTACGAATTCGTTCTAAAAATTGAAGGATACTCGTTCTCACGGATTTAAATTCACTAATAATAAAAAGCAGTTCGAATTTAACGCCGACATTCGTGATGATTTGGATACAGTTGCGGATCTTATTAAACATGGGGAACAACAACAATCCTTGGTTGTCATCGAAGGTGTAAAGAAAAAGGTTGACAAACGCAACAAGCTCATCTAACTCGCCGACAAATCTCCTGCGGGTTGGGATACTGTATGCGAATATGAATCTGACGACTTGGCTAGCGACAGTGAAGATGACAAAAACTCCGTAGAGCCGAAAGCAGGGCGCTTTCCAAGCAAAAGGCCAAACGTAGGACTACCAGGGATACGAGTTCTCATTCTGCTTTTGGTGGTTCTACTCTTTCCGCCGGATTTGGACCAGTGACCCAACGTCAAGGTCATGCCTTTCGTTCCTTTCGTGAACCTTCAAGACTCACACAGTGCTTCGGATGTGGCGGCTGGGGTCACTTCCGGGCGCAATGCCCCCAACAGCACAGGGAATCAACACGTATGTTTGGTTCCGTTCCCGGATTCACCAGAAGTCGGCCATTCTTATCGGGTTCAGACAACCACTTCAACCGAGTCGTTTCAAACACAGAGGTTGGCGAAATATGAACATATCGAAGATGAGTATAATTTTAGTGAATTGTATTGTTCAAACAATTTCGAAGAAGACATTATGTTTTCACACGAACGTTATTTTGAGTATCAAAGTCACTATGTGCAAAATCAGTCCATTACTTGTGTTAAAGGCAGAATACGAGAACATTTCGATTTTTGGAAAGCTACAATTAAACCCCCCTCTTTTAATTTAGAGATTATCAATAACGGATATAGTAAAACGGATATAGTAAAACGGATATAGTAAAACGGATATAGTATTCCTTTGTTAGATGCTCCAAGCAGTTATTTGTTAAAAAATAACAAATCTGCAATTTCTAATTCCGTTTTTGTATCAGAGGCAGTGGAAGATTTGTTAAAATCCGGGTGCAAGTCCCTTTTCGTCTTTACTTAGTTAGTCCTTTATCAGTTGCTATGAACAGTTCAGGCACGAAAAGGTTGATCTTGGATCATAGTGTTCTTAGCAAATATGTTTGGAAGGAATATATTAAGTTCGAAGACTGGAAGTTGGCTCACGAATTTCTCTTTAAAGGTGATTTTATGTGGAAATTTGATATCAAAAGTGCTTATCACCATATATACATTTCAGCGTCTCAACAAACATTTCTAGGGTTTTCTTGGCCTATTGACGGAGTTCAATCCTTTTTCGTTTTCACGGTTTTACCATTCGGTTTAACCTCGGCCCCTTACATCTTCACAAAGTGCCTTAGGTACATTGTCAAATATATCAGAGAAAATGGCGTACGTCTAGTTTTATTTCTAGACGAAGGATGGGGAATAAATAGATCTTATGATCTGGCTCTTACAGACGCTCAGTTCGTGAACATTGTGCTGATAAATGCTGGTTTTATTATCAATTATAAAAAATCGGTTTTAATTCCCACTCAGCTGTTAGAATGGGTAGGTTTGGTTTGGAATCTGGAAGAAAGCAAGTTAGGGATATCGAAAAAACGTTTTGTGAGTGTAAATATACTTTTAGACAATCTGTCAAAGAAATTGCCGTTTTTGACCCCTAGGGAATTAGCACAGGTCACAGGAAAGGTCATGTCCATGATGCCAGTTTTAGGAAACGTTTGCAAACTTATGACAGCACTTTTGCACCGTACTATTATTCAAGGCCAAAGCTGGGATATTTTATTAAATGTTTCTGAGTTTGATGGATGCATTGAAGAATTGATGTTTTGGAAAAAGCAGCTTTCTTTTAGTCCAGTCAAACAATTGTTTTCAAAACATACACATTCAGTGACTATTTATTCCGACGCTAGTAATGTAGCTGGCGCAGCTCACGTTGAGTCGAGAAACAAACTTATTTGTCATACAAATTGGTCCTCGGTTGAACGGACGGAGAGTTCTACTTGGCGGGAACTGTACGCAATTTTATTTGCCTTGAGGAATTTTTTGTTTCATATAAAAGGTCAGAACGTTAATTGGTACACGGACAACCAAAATTGTGTCAGAATTGTAGACGCAATAAGTATGAAACCCAGCTTGCATTCTATTGCAGTAGAAATTTTCGATTTGTGTATCACGGAAAATATTTGTTTACATTCGGATTGGTTCCCACGCGATCACAACCAGTTGGCCGATGAACTTAGCAAATTTTGCGATATAGACGATTGGGGCGTGTCTGGTGATTTTTTCTATTTCATGGACGAGCTTTGGGGTCCACATACAATCGATAGATTCGCCAATCATTACAACTGTAAATTAAAGAGGTTCGATTCTCTTTGTCGTGTCCCCAATACAGAAACGGTTGATGCTTTTTCAGTAGACTGGGTGGGAGAAAACAATTGGGTAGTTTCCCGAGTGTCCCTGGTACCAAGAACCATAAACCACCTTGTAATATGCAGGCCTAAAGGAACACTAATAGTTCCTTGGTGGGGATCATCACCGTCTTGGCCTTTATTATTTGGGACTAGCAGAATTCCAAAACCATTTATTTTGGATAGTTTTGAGTGTTCAGCCGGACAGAACTTTTTTCAACAGTACATGAACAAACAAAGTGTTTTTGGTTCTAAAAAAATTAATAGTAACGTCTTGGCTATTAGATTAGATTGCGATAAATCTCGGATTGATTTAATGTAGCACGTTTTATTACTATATGTAATCCGTTTAAGTTGTCCCACCCATTTATTCATATCGATTTTTCTGAGTGGTCATTGTGATGTGATTTTAATCAGGCGAGCACATCTATCTATTTTGCGCATGCGCAGTTAATATTCATTGCGCAACAATATTAATTTTTTCAGCACGTTTATGTCACATGTTTCCAAAGTGCATAAGTAGAAGTGTTTATCTGCCCCGACAGATTACATTTTAATGTTTTCGATTCAATATATTTATTGATAATAATCGGGTTCTAAAACTTTATGATGTTTTCCTCCTAAGCAATTGGGGACGAAGTTTATCGCCAGTATTTTTAATGTTCAGGGATATATGAGGATCGTTATCCATTGATACATATACTTGATACATATATTTGATACATATACTTGATACAGCCGATGTTTTCATTTGACAAAATCAAATATTACATTATGTAGATGTTGACGGAATTTCGAAATGTGAAAGTTGTTATTTTAATAAATGTTAGTTATACGCTGTCTAGTATGTAGATAGTTGGTTTGAGGCTGTGAAAGCTCAAGGCAGATAGGCTAGTGGATGCTGCAAGGCAGATAGTCGTATTGATGATGCCAAGGCAGATAGTCTAATTGATGTTGCGAAGGAAGACAGGCTATTGGTTGCTGGGAAGGCAATTATTATATTGGATTTTGTTACGGCAGATAGTCTAATTGATGTGGTGAAGGCAGATATACTATTGGATGCTGTGAAGAGAGATAGGCTATTGGATGCTATGAAGGCAGATAGTCTAATTGATGCTGTGAAGGCAGATATATTATTGGATGCTGTGAATGCAGATAGACAATTGGATGCTGCAAGGCAGATAGTCGTATTGATGATGCTAAGGCAGATAGTCTAATTGATGTTGTGAAGGAAGACAGGCTATTGGTTGCTGGGAAGGCAATTATTATATTGGATTTTGTTACGGCAGATAGTCTAATTGATGTTGTGAAGGCAGGTATACTATTGGATGCTGTGAAGAGAGATAGGCTATTGGATGTTATGAAGGTAAATAGTCTAATTGATGCTGTGAAGGCAGATAGGCTATTGGATGATGTGAAGGCAGATAGACTATTGGATGCTGTGAAGGCAGATAGACTACTGGATGCTGTGAATGCAGTGTAGTTTAATTGATGCTGTGAAGGCATATAGTTTAATTGATGCCGTGAAGGCAGATAGTTTAATTGATGCCGTGAAGGCAGATAGTTTAATTGATGCTCTGAAGGCATATAGATTAATTGATGCTGTGAAGGCAGACAGTTTAATTGCTGCCGTGAAGGCAGATAGTTTAATTGATGCCGTGAAGGCAGATAGTTTATTTGATGCTGTGAAGGCAGATAGTTTAATTTATGCCATGAATGCAGATAATATATTGGATGCTGTGAAGGCAGATAGTATATTGGATACTGTGAAGGCAGATAATATATTGGATGCTGTGAAGGCAGATAGTATATTGGATGCTGTGAAGGCAGATAGTATATTGGATACTGTGAAGGCAGATAATATATTGGATGCTGTGAAGGCAGATAGTATATTGGATGCTGTGAAGGCAGATAGTATATTGGATACTGTGAAGGCAGATAATATATTGGATGCTGTGAAGGCAGATAGTATATTGGATGCTGTGAAGGCAGATAGTATATTGGATACTGTGAAGGCAGATAATATATTGGATGCTGTGAAGGCAGATAGTATATTGGATGCTGTGAAGGCAGATAGTATATTGGATACTGTGAAGGCAGATAATATATTGGATGCTGTGAAGGCAGATAGTATATTGGATGCTGTGAAGGCAGATAGTATATTGGATACTGTGAAGGCAGATAATATATTGGATGCTGTGAAGGCAGATAGTATATTGGATGCTGTGAAGGCAGATAGTATATTGGATACTGTGAAGGCAGATAATATATTGGATGCTGTGAAGGCAGATAATATTTGGATGCTGTGAAGGCAGATAGTATATTGGATACTGTGAAGGCAGATAGTATATTGGATGCTGTGAAGGCAGATAGTATATTGGATGCTGTGAAGGCAGATAGTATATTGGATACTGTGAAGGCAGATAGTATATTGGATGCTGTGAAGGCAGATAGTATATTAGATGCTGTGAAGGCAGATAGTATATCGGATGCTGTGAAGGCAGATAGTATATTGGATACTGTGAAGGCAGATAGTTATTGGATACTGTGAAGGCAGATAGTATATTGGATACTGTGAAGGCAGGTAGTATATGGGATGCTGTGATGGCAGGTAGTATATTGGGATGCTGTGGTGGAAGGTAGTATATTGGGATGCTGTGATGGCAGGTAGTATATTGGGATGCTGTGATGGCAGGTAGTATATTGGGATGCTGTGGTGGCAGGTAGTATATTGGGATGCTGTGGTGGCAGATAGTATATTGGATACTGTGAAGGCAGGTAGTATATTTGGATGCTGTGATGGCAGGTAGTATATTGGGAAGCTGTGGTGGCATATAGTATATTGGGATGCTGTGATGGCAGGTAGTATATTGGGGAGCTGTGGTGGCATATAGTATATTGGGATGCTGTGGTGGCAGATAGTATATTGGGATACTGTGAAGGCAGGTAGTATATTGGATAGTATGAGACTACGAAGCTACGTGCAGAGAATATAACCTTTCCACAACACAATGTATTAAATGCCTATATAGGCCACATACACATAGTATACAATCAGTATTGCCCAATCCATATAATGCTATGTAGGTGTACGAGTCACTATATATATGTGTATGTATTGCCCAATCCATATAATGCTATGTAGGTGTACGAGTCATTATATATATATATGTATGTATTGCCCAATCCATATAATGCTATGTAGGTGTACGAGTCATCATTATTTATATATATATGTATGTATTGCCCAATCCATATAATGCTATGTAGGTGTACGAGTCATATATATATATGTATGTATTGCCCAATCCATATAATGCTATGTAGGTGTACGAGTCATTATATATATATGTATGTATTGCCCAATCCATATAATGCTATGTAGGTGTACGAGTCATTATATATATATGTATGTATTGCCCAATCCATATAATGCTATGTAGGTGTACGAGTCATTATATATATGTATGTATTGCCCAATCCATATAATGCTATGTAGGTGTACGAGTCATTATATATATATGTATGTATTGCCCAATCCATATAATGCTATGTAGGTGTACGAGTCATTATATATATATGTATGTATTGTCCAATCCATATAATGCTATGTAGGTATACGAGTCATTGTCCAATCCATATAATGCTATGTAGGTGTACGAGTCATTATATATATGTATGTATTGCCCAATCCATATAATGCTATGTAGGTGTACGAGTCATTATATATATATTTATGTATTGCCCAATCCATATAATGCTATGTAGGTGTACGAGTCATTATATATATATGTATGTATTGCCCAATCCATATAATGCTATGTAGGTGTACGAGTCATTATATATATATGTATGTATTGCCCAATCCATATAATGCTATGTAGGTGTACGAGTCATTATATATATATGTATGTATTGCCCAATCCATATAATGCTATGTAGGTGTACGAGTCATTATATATATATGTATGTATTGCCCAATCCATATAATGCTATGTAGGTGTACGAGTCATTATATATATGTATGTATTGCCCAATCCATATAATGCTATGTAGGTGTACGAGTCATTATATATATATGTATGTATTGCCCAATCCATATAATGCTATGTAGGTGTACGAGTCATTATATATATTGTATGTATTGCCCAATCCATATAATGCTATGTAGGTGTACGAGTCATTATATATATATGTATGTATTGCCCAATCCATATAATGCTATGCAGGTGTACGAGTCATTATATATATATGTATGTATTGCCCAATCCATATAATGCTATGTAGGTGTACGAGTCATTATATATATATATGTATGTATTGCCCAATCCATATAATGCTATGTAGGTGTACGAGTCATTATATATATATATGTATGTATTGCCCAATCCATATAATGCTATGTAGGTGTACGAGTCATTATATATATATTGTATGTATTGCCCAATCCATATAATGCTATGTAGGTGTACGAGTCATTATATATATATATGTATGTATTGCCCAATCCATATAATGCTATGTAGGTGTACGAGTCATTATATATATATATGTATTGCCCAATCCATATAATGCTATGTAGGTGTACGAGTCATTATATATATATATATTATATATATATATATATATATATATATATATGTATGTATTGCCCAATCCATATAATGCTATGTAGGTGTACGAGTAATTATATATATATGTATGTATTGTCCAATCCATATAATGCTATGTAGGTGTACGATTCATTATATATATGTATGTATTGCCCAATCCATATAATGCTATGTAGGTGTACGAGTCATTATATATGTATGTATTGCCCAATCTATATAATGATATGTAGGTGTACGAGTAATTATATATATGTATGTATTGCCCAATCCATATAATGCTATGTAGGTGTACGAGTAATTATATATATATGTATGTATTGTCCAATCCATATAATGCTATGTAGGTGTACGATTCATTATATATATTTATGTATTGCCCAATCCATATAATGCTATGTAGGTGTACGAGTCATTATATATGTATGTATTGCCCAATCTATATAATGATATGTAGGTGTACGAGTAATTATATATATGTATGCATTGCCCAATCCATATAATGCTATGTAGGTGTACGAGTAATTATATATATATGTATGTATTGTCCAATCCATATAATGCTATGTAGGTGTACGATTCATTATATATATGTATGTATTGCCCAATCCATATAATGCTATGTAGGTGTACGAGTCATTATATATGTATGTATTGCCCAATCCATATAATGCTATGTAGGTGTACGAGTCATTATATATATGTATGTATTGCCCAATCCATATAATGCTATGTAGGTGTACGAGTATTATATATATATGTATGTATTGCCCAATCCATATAATGCTATGTAGGTGTACGAGTCATTATATATATGTATGTATTGCCCAATCCATATAATGCTATGTAGGTGTACGAGTCATTATATATATATGTATGTATTGTCCAATCCATATAATGCTATGTAGGTGTACGAGTCATTATATATATGTATGTATTGCCCAATCCATATAATGCTATGTAGGTGTACGAGTCATTATATATATGTATGTATTGCCCAATCCATATAATGCTATGTAGGTGTACGAGTCATTATATATATATGTATGTATTGCCCAATCCATATAATGCTATGTAGGTGTACGAGTCATTATATATATATGTATGTATTTCCCAATCCATATAATGCTATGTAGGTGTACGAGTCATTATATATATATTTGTATGTATTGCCCAATCCATATAATGCTATGTAGGTGTACGAGTCATTATATATATATGTATGTATTGCCCAATCCATATAATGCTATGTAGGTGTACGAGTCATTATATATATATGTATGTATTGCCCAATCCATATAATGCTATGTAGGTGTACGAGTCATTATATATATATGTATGTATTGCCCAATCCATATAATGCTATGTAGGTGTACGAGTCATTATATATATATGTATGTATTGCCCAATCCATATAATGCTATGTAGGTGTACGAGTCATTATATATATATTTATGTATATTATATATATATATATATATATATAATATATATATGTATGTATTGCCCAATCCATATAATGATGTAGGTGTACGAGTCATTATATATATATGTATGTATTGTCCAATCCATATAATGCTATGTAGGTGTACGATTCATTATATATATGTATGTATTGCCCAATCCATATAATGCTATGTAGGTGTACGAGTCATTATATATGTATGTATTGCCCAATCTATATAATGCTATGTAGGTGTACGAGTAATTATATATATGTATGCATTGCCCAATCCATATAATGCTATGTAGGTGTACGAGTAATTATATATATATGTATGTATTGTCCAATCCATATAATGCTATGTAGGTGTACGATTCATAATATATATGTATGTATTGCCCAATCCATATAATGCTATGTAGGTGTACGAGTCATTATATATGTATGTATGTATTGCCCAATCCATATAATGCTATGTAGGTGTACGAGTCATTATATATATATTTGTATGTATTGCCCAATCCATATAATGCTATGTAGGTGTACGAGTCATTATATATATATGTATGTATTGCCCAATCCATATAATGCTATGTAGGTGTACGAGTCATTATATATATATATGTATTGCCCAATCCATATAATGCTATGTAGGTAGTACGAGTCATTATATATGTATGTATTGCCCAATCCATATAATGCTATGTAGGTGTACGAGTAATTATATATATGTATGTATTGCCAATCCATATAATGCTATGTAGGTGTACGAGTCATTATATATATGTATGTATTGCCCAATCCATATAATGCTATGTAGGTGTACGAGTCATTATATATATATATGTATTGCCCAATCCATATAATGCTATGTAGGTGTACGAGTCATTATATATATGTATGTATTGCCCAATCCATATAATGCTATGCAGGTGTACGAGTCATTATATATATATGTATTGCCCAATCCATATAATGCTATGTAGGTGTACGAGTCATTATTATATATGTATGTATTGCCCAATCCATATAATGCTATGTAGGTGTACGAGTCATTATATATATGTATGTATTGCCCAATCCATATAATGCTATGTAGGTGTACGAGTCATTATATATATGTATGTATTGCCCAATCCATATAATGCTATGCAGGTGTACGAGTCATTATATATATATATTTAT
>CM026386.1:93619573-93698025 GCA_014843695.1 Archivesica marissinica
ACACCACACATACACCACACACACACACCACACACACACCACATACGCACATACCACACGCAAATACCACACGCACATACCACACGCACACAGCACACGCACACATCACACGCACATACACCACACCCAAACACCACACATCACACAAACACCACAAACAAACACACCACACACACCACACACACCACACACACCACACACACAACAAACACATACCACACACACATACCACACACACCACACATACACGCACCACACACACACACCACACACACAACACACACCACACACGCACATACCACACGCACATACCACACGCACATATCACACGCACACACCACACGCAGATATCACACGCATACACCACACGCACACATCACACGCACACACCACATGCACACACCATACGCAAACATCACGCGCACACACCAGGCGCACACACCAGGCGCACACATTTCATGCACACTACACGCTCACACACACCACACACCACACACCACACACACATCACATACGCACACCACACACATACACTACACCACACACACACACATCACACACACACACATACATCACACAAACACCACACACACACCACACACACACCACACAAACACACCACACGCACACACATACCACACATAACACACACACATACCACACACACCACACACACCACACACACACACACCACACGCGCACATACCACACCACACACACACACACACACACACCACACACACACACACACACACACACCCACACACACACCAACACACACACAACACACACACACACACACACCCACACCACACACACACACACACACACACACACACAACACACACACCCACACACACCACACACACACCACACACACACACCACACACACACACACCACCACACACACACACACACACACAACACACACACACACACACACACACACACACACAAATACACACACTCACAAATACCCGCCTGTGTTATCGTTGTCCGTGCGTATATAGATAAAAACATGCTTCTCAATATTTCTACCTTAGATGCGTTTACATACATGAGGTAATGCTTTTAATATCGACCAAAGTTGTACAGTTTGGTAAAAAAAAAAAATCAAATACAACAACATTTCAACACAGCTCTGGCATAAATACGTTCATAGATTCCCATATTCTTCTAAAGTTATCTATATTATTATTAACCACTGCAGCCTTTTTGTTTATATTGTAATAATATAATATGATATGTTTTGCTCCTATTACTGTAAGGGGGCATTCTTGCATTTTACATTTATATATATACATTTTCAAAAAGATAATTATCAAATTCTTTGCTATCTCGTTATTATTGAGATTAATGTATCCAAAGATCATTGTATTTTCATTTAAAGGTGCAAATAAGTCTATTGATGGCGTTAATAAAGCAGTGATTAGTTTCCTAGTTGCATTGCATCCCCAGAATAAGTGTTCTATTGTTTCATTCTCAGTCTTACAGAAGGTGCAAAGTGGGCTGTCCTTGTACTTTATTTTATATAGTAAATCGTTTGTTCCTAAAATTCTATGTAATATTCTTATTTGGAACCACTGTAGTTTAGAATCTTTTGTTATATTGAAAGGCAAAGAATAAATTTGTTTCCATTCCTCTTTATTAAATGTTACACTAGGCTTTTCTAACCATTTTGCTTGACTAGTTGGCATAGAAGTATTGTTATTTAAGATATTATACATTGCTTTTGACCCTTTCTTATTTATAGTTATGTCTTTTAGAGTGGGTGGTAATGTTGGTCTGGTGGTATGACAATGTCGTTTGTAGTTATATTGTACGTTATTAATAGTTGTTTTACAGCATTTAAAACACCCTGATAAACTAAATAGTTTGTTGTGACATTGTATGTTTTCTTAAATTCATCTAATGTTAAAGAAAGTGCCATCAGCATTTAAAAGGTCAGCTATGTAATGGACACCTGCATCAAACCAGGATTTTAAGAAGACACTCTTCGCACCAATTAATAGTTTATGATTATAAAACAAGGGTATGTTACCTATACACTCTTTTTTCACTACACTGTGCTCTATCAAATTAGCAAAGGCACCTAAGGTGTCCTTCCAAAACATGTTATTACTTTCTCTAGATAGTTTTTCAACATAGTGTTTTCCGCAATGGAATACTTTCTGCATTTCAAGTTTTTCATTAACAATACTTATCCAACTTCCATTACCTAATATTCTTCTTAACCATGTAAGTTTTAAAGCCTTTATGGAAGCAGTTATATTGATCATTTTTAAACCTCCCCATGTGTACTCATTTACTAGAATATTGCTTTTTATTTTGGCAGTACCTTGCCAAATAAAATCATAAATTAATGTATTTAGGTAATTAATAAGTTCCTCTGGTGGGTTTGGCAATGCAATAAATAAGTGGTTAAGAGTGGAAATTAATAGAGTTTTAATAACTGTTATTTTTCCAATAGGTGTTAATATTCTTCTTTTCCATTGTTTAATAACGTTTTGGATATTTTCAATTTTATCTTTATAATTTATTTCTATTATCTTGTTCAAATCTACATGGAAATGTATGCCTAACATTTTGAAACTATGTTGATTCCAAGATAGTTTCCATCTTGTTTTTATACTATCACTAGAAAATTTCTTTCTACCTATCCATACAACCTTAGTCTTATCAAAGTTTACATTTAATCCAGATATAATAGCATAATCCGATAAGGTAGTTAATGTCTGATTCAGAGATTCTGCTGATCCATCTAAGATCATGGTTGTGTCATCTGCAAATTGTGATAATTTATGTTCTACGTTATTTATGTCAATTCCTTTAATCTGTTTATTGCTTTTTATTTTCAAAGACAAAACTTCTGCACACAAGATGAATATGTAACAGGATAAAGGTTCTCCTTGCCTACATCCACGGCCAATTTTTATAAAATCTGATAAAATTCCACATTGATTTACCGCGGACTGTGCATCTTTATATAAAATATCAAACCACTTTTTAATGGATGACCCAAAATTAAAGAAGGATAAAGTCTTTTGAACAAATGACCACGACAGGGAGTCAAAAGCTTTTTCAAAATCAATCAAAAGAAGGAGTCCTGGGATGTCATTTTCTTCTGTATATTGCATTATATCGTATATTAATCTTGTATTTTCGCCAATATATCTGCCTTTAATAAATCCTGTTTGATCTTTGCTTATCAATTTATCCATAGTAGTTTTTATTCTATTTGCTATACAACCTGAACCAATTTTGTAAACAGTATTAAGTAGTGTTATGGGTCTCCAGTTTTTAAAGAATTGTTTGGGTTTATTTTCTTTTGGGATACATGTAATTATACCTTGTGTTTGAGAGATAGAAAGATTTCCTGATGAATAAGCCTGATTTATTGCTCTTACTACAAAGCATCCTAATTTGTTCCAAAATACTTTATAGAAATCTGCACCGAAACCAGAAGTTCCTGGACTTTTATTATTTGCCATATCTTTTAACACTTTAGTTGACTCGTGGTAAGATATATGTCCTTCAAGATTACTGGATTCTGAATGTGTTAATTTAGGTGTTTCAACATTATTTACAAAATTAATAAAAGTTTCTTCAGCAAGATTAATTGATTTTGATTTAAATAACTTTCCATAAAAACATTTTGTTTCTTTGAGTATGTCGTTTTGGTCCTTTATGATCAAACCATCATCAGTTTCAATCTTGTATATTGTTTTTGAAATAAAACTATTTTTTTCTAAACTGCAGAAATATTTGCTAGGTTTTTCACCGGCTATGGACCAATTTACTCTAGACCGTATTAAATAGCCTTCAAGTTGTTGTTCCTTTATGGTGTTTAATTCATTTCTCAGTAGCTGAAGTTTATCTAAATTTGAGTCAGACAGATTAGATTCAATCTCATTTGTTTCATTTAATAATTGTTTTTCCTTTGATAGATTCAATTTCTTTTTATAAGAACCATAGGATATTGATTTTCCCCTTAATTCCATCAAAAGCGTTTCTAAGAATAACTGATCGTTTATTGTAAACTGTATCTCATTATTTGGGATTTCCTTGATATTATCTGAATTATACACTAGTAACATGTATTGTTGTTTTATTTCATCAATTTTCCTGTTGATCGCGTTTAAATATTCTATATCGTTTAACAGCGAGTTATTATGCTTCCATAATCCTTTTCCATGTTTAAAATCATCAAATTTAAGTCTTAGTAAAATAACTGAGTGGTCCGACTGAACACTTGATTCAATAGAAACGTTTTCTACATACGGTAAGAGAGTTGATGTTAGCAGAAAGAAGTCTAATCTGGCCTGTTGTAATGGGGTGGGTTTCCTCCATGTATACCTCTTCAAATCGGGGAAGAACTCTCTATAAGGATCTAATAGCTGTTTTGTTTGAATATATTGTAAGACATTTTTCCTGGCATGTTTGTTATTTGTTGTTTTGTAATTAAAATAATCCATTTCTGGGTTAAGTACTAAGTTAAAGTCTCCGCATAGCATGTATAGCTCATTTCCAAAAGTGTCGATAATACTAAATATGTTATCAAAGAAGTCAGGTTTATCAGAGTTTGGACCATACAAATTGATTATGGTAAATTTTTTCTCATCTACTGTCAAGTCTATAGCAATAAAATTTCCATCTGGATCTGTATATTTATTATGAAGTTTATATTCAAAGTTTCTATTGAACAGTATAGCAACACCTCTAGAATTAGACGTTCCTGAACTAAATATACATTCATTGTTCCACTCAGAATATATGGATTTGTACATATTTGGTGTAAAATGTGTGTCCTGGAGACAATATATGCTACATTGTTTTTGTTTTAAGAATTTAAACACCTGTAGTCTCTTTTTATTGCCATTTAGTCCTCGGCAATTGAGAGACAAAATATTTAAACTATTGATATCTATCAGATATAGAGATCAAATTATTATTAAAGGTAATTGAGAAGCAAACTTATGATATTGAGCATTCATTGTATGTATACGACAGAACAGGCAAGTACATATAGGAAAAACAAATACTAGAACAAAAACAAAGAATTTTGTTAAAGGTTTACACCTCAACATTATGGACAATCTAATAATAAAAACAAAGATAAACCTTCTTAGATCATAAATTTCTTAAAATAAATCTGGGACATGGCATTTTTGTTAGGTATATATTTAACTGTAAAGAGCTATGATACATTTGTATTCCTGTTTTACACCAATCCATGTCATACGAATGGTTGTTTCATATACTACCTACTACATGACATTTAATTCAATATTCATAGTTTCTATAAAGGGATGATCTAGTAATCAAACAACACCCGATAATGATGATATGCATATTAACTGATACGTAGGAAAATCTGGTGGGCAAAAGATAAACTTGCGTTTTACATGTATAAAGTGGGGTCACTTTCACACAACCATTTTGTGTTTAGTTTATTAGCAAGTTCGATATCGTTTGGAATCTTATACCACGATCTAATTGTCAACATGATTATATAGAACATGTGAAATATACATAGTGTACAACATTTCATGCTGGTCTTGTTGTTTATTATGTTTGCCCAACAACATTATACTGATATGAGATGTGTGACGTCACTGCGATCATTCCTTATTGGATTTAAACATTATGTCATGACAAGCGTTATATATAATAACTTTAACATGTATATTATCGAGATTATGTATCAATTTTATGCATTCTAGCATGTTTTACAGAGTATATATCTTTCGTTTTACATGGTATAATATTTAGTTACCTATAGATGTTTAAAGAAACAATACTAACACCCTTTGCAACCCGACACAGCAAATCGCGATCGCTGCGAACGTCAGTATAACAACGCGAAATTAAGCCCACTGCAACTCGCCCTCGGCAACTTCAATCGATAGTTCCGTCGCATCAATCCCCGCAACACCGAGCATTCGCTGTATGGGTTTGCACAGGTTGATAACGTTCTTATTGATTGTGGCACGTTATGTAGATGCACTCATATATATGATCCAAAGTTCAAAAATAAAACCCCTATGAATGTTCCTAGTATTTATTTAGTTAATATATTACTTCTATGTGTGTGCTTTTTATATCTGAGCAATAAATAGTGTTCATATCAAAACATTTCCAAAATTATTTCCCATTCTTTCCCGAAAACGAAAGGGAAAGGACAGTCACTACTAATTAAAAGTATCTTAGCATTTGTACACTCTTTAATGTAGATTATAAAATAATCAAAACATTTCCCAAAACTAGTTCATGCTCTTTAAAGTCGAAACGAAAACTAAAAAGCAAGGAACCTCACAGGAAATATTTATATTCAGATAGGCGCGTAGCTACCTGTACGCAACGTACGCAGTTGCGTACACATTGTTCAAAATATTGCAAAAATAAAAAGTTAAACATATATTAATTAATTAATAAGCAATAAAAAGCGAAGATTTAACCTAACCCGTACACTGTCTACTGAAGATACCGTGTAGAGACATATTATATCTTATTCTGTTGCTGAAACGGCTCTAGAATGCACAACATACATGTTAGCAAACACCATTCACAGGTGGTGGAAGTCGTGATAGCGCAGTGGTAGCGTGTTTGCTTCAGGTGCGAAATGTCCGGAGGTCGAGCCCCGCTGGAGCCGTTACGATTGTGCCCTTAGGTAAGGCATTTAAATTCCTTGTTGCCTCTTCTCTCTCCCTCGTGGCGATGGATTACATCAGGAATGAGGTCTCGAGAGTGATTAATATAGGTTGTAAGAACTTGTTTCGCAATCGAACTAAAACAAACTTGTATAAACTATAAAATAAAATTCAGATGGGCATGTTCCCGGACCCCCATATCTTGTTTGCGTACACATTAGAACGGACCTAGCTACGCCCCTGTCAGATATATAGCATAAATACTGGTTTATTAAAAATCATTCTTTTTTAGTTATTTCATATTTAGCATTCATGAAACGTTAATGAGTTTATTTTGTTTTAATAAACACCTTGTGAGTAATATTGTCTTTATGTATGGGTTTTGAGCCGACAATTCTGTTCAGCTTTGGTGTAAGGGAGATAATTACACCTAACACATAGTGTAGTTCCTTTTGCAAAGCGGGTGACCATCAATGCGTTATTAATCATCAATGTCTAATAACACGGCAGGTGTCATCTTTATCCGCGGTTCAAAGGTCTTATAAAACAGCAGTAGATAGAACGCAAAAACAATAAAGTGTGGAGCCAGAACAGATGCCACGTATACATATAAAGTTTAGACCATGCAACAGCTAGTTATACATGTAAAGAACTAAACAGACTCAATATTTACACAAAACATATAGTGTTTCTCTCTTTTGTCATTTGTGGATTACGTGAACCGCGATTGCTGAGATCGGGATACGACAGGATCTCAGAGAATATATGGAGTAAGGGAAACAACTCATTCATCTCATACACTATGACATTGTCCCATTCCGATTTCAACAACCACAGTCCACGGAATCCACACATGTCCATTAAAATGCATCTCTATATAGACTTGTAAATATTTATATATGTCAGTCTAAGTCTTGGCACCACTTGAAACAATCTGAAATTGAACGATCAGCATTATGCTCTACCACTGGTGGAATTGCTGCTACCTTCTGGTGTATGTGGAGTTAGTCTCATTTTCGGCCACGGCATGTTCAACCAATGACCGAATTCATTGTACTGGACCTCTCTCGTCCTTAGTTTGATTTTTCCACCAGGAAGTCTCCTTGAAAGTGGCAAACATTCTCCCCTCATAACACCAGCATTTCTCAACTCTACTTTTGTCCTTTAGACGCAGCGAAGATAGTACTTGCTGGTTAAACCAAGTTAGGTCCTGGCTTATGGAGACCTGGGATCCCTTCAATTTGCTGACGTTCTTCATCAGATCAATTTTCGTTTGTCTTCGAACAAATTTCACGATGACTGGCCTATTTTTCCCTACTTTAAATTGACCCAGTCTGTGTGCAACATCAATATCTGAACTCGTCAATGTCAGAGTTAATTTCTGATTGATTAATGTAATGACTTGTGTTGTAGTCTGTTCGGACGTTTGTTTGGGTATATCATCCGAAACATCAACATTATTGGTTATATGGCGATTATCTGGGTTGCTAGTGGCGAGCATCGACATTATTGGTTATATGGCGACTATTATAAGTTATATGGCGACTATTCGGGTTGCTAGTGGCGAGCATCGACATTATAGGTTATATGGCGACTATCCGGGTTGCTAGTGGCGAGCATCGACATTATAGGTTATATGGCGACTATCTGGGTTGCTAGTGGCGAGCATCGACACTATAGGTTATATGGCGACTATCCGGGTTGCTAGTGGCGAGCATCGACACTATAGGTTATATGGCGACTATCCGGGTTGCTAGTGGCGAGCATCAACATTATTGGTTATATGGCGATTATCTGGGTTGCTAGTGGCGAGCATCGACATTATTGGTTATATGGCGACTATTATAAGTTATATGGCGACTATTCGGGTTGCTAGTGGCGAGCATCGACATTATAGGTTATATGGCGACTATCCGGGTTGCTAGTGGCGAGCATCGACATTATATGTTATATGGCGACTATCCGGGTTGCTAGTGGCGAGCATCGACATTATAGGTTATATGGCGACTATCCGGGTTGCTAGTGGCGAGCATCGACATTATAGGTTATATGGCGACACTCCATCGGGATTTTAATCTACAGCGGTGACGAGCTGGGATTTGAAGTCAACGACTTTAATTAACAACAAGCGCACGGTGGCACCTTTTCAATTGGACGTCAAAGTATATTTGTTACGTGTATAATTGCTACGTGTATAATTGTTACGTGTATAATTGTTAGGTGTATAATTGTTACGTGTATAATTGTTACGTGTATAGTTGTTACGTGTATAATTGTTACGTGTATAGTTGTTACGTGTATAATTGCTACGTGTATAATTGTTACGTGTATAGTTGTTACGTGTATAATTGCTACGTGTATAATTGTTACGTGTATAGTTGTTACGTGTATAATTGTTACGTGTATAGTTGTTACGTGTATAGTTGTTACGTGTATAATTGTTACGTGTATAATTGTTACGTGTATAATTGCTACGTGTATAATTGCTACGTGTATAATTGTTACGTGTATATTTGTTACGTGTATAATTGTTACGTGTATAGTTGTTACGTGTATAGTTGTTACGTGTATAATTGTTACGTGTATAATTGTTACGTTTATAATTGTTACGTGTATAATTGCTACGTGTATAATTGTTACGTGTATAGTTGCTACGTGTATAGTTGCTATGTGTATAATTGTTAGGTGTATAATTGTTACGAGTATAGTTGCTACGTGTATAGTTGCTACGTGTATAGTTGCTACGTGTATAGTTGCTACGTGTATAGTTGCTACGTGTATAGTTGCTACATTTATAATTGTTACGTGTATAATTGTTACGTGTATAGTTGCTACGTGTATAGTTGCTACGTGTATAATTGTTACGAGTATACTTGCTACGTGGCCAACAAGCTTCTCTAAATGAATGTTTGTTTTGCCTTTGGGTTTAAAGTCGCCACATTATTGGTGGATGAAGATCCCGGATGGCCCAACAGCCTATGTCAGATGGCGACTCACAAACTGTTATTGGTGGATGAAGATCCCGGATGGCCCAACAGCCTATGTCAGATGGCGACTCACAAACTGTTATTGGTGGATGAAGATCCCGGATGGCCCAACAGCCTATGTCAGATGGCGACTCACAAACTGTTATTGGTGGATGAAGATCCCGGATGGCCCAACAGCCTATGTCAGATGGCGACTCACAAACTGTTATTGGTGGATGAAGATCCCGGATGGCCCAACAGCCTATGTCAGATGGCGACTCACAAACTGTTATTGGTGGATGAAGATCCCGGATGGCCCAACAGCCTATGTCAGATGGCGACTCACAAACTGTTATTGGTGGATGAAGATCCCGGATGGCCCAACAGCCTATGTCAGATGGCGACTCACAAACTGTTATTGGTGGATGAAGATCCCGGATGGCCCATCAGCCTATGTCAGATGGCGACTCACAAACTGTTATTGGTGGATGAAGATCCCGGATGGCCCATCAGCCTGTGTCAGATGGCGACTCCCAAACTGTTATTGGTGGATGAAGATCCCGGATGGCCCATCAGCCTATGGCAGATGGCGACTCCCAAACTGTTATTGGTGGATGAAGATCCCGGATGGCCTATCAGCCTATGTCAGATGGCGACTCCCAAACTGTTATTGGTGGATGAAGATCCCGGATGGCCCATCGAGCACTACGTTATACACAGACTGGTAACCCCGCAAGAACCATCGACCTTCTGTAAGCTAGCTGGATAGCTTCTTCGCATTAAATATTCGAACCCACCATACAGTGGTGAGAAGCAAGTTGTTTTAAGTCAACAACCTTAACTACTCGGACACAGAGATACTCTCTATATCCGTGGACCACGTAGTCGAAGTTCATGCATAACTAACTGTAAGTTTCATTAAATTTATATCATGACAACCGGTAGAAAACTGTAGATAGACAGGAAACGTATTCCGTTGTCCGTAAACCGTAAGTATACTGTGGAAATCGTGATAGCGCTGTTAAAGAGCATTCTTTATAGTAAGTATACTGTGGAAATCGTGATAGCGCTGTTAAAGAGCATTCTTTATAGTAAGTATACTGTGGAAATCGTGTTAGCGCTGTTAAAGCGCGTTCTCTTCAGGTGCGAAAGGCCCATAGTTCTCATCCAGCAAAAAGCCATGTTTCTAACTTTTATATTTCTACTTCGCCGGAGATGGAACAACACTGCCCAAATTGGCACCAATCCATGGAACAAGCTTGCAGAAATTCAACTATTGACCTGATAATTGCTGGATATCGACTCAAACCTGTATTTCTATGCGCACACCAGTGAGAGCTTGGAACTAGTTCCCTGAACACAAATAGACAATTTTAATACCTGTTATAGGAATACATGGCAGTTATTCTTATCACATAAATTCCCATTCGTCCAGAAAAAACACTACTTGAAAAAAATCCATCATTGATGTATTGATGTGTGTGGCTTCCATACACATTAACCACGCCCAATGTAGTTCATACCCCGATATAAACTATAACCATCATTGATGTATTGATGTGTGTGGCTTCCACACACTTTAACCACGCCCAATGTAGTTCATACCCCGATATAAACTATAACCATCATTGATGTATTGATGTGTGTGGCTTCCACACACATTAACCACGCCCAATGTAGTTCATACCCCGATATAAACTATTTTTAACCCGCGATTCATTCCTTAAATAAATAATCGATGCTACATGGATTCTCGCTGTAAAATCGTGTAATTATAAGCTATTAACATTTCTATTTCGAAGTACATTATTCTTACATCAGAGAATGTTAACTGACATGTTATTCCAGGTTAAATACAATTTCCAAGAATGTTGTTTAAAATCCGGCTGTTGTACAAAAACATAGACCGCAAAGTTAACACTAACATTTAAACATTAATTGTAGTAAATACGTCTGCCTAATTACTTGATGTGAGATGACACAGTTTACTACGTGGCTAATTAGATGTCGGAATCCGGATCTATGTTGTTAAATAATATTAGTGCAAGGACAATCAAATCGTTTTACGTCGAAATTACGTAATACATTGCATTATATGTTCTCGTATATATATATACCTGTTTACGTACGCACAGCACATGCTTCGGACTCCAGCTATACGCCAGGTATGATCAATTTTCAATTCGATAAACTAAATATTATGTTTTAATAACTTTGAAATAGCATGATTGATAAATACTTCATTAACCGATAGTATGATTGATAAATACTTCATTAACCGATAGTATGATTGATAAATACTTCATTAACCGATAGTATGATTGATAAATACTTCATTAACCGATAGTATGATTGATAAATACTTCATTAACCGATAGTATGATTGATAAATACTTCATTAACCGATAGTATGATTGATAAATACTTCATTAACCGATAGTATGATTGATAAATACTTCATTAACCGATAGTATGATTGATAAATACTTCATTAACCGATAGTATGATTGATAAATACTTCATTAACCGATAGTATGATTGATAAATACTTCATTAACCGATAGTATGATTGATAAATACTTCATTAACCGATAGTATGATTGATAAATACTTCATTAACCGATAGTATGATTGATAAATACTTCATTAACCGATAGTATGATTGATAAATACTTCATTAACCGATAGTATGATTGATAAATACTTCATTAACCGATAGCATGATTGATAAATACTTCATTAACCGATAGTATGATTGATAAATACTTCATTAACCGATAGTATGATTGATAAATACTTCATTAACCGATAGTATGATTGATAAATACTTCATTAACCGATAGCATGATTGATAAATACTTCATTAACCGATAGTATGATTGATAAATACTTCATTAACCGATAGTATGATTGATAAATACTTCATTAACCGATAGTATGATTGATAAATACTTCATTAACCGATAGCATGATTGATAAATACTTCATTAACCGATAGTATGATTGATAAATACTTCATTAACCGATAGCATGATTGATAAATACTTCATTAACCGATAGTATGATTGATAAATACTTCATTAACCGATAGAATGATTGATAAATACTTCATTAACCGATAGCATGATTGATAAATACGTCATTAACCGATAGCATGATTGATAAAATACGTCATTAACCGATAGAATGATTGATAAATACTTCATTAACCGATAGCATGATTGATAAATACTTCATTAACCGATAGTAGTTTTTATTTCACCAGACTGATTACAAGTTGTTCTCATTATTGGTGACGTAAGTACAGTGACTTGAGAGTCGATCTTATTAACAAAGCTTCACTGTTTGTCTACGATTTTACAAATATGTGTAAAACTAAATAGTTTGTTTTCCAGCGATAGTTTGATCAGGTTATGTGCCAAAACCTGTTTTAACATATTGCGAAGACGTTACTTTTATCATTGTAAATAATGATACTGATGTGTCATAAGTCATTGTATTTGTTTATGCATCCTGAGAAGTAGTTGCTAATTACTTCATCCTCGATCTGATCGAGGTTAATAACTGATCTCTTAAAACATTGTTTAGTTGCGCGCTAGTGCTGATATTGACCTTCACAATTTAATTTGAATTGTTTTAATAACGTTTTAATTTGACAAATAGCTAGTACTCCTCAGTTTTAGATTGTATATATTACCGTTTGTTTTCTTACCCCAAAACACAAATGTGATCATGTTTGTATGACTATATGATATTCTAAATGATGTCTCGTGTAATTCAATTTTAATGAATGACTATGTACTGTTTGTTGTACATCGTTCATGTTGTGTTTTATTAGTTGTATATGCACATAGTTGAGAAAATAATAAAGATTAAAACTCTAGTAGAACAATCAAATGATTCAATAATTAGAAATGAATACGCCCTCCTTACGAATTATGTTAGCATCGTTATAGCAGCATTTGAAATAAGCGCGTTTGTAGCATTATGAAGACCACTATTATCCTAATGTATTTAGATACATATTTGTATTGTTCGAGAGAATACTCAGTGTGAAGTCAGCCGCCCAATTAACGTGCAGATCAATGTTCTGTGTATATTCTAGTCTTAGGCTTACAGCTGCATAGTGTAACAATGCGACACAAGGAGTGGGACTCGAACAATGCGACACAAGGAGTGGGACTCGAACAATGCGACACAAGGAGTGGGACTCGAACAATGCGACACAAGGAGTGGGACTCGAACAATGCGACACAAGGAGTGGGACTCGAACAATGCGACACAAGGAGTGGGACTCGAACAGTCGGCCACGACATTCTACCGTGACATTGTACCGTGGTACCGTGACATTGTACCGTGACATTGTACCGTGGTACCGTGACATTGTACCGTGACATTGTACCGTGGTACCGTGACATTGTACCGTGACATTGTACCGTGGTACCGTGACATTGTACAGTGACATTGTACCGTGGTACCGTGACATTGTACCGTGGTACCGTGACATTGTACCGTGACATTGTACTGTGGTACCGTGACATTGTACCGTGACATTGTTCAACATAAAGTCATAATATATATACATGTATGTTGTTGTAGAAACAATGTTGCACACGCCCCCTGTAATGACATGATTTTTATTTCTTTATTTCTCATTTAGAAATCTATCATCGCACAACCGCAGTTTCACTATTCTTCTTACCTACCGGTCCGTGGATGTGTCTACGTTCTATATAATTTAACATGGACATTCTAACACCGGCATTATTTCTGTGTGGATTCGTCTGTGCCGTATTTGGACAGTCGGAACGGTCATCGTTTAATTGTGATATAGTGAGGTGTGTACAACCAACGTGTTTGAATCCGACCCGGCGCCCCGGACGTTGTTGCCAAGTATGTCCTACACTACCACCACATTGTGCCGCCATGCTATGTTTACAACCGGATTGTACGGACACGGTCATACATCCAGGAGAGTGTTGTCCTGTTTGCCGCAAGCAAGGTATATCAATTAATTTCGATTGTATGCTTGTATGTTGCGCGTTTTAATACCGGAACCGATTGTCACAGCATATACAACTTATGAAGAGATTGATCAATTTAGATGTTGTAGGATAACCCAATGAATCAGTAAATCCCCCATACCACTCCTCTTGCTGTTTTAGTTTAAACGAAGAACATGACATTACATAGAGATAGTTGTAACTAAATAGTTACCATAGGGAACACAGTTACATAGTACATTATCGGAAATCATTATGGTTCATAGAGATACATGTCGTCCGACTTGAAACATAGGGTCAATTAGTGGTTAATACTCTTCGACTATTCGAAGACTAAGGAATGCTATGGAATGCTATTCAAATAAAGACACCATACGTGTTGCTTCGAGTCTTCGTGTAAGGTTCCGATAATTAGTGTCCGCATATATACAATGCCGTCAACATTCCGTTCAGGAATCTGTCTTTACTGTGTACGTTTTACTGACATACAAAGGACACTATTGATGACAAGTAGGCAATCTTGGATCACCTGAAATGTATTGGGCAATACATACATATATATATTTAATGACTCGTACACCTACATATCATTATATGGATTGGGCAATACATACATATATATATATATATAATGACTCGTACACCTACATGCATATCATTATATGGATTGGGCAATACATACATATATATATATAATGACTCGTACACCTACATATCATTATATGGATTGGGCAATACATATATATATATATATATATAATGACTCGTACACCTACATGCATATCATTATATGGATTGGGCAATACATACATATATATATATATAATGACTCGTACACCTACATGCATAGCATTATATGGATTGGGCAATACATACATATATATAATGACTCGTACATCTGCATGTAGCATTATATGGATTGGGCTATACATACATATATATAATGACTCGTACACCTGCATGCATAGCATTATATGGATTTGGCAATACATATATATATAATGACTCGTACACCTGCATGCATAGCATTATATGGATTGGGCAATACATACATATATATAATGACTCGTGCACCTGCATGAATAGCATTATATGGATTGGGCAATACATACATATATATAATGACTCGTACACCTACATGCATAGCATTATATGGATTGGGCAATACATACATATATATATATAATGACTCGTACACCTACATAGCATTATATGGATTGGGCAATACATACATATATATATAAATGACTCGTACACCTACATAGCATTATATGGATTGGGCAATACATACATATATATATATAATGACTCGTACACCTACATAGCATTATATGGATTGGGCAATACATACATATATATATATAATGACTCGTACACCTACATAGCATTATATGGATTGGGCAATACATACATATATATATATAATGACTCGTACACCTACATAGCATTATATGGATTGGGCAATACATACATATATATATATAATGACTCGTACACCTACATAGCATTATATGGATTGGGCAATACATACATATATATATATAATGACTCGTACACCTACATAGCATTATATGGATTGGGCAATACATACATATATATATAATGACTCGTACACCTACATAGCATTATATGGATTGGGCAATACATACATATATATATAATGACTCGTACACCTGCGTAGCATTATATGGATTGGGCAATACATACATATAATATAATGACTCGTACACCTACATAGCATTATATGGATTGGGCAATACATACATATATATATAATGACTCGTACACCTACATAGCATTATATGGATTGGGCAATACATACATATATATATAATGACTCGTACACCTACATAGCATTATATGGATTGGGCAATACATACATATATATATATAATGACTCGTACACCTACATAGCATTATATGGATTGGGCAATACATACATATATATATAATGACTCGTACACCTACATAGCATTATATGGATTGGACAATACATACATATATATATAATGACTCGTACACCTGCATAGCATTATATGGATTGGGCAATACATACATATATATAATGACTCGTACACCTACATAGCATTATATGGATTGGGCAAAACATACATATATATATAATGACTCGTAAACCTACATACCATTATATGGATTGGGCAATACATACATATATATATAATGTCTCGTACACCTACATGCATAGCATTATATGGATTGGGCAATACATACATATATATATAATGACCCGTACACCTGCATAGCATTATATGGATTGGGCAATACATACATATATATATATATAATGACTCGTACACCAACATACCATAATATGGATTGGGCAATACATACATATATATAATGTCTCGTACACCTACATAGCATTATATGGATTGGGCAATACATATATATATAATGACTCGTATACCTACATAGAATTATATTGATTGGACAATACATACATATATATATAATGTCTCGTACACCTACATGCATAGCATTATATGGATTGGACAATACATACATATATATATAATGACTTGTACACCTACATACCATTATATGGATTGGGTAATACATACATATATATATAATGACCCGTACAACTGCATAGCATTATATGGATTGGGCATTACATACATATATATATAATGTCTCGTACACCTACATGCATAGCATTATATGGATTGGACAATACATACATATATATATAATGACTCGTACACTTACATAGCATTATATGGATTGGACAATACATACATATATATAATGACTCGTATATCTACATGCATATAATTATATGGATTGGACAATACATACATATATATATATAATGACTCGTACACCTACATAGCAATATATGGATTGGGCAATACATACATACATACATATATATATATAATGACCCGGACACCTACATAGCATTATATGGATTGGGCAATACATACATACATACATATAATGACCCGGACACCTGCATAGCATAAAATGGATCGGGCAATACATACATATATATATAATGACACGTACACCTACATAGCATTATATGGATTGGGCAATACATACATACATACATATAATGACCCGGACACCTGCATAGCATAAAATGGATCGGGCAATACATACATATATAGTGACTCGTAGACCTACATAGCATTATGTGGATTGGGCAATACATACATATATATATAATGACCCGTACACCTGCATAGCATTATATGGATTGGGTAATACATACATATATATAATGACTCATGCACCTGCATAGCATTATATGGATTGGATAATACATACATATATAAATAATGACTCGTACACCTACATACCATTATATGGATTGGGCAATACATACATATATATATAATGACTCGTACACCTACATGCATAGCATTATATGGATTGGGCAATACATACATATATATATAATGACTCGTACACCTACATACCATTATATGGATTGGGCAATACATACATATATATATAATGACTCGTACACCTACATACCATTATATGGATTGGGCAATACATACATAATATATATAATGACTCGTACACCTGCATAGCATTATATGGATTGGACAAAATATACATATATATAATGACTCGTACACCTACATAGCATTATATGGATTGGGCAATACATACATATATATATAATGACTCGTACACCTACATAGCATTATATGGATTGGACAATACATACATATATATAATGACTCGTATACCTACATAGAATTATATGGATTGGACAATACATACATATATATAATGACCCGGACACCTGCATAGCATAAAATGGATCGGGAAATACATACATATATATAATGACTCGTACACCTACATAGCATTATATGGATTGGGCAATACATACATATATATAATGACCCGTACACCTGCATAGCATAAAATGGATTGGGCAATACATACATGTATATATATAATGACTCGTACACCTACATAGCATTATATGGATTGGGCAATACATACATATATATAATGACTCGTACACCTGCATAGCATTAAATGGATTGGGCAATACATACATATATTATATAATGACTCGTACACCTACATAGCATTATATGGATTGGGCAATACATACATATATATATAATGACTCGTACACCTGCATAGCATTATATGGATTGGGCAATACTGATTGTATATATGTATGTGGCCTATATAGGTATTTAATATATTGTGTTGTGGAAGGGTTATATTCTCTGCACGTTGCTTCGTAGTCTCATACCTGGAAATAATTTCGTTTCTACTTGGAAACATTTTAATTACTGATCATTTTTACCAGCAGAAAAACCCGGTCGGTGTCCACGACTGCGGCGATCTCAAGTTGGTGCATGTGTGGACCTATGTACCAGCGATTCCAGTTGCCCCGGGATACAGAAGTGTTGCAGTAATGGGTGTGGCCATACATGTATGCGACCCATAAGACGTGGTGAGAATTTAACGATTTCATTGTTTTAGCATGGCGTAATCACATGCAAATTGCCATTCTGATATCTATAATTGACAATCTTTATTTACAATACTATTTCCGGTAGGTTAAAATACCTGTTGTTTTCGGCAAGACGTCATCAGGAGTTGGAATTATCGCGAGTAATTAAATAACAATATATTAAATTAACCTTACCCCACCCAACAACCGATAGTCCTTCATGCAAAATACATTAAATACCTTTTTATCATCGCTATTGTCCCCCCCCCCTTTGGAAATTAATGAAACTAAAATAGCACGTTGTTCAAGCATGCATCGATAAACAAAACTGGTGCGGTCAGCATGTACTCTTAGACAAATATCATGGTAGCGATAGGCCAAACTGGTGCGGTCAGCATGTACTCTTAGACAAATATCATGGTAGCGATAGGCCAAACTGGTGCGGTCAGCATGTACTCTTAGACAAATATCATGGTAGCGATAGGCCAAACTGGTGCGGTCAGCATGTACTCCTAGACAACTATCATGTTAGCGATAGGCCAAACTGGTGCGGTCAGCATGTACTCTTAGACAACTATCATGTTAGCGATAGGCCAAACTGGTGCGGTCAGCATGTACTCTTAGACAAATATCATGGTAGCGATAGGCCAAACTGGTGCGGTCAGCATGTACTCCTAGACAAATATCATGGTAGCGATAGGCCAAACTGGTGCGGTCAGCATGTACTCTTAGACAACTATCATGGTAGCGATAGGCCAAACTGGTGCGGTCAGCATGTACTCTTAGACAAATATCATGGTAGCGATAGGCCAAACTGGTGCGGTCAGCATGTACTCCTAGACAAATATCATGGTAGCGATAGGGCAAACTGGTGCGGTCAGCATGTACTCCTAGACAAATATCATGGTAGCGATAGGGCAAACTGGTGCGGTCAGCATGTTCTATTAGACAAATATCATGGTAGCGATAGGGCAAACTGGTGCGGTCAGCATGTACTCCTAGACAAATATCATGGTAGCGATAGACCAAACCGGTGCAATTAAATTGTAAAGTTAAACTTTATATATTTACAACGATTGAGACAATAAACTTAAATCACTCTCTTTGGCACTGATGCAAGTGTAACTATGTTATCATTCGCGTGAAAGGAAACCGGAGTGCACGGAGAAATCCCACCTGTCCGATTTGGCGACCACTGTACCAACCCACATACTTCCCAGTCCGAGTTCTTTCAATGAAATTGGCCGTAAATATATGATGGTTGTGTTTTGCGAAGGATGTTTAGTATATCTATAGTTTGAAAACATTAGTTTGGATAATATGAGGAGGTTATGTGTTTGATTTACATTTTGCAAAGTGTTTACAAGCAATAGTTCACAAAACATGACCTGCTTCAGCGCTGTGGGGAAATGTATGTTTATATAATACTTACAAAGACATAGAACAAAGCTAAGCGGCTTTATCACACATAAGATACTGAAAGGCGAGAACTAATGCTGTAATACTGTATACTTGTGTCGTGATATCTTCTATCGGTAGTTTTCATTGCTTCACCTCTTTCATTTACTCACGTGATATACATAACTCTCTGAAAGCATCCCTCTAAAATAGCATTGTTCGCATCATTCCCGTTACTATATGTAAGCAATATAGAGGTTTAGTCTGGTAGCAGTATATCGTTCATTTTGTTATCCATGCGTAGAGCTCATTATAAATAATAATAATAAAGACTTTATTTTACGAGAGAACTCATTACATTGTAACAAAAGCTAATACCATGCCTCGAAGTTATAAGGCGTTTCTCCAATCTCAAACGCATTCTCAAGCTTCTGATTGGTTCAGCTGACAGTACAACCCAGGATGAACCAACTATATGATTAGAGCTTGAGCTTGAGATCTTAGAAACGTGTTATAACCTTGGCTACATGAGACCCTCAACATATATACAAATCAAATGCAATCAAAAGTTAGGTATATATGTCAAATCTTCAATTGGAATTTATATAGTAATGTTAAAGCTGAACAGTAGAAATACTATATATAATATCATATGAAATATAATGAAATATGGAATATATGTCTAGTAGACTGGAAAACGGGAATAAGACAATTTATGACAATAAATCTATATAACTATGTGCATATACGACTTATATGGGTATATTGTATGAGCACAGCTTAAAGGCAGCCATTCACAGAATCTAGTAAATATAGCAATGGTAATGCACACACGTCACAAAGTGACAGCTACCGACATTTAGAGCATAATCTTAATCCACGTACATGCACACATCACCTAGGTAATTTAATTACAAATATAGTATTTGTATGTGTTTAGTATAAGTTTGCACATTTTTATTGATAAACATGTTGTATTGGTCAATATTCCGTTTGAGCGTGGAGTAATTCCAGGGCTATTCGGCCATAATACGCTAGGAGTTGGTACGCCAGCGTGGATTACGCCGGGGGGATTTCACGCCAGATTACGCCGTTTCAAGCTATTTTACGCCAGGTCTGGCGGAATTCGCCTAATAGTATATAAGGACCGATTTTTCAGTAGGAGAACAGAACAGACTTTCACCTAGAACAAACTGTCACTGAGAACGGAATCTCACATTGAATTTACTATAAGAACATAGTTTATTGGTTGATGAGTTTTGATTGATTTAAGAAGATAACATTAAATTAATACACAATTGAATAAACAAGGTTATTTGATTACAATTATAATACATCGTATAATTAGTTACATGTATAGTTTTAAGTTATATCTGCTTAGATACATGTACTTTAGTAGAGAAATTGCATATATGCAGCATATGAATAGGTCTATATTACACATGGACTTGTCTCATAAAAAATAAAACACTCGTGAATAGAAACGTTGATACTCGTTGTGATTCATTAACCGCCACTCTGTGTGGCACTTCTAACGCTACCACGAATATCGTATATGAGAGGCGCCACAATATTGTATGAACTCAACTTAAAGGCAGCAATTCACATAATCTAGAAAATATAGCAATGGTAATGCACACACGTGCTAAAGACTGTGTACAATATCATCTGAAGTAAAACTAGTAGAAATATGTGATTAGTTTATATTGTTATTGTCCCACCTTAAATAGAGAATATTGAACTGTTGGATAGTTGGAGTATTCTGCACTGAGTGAGGCAATGCATTCCAGATAGATGATCGAAATAATTGCAATGTGGTATTTGTATAGTGATTAAGTATTTGAATGACATCAGGGGTTTCCCTCCACCAATAACAGCATGAGCGTCGCTTTATGACATTTGCTGTTGTTGTGACGTTATACCCCATATACATTCAAATAAACAAATAGTTTGCAAATGACGGCTTTCAAATCTTATATATCCATCATTAAGCGAACTATATAACACATTAAAAATGCAGTAATTACCAATGCTATTATGTATATGTTTCAGTTGGACCCGATTGTAGCAGAGCATTCTGTACACAACAACATTGTGCGAGACCCTACACACCACCGGGCCAGTGCTGTGCAATTTGCCGACCTACAAGATATTAACGCCGTGTTAGCAACAAATCCACTACTGTCACCTTACATTACAATAACACCACAATACCGCTATGTTAGGATAGCCAATTGTCGAAAATAGGGAGTCCGTTATAATATTGTGGTTCAGTGTTCAATAAGATACAGTTGTGTATATGGAACTGCATGCAGACGTCACTACGTTCAGCAAACATTTCCTTATGTCATGCATAAACTTCTTTATGTTTGGTATTATGCTTAAAAACCCGTCATTATGTTCGGTACTCCGTTAGAATATTAAGGTGGTCAAGAAGATACAGTTGTGCATATATATGCAGGCAAACATTACTATTCTTGGCAGTTACTTACGGATGTTTGGGTAAGTAAGTACAGGGTAACCGCTGGAGCCTGCCCAGGAAATGGCCCATAATGGTGCCGATGCAGGCGCATACATATATATATTAGAAAAGGCTATTGTCCCCAGTATTGAATAAACTAAAGGCTGTGCTGCGATAGTAAATGTTCGTGATGCAGTATCACATACTTGTGTAGAACAACGTAGGGTTTGTTGGGTTACCACAATGCTTTAGACAGACTTGAGAAGGACCGGGTTGTGGTATGTCACTACTGAAACATACAAAGGAAGACATGGTAGGGTTGCTCAGTGCTCCACTATGCAATGTGAACTTGTTGTGGTAGCAAGTACCAACAACAGACTAGAGAAATGTGTTGTTGACTGTGTCAATACTACAGTAGATTAGACAACGATATGAAAACACAGTGATAAACAGACTAATGACTTGCCAGGTTTAGTCTAAGCATATTGTAGTTCCCAATATTATAGTTTGAACAATGCACAAATTTAATTTTAATCTGATGTTTGTTTTTTTATATGAAGAATAATCATAATCCAACCAGAACGCTCGTTTCAACGCGAACTGCGCCGCTTGAGAAATTTTCAAAACAAATTGAAAAATTCTACGAAATCTCTTTTTGACGTAAATTTTTGCCGAATAAACCTACACGTTAGTGGAAACACATTTTATTGATAATGTTATTCACAGTTAAAACTCTCCCGTCAAAGATTTATTTTGTTGCTGACAGAACCCGTGTCCTAGTATGGACATGTGACCTGCTATGGCCAATGTCTGTGGCAATTGTTTGCAAAGTATACATGCATGCAGCTTAAAGTTGTGTTTTATTTGAAGAACAATATAAAAACTCGGGATAGGCGTTATATTTGGACAGATGTGTACAAAGGGCCATTTTACTGATCGATGCGAAATCTGACATCCCACAGAGTAGAATCCCTGTAATTAAATATATACTAGTACCCTCAAACGTGCCGAATCCCTGTGACCCTACTCAGTGTTAAAAGTATACATCTCGATATAATACAGCCACGTAAATACGAAACTGTAGTGCCGGCTGCCCCAACCCACTCCCCTAATTATATTAAATATAATATAATCTCCTCATCTTTTTCTATTATTTCTTTTTTGTGGAGGAGGAGGAGGAGGGGGAAGTAGAAAGAAACCATGCAACTCTCCAGTGTGAAAAGGTCTTCTTTGCTGCCCCGTGACTTTCCCAACGAGCAGTATAACGATAAATGTTATCATAATTGAATAGGCTAAAAACTGTTTAACATATATTATATCAATTTTGGCCTAAACCGGTACCGCCACTTAGATTAACCTACTATAGCCAGTCTGAGCTAACAGTCTTATAAACGTAAATCACATACATTGTAATGGAGAATGGCTGCGTGACAAAGTAAAAAACATAAGCTAAAGTCCGAAATTCATTTATTAAGCCGCCATTAATAAAGATGCCATTCCTCTAACGATTCTTCTCTTTGTAAGCAACCACTGAATATAAACGTTTGGACAATCCTGGTAAAGGGCGTCGAACCTGTCGATATATACATTTCGATTTTAATAGAATTACCAGGTACCCCAAGATCTGCAACGATCAATTACCCTCCAATTGCTGCCATTGCAAGCAGAGAATATTTTCATCAAAACACAGATCGTAATCTTTCGAGACTGACGTATTCATTTCAGGGTGGGTGGGTGGGCGGGGGCCAATAAAATGACGTATCGTAATGCAAAACGACTTCGAATGGAGCTAACTATCTACATTCCACTATTTATACTATCCGAAAATGCACGAAATAATCGTGCATACAAACACAACACTTGATTACACACCATTACCCGAATAACTGTGAACCTAGGATACATATATGTAATTCTAGGGGGGAAAGAATCACAAACAAGATTTAGGATGGGTCATTTGCATTACCATGTTAATAATTTCGAACAATCACAAAGAACGGGTATTCTGGTTTTAAATTACAATGTAATTGACATGATTCTATAACATTTTACGAACATTCATGACAATAATATCAACGTAAAGGTCACCATTAGATACCAATACATTTGGTATCAAGCAAACGGTTTTCTAAATCGTCTTTCACATAGCCATCTTTGGCTCTCTCGCTGCGCGTGTGTGTTTTACGTTTATTTATCGTCGCTACCGGTTGCCCATATGAGCGACGCCTCCTGAAGATATTAGTCATATTAGATTTTGGAGGATAGTACATGATACAGACAGAGACCCATTCCAGAGTCTCCTCTGGTTCTTTTACGTGCACGCTGTAAAGCACCGACACGAGACCTCGGTTTAACGTCCCATCTGAAAGACTGTTAATTGTATTAGGGTCAGACGGTGGATCGAACTTGCGATCCTTGGATTACCAGTCCAGCGTATTACCACTGGACTATATATCCGTCTGTGTCTCGCTGCGCCAACGGCCATGCCTTTTAAATAATCTATCTGAAATGACAGAATTAGCTGCCGCTGTCGCACCACCAGAACGTAAACTATGAAGCCCAAAGAGCGATTTTTGTAAACTGATAGATTCAAACATGCTGAGAATAATCTCTCTAGACCTAGAATAAGATAAAGAGGAGGATCCTCTCAGTTTGGCACAATTCGTAGTCTTGTAATACGAAACTTTACCAAAAATAAATTCTTTGGACCCGTCAACAATATTTATTAGCACACTTGAGATATTTCTGAAGTATTGCAACAGGGCAGGCAACACCGTTAGTTTTTGATATCAAACACCAATTTCCATCCCTATATATGTCGGTTTTACTTTTTGCTATGAAAATAGCGATATGATCATCGTAAAAGTGAATGTCTGATCGCTTTATAACACTTAATTCAGAAAATCTAAAGAACCCTGCATATCCAAGTAAACACATTGTAATGCTTCTTAATTTTAATAAATCTCGATCATCATAAACGTATTTTGTTACTAACTGCTTTACAATTTCAGGCGTAACTGGTTCTTTTTTAGACACTGAATGACCTAGAATCATGTGAGCTGCCTCCCTGACTGACTTGGTTAAATGAGAAGAACACGGATTGGAAGAAGTCTCGGCACAATCATGTGCCCATCTAACTCCGCAAAAAGCATCATCAACACTTGCCGTAGAATTATTCTTTTGGATAATAGAAACAAGATATAACGAAATGTCTGCATCTGACGCTGGACAAACTGAGGCCTAATTACACCAAGCGTTAAAGGCTCTCTGATATTGTTTGCATGTATTATCGGTTATAGATTTTAGAACGATACCCGGAAGACTTGCAGCCAGGGACGATAACTCTGGATTCTGGTACTGTTGTGAATGATTGTTCAATTTATTTGCGATCAAATCTGCAAAATGTAAAAATTGAAAATTATTTATAATTTTAACAGTCGATAGATAAATATATAAACAAACAAGCATATCCGACTATAATATTGTATGATACTCGCGTCAATCAAGTCGGACATATGACAACGCCTAAAAGAATTATCATAATTCTGCATAAATTACGAATTTTAACAATCCATTAATCAAGTCGGATATCCTTCCTAAAAACGTACACATTGTAAACCAATCAATGTAAGATCAATATGTTTTGTCACTAGAATATATGCCATCACAGCATCCAATATATTATCTGCCATCACAGCATCCCAATATACTATCTGCATTCACAGCATCCAATATACTATCTGCCTTCACAGCATCCAATATACTAGCTGCCTTCATGGCATCAATTAAACTATCTGCCTTCACGGCATCAATTAAACTATCTGCCTTCACAGCATCAATTAAACTATCTGCCTTTACAGCATCCAACATACTATATGCCACCACAGCATCCAATATACTATCTGCCTTCACAGTATCCAATATACTATCTGCCTTCACAGTATCCAATATACTATCTGCCTTCACAGCATCCAATATACTATCTGCCTTCACAGTATCCAATATACTATCTGCCTTCATGGCATCAATTAAACTATCTGCCTTCACGGCATCAATTAAACTATCTGCCGCAACAGCATCAATTAAATTATCTGCCTTCACGGCATCAATTAAACTATCTGCCTTCACGGCATCAATTAACCTATCTGCCTTCACAGCACCCACTATACTATCTGCCACCACAGCATCCAATATACTATCTGCCTTCACAGTATCCAATATACTATCTGCCTTCACAGTATCCAATATACTATCTGCCTTCACAACATCCAATATACTATCTGCCTTCACAGTATCCAATATACTATATGCCTTCACGGCATCAATTAAACTATCTGCCTTCACAGCATCAATTAAACTATCTGCCTTCACGGCATCAATTAAACTATCTGCCTTCACGGCATCAATTAAACTATCTGCCTTCACGGCATCAATTAAACTATATGCCTTCACAGCATCAATTAAACTACCCTGCATTCACAACATCCAGTAGTCTACCTGCCTTCACAGCATCCAATAGTCTATATGCCTTCACATCATCCAATAGTCTATCTGCCTTCACAGCATCCAATATCCTATCTGCCTTCACAGCATCCAATAGCCTGTCTGCCTTCACAGCATCAATTAGACTATCTGCCATCACAGCATCCAATATACTACCTGCCTTCACAGCATCAATATAATATCTGCATTCACGGCATCCAATAAACTACCTGCCTTGCGCTTTCACAGCCTCAAACCAACTATCTACATACTAGACAGCGTATAACTAACATTTATTCAAAAAACAACTTTCACATTTCAAAATTCCGTCAACATCTACATAATGTAATGTTTGATTTTGTCAAATGAAAACATCGACTGTATCAAGTATATGTTTATATATGTATTCTTTGCTATAAGTATGTTGTCATATTTAATGCAATACATTTATTGAATTGAATATGTATCAATGGATAACGATCCTCCTATATCCCTGAACATTAAAAATACTGGCGATAAACTTCGACCCAATTGCTTAGGAGGAAAACATCATAAAGTTTTAGATCTCGATTATTATCAATAAAAATATTGAATCGTAAACATTAAAATGTAATCTGTCGGGGCAGATAAACACGCCTACTTATGCACTTTGGAAACATGTGATATAAACGTGCTGAAAAAAATTAATATTGTTGAGCAATGAATATTAACTGCGCATGCGCAAAATAGATAGATTTTCTCGCCTGATTAAAATCACATCACAATGACCACTCAGAAAAATCGATATGAATAAGTGGGCGGGACAACTTAAACGGATTACATATAGTAATAAAACGTGCTACATTAAATCAATCCGAGATTTATCGCAATCTAATCTAATAGCCAAGACGTTACTATTAATATTTTTAGAACCACAAACACTTTGTTTGTTCATGTACTGTTGAAAAAAGTTCTGTCCGGCTGAACACTCAAAACTATCCAAAATAAATGGTTTTGGAATGCTGCTAGTCCCAAATAATAAAGGCCAAGACGGTGATGATCCCCACCGAGGAACTATTAGTGTTCCTTTAGGCCTGCATAGTACAAGATGGTTTATGGTTCTTGGTACCAGGGACACTGGGGAAACTAACCAATTGTTTTCTCCCACCCAGTCTACTGAAAAAGCATCAACCGTTTCTGTATTGGGGACACGGAACAGAGAATCGAACTTCTTTAATTTACAGTTGTAATGATTGGCGAATCTATCGATTGTATGTGGACCCCAAAGCTCGTCCATAGAATAGAAAAAATCACCAGACACGCCCCAATCGTCTATATCGCAACATTTGCTAAGTTCATCGGCCAACTGGTTGTGATCGCGTGGGAACCAATCCGAATGTAAACAAATATCTTCCGTGATACACAAATCGAAAATATCTACTGCAATAGAATGCAAGCTGGGTTTCATACTTAATGCGTCTACAATTCTGACACAATTTTGGTTGTCCGTGTACCAATTAACGTTCTGACCTTTTATATGAAACAAAAAACTTCTCAAGGCAAATAAAATTGCGTACAGTTCCCGCCAAGTAGAACTCTCCGTCCGTTCAACCGAGGACCAATTTGTATGACAAATAAGTTTGTTTCTCGACTCAACGTGTGCTGCGCCAGCTACATTACTAGCGTCGGAATAAATAGTCACTGAATGTGTATGTTTTGAAAACAATTGTTTGACTGGACTAAAAGAAAGCTGCTTTTTCCAAAACATCAATTCTTCAATGCATCCATCAAACTCAGAAACATTTTATAAAATATCCCAGCTTTGGCCTTGAATAATAGTACGGTGCAAAATTGTTGTCATAAGTTTGCAAACGTTTCCTAAAACTGGCATCATGGACATGACCTTTCCTGTAACCTGTGCTAATTCCCTAGGGGTCAAAAACGGCAATTTCTTTGACAGATTGTCTAAAAGTATATTTACACTCACAAAACGTTTTTCCGATATCCCTAACTTGCTTTCTTCCAGATTCCAAACCAAACCTACCCATTCTAACAGCTGAGTGGGAATTAAAACCGATATTTTATAATTGATAATAAAACCAGCATTTATCAGCACAAAGTTCACGAACTGAGCGTCTGTAAGAGCCAGATCATAAGATCTATTTATTCCCCATCCTTCGTCTAGAAATGAAACTAGACGTACGCCATTTTCTCTGATATATTTGACAATGTACCTAAGGCACTTTGTGAAGATGTAAGGGGCCGAGGTTAAACCGAATGGTAACACCGTGACAACGAAAAAGGATTGAACTCCGTCAATAGGCCAAGAAAACCCTAGAAATGTTTGTTGAGACGCTGAAATGTCTATATGGTGATAAGCACTTTTGATATCAAATTTCCACATAAAACCACCTTTAAAGAGAAATTCGTGAGCCAACTTCCAGTCTTGGAACTTAATATGTTCCTTCCAAACATATTTGTTAAGAACACTAAGATCCAAGATCAACCTTTTCGTGCCTGAACTGTTCATAGCAACTGATAAAGGACTAACTAAGTAAGGACGAAAAGGGACTTGCACCCGGATTTTAACAAATCTTCCACTGCCTCTGATACAAAAACGGAATTAGAAATTGCAGATTTGTTATTTTTTAACAAATAACTGCTTGGAGCATCTAACAAAGGAATACTATATCCGTTTTACTATATCCGTTTTACTATATCCGTTTTACTATATCCGTTATTGATAATCTCTAAAATAAAAGAGGGGGGTTTAATTGTATCTTTCCAAAAATCGAAATGTTCTCTTATTCTGCCTTTAACACAAGTAATGGACTGGTTTTGCACACAGTGACTTTGATACTCAAAATAACGTTCGTGTGAAAACATAATGTCTTCTTCGAAATTGTTTGAACAATACAATTCACTAAAATTATACTCATCTTCGATATCTTCATATTTCGCCAACCTCTGTGTTTGAAACGACTCGGTTGAAGTGATTGTCTAAACTCCCCTCCGATAAGGATGGCCGACTTCTGGTGAATCCGGGAACGGAACCAAACATACGTGTTGATTCCCTGTGCTGTTGGGGGCATTGCGCCCGGAAGTGACCCCAGCCGTGACATCCGAAGCACTGTGTGAGTCTTGAAGGTTCACGAAAGGAACGAAAGGCATGACCTTGACGTTGGGTCCCCGGTCCAAATCCGGCGGAAAGAGTAGAACCACCTAAAGCAGAATGAGAACTCGTATCCCTGGTAGTCCTATGTTTGGCCTTTTGCTTGGAAAGCGCCCTGATTTCGGCTCTACGGAGTTTTTTGTCATCTTCACTGTCGCTAGCCAAGTCGTCAGATTCATAATCGCGTACAGCATCCCAACCCGCAGGAGATTTGTCGGCGAGTTAGATGAGCTTGTTGCGTTTGTCAACCTTTTTCTTTACACCTTCGATGAAAACCAATGATTGTTGTTGTTCCCCATGTTTAATAAGATCCGCAACTGTATCCAAATCGTCACGAATGTCGGCGTTAAATTCGAACTGCTTTTTATTACTAGCGAATTTAAATCCGTGAGAACGAGTATCCTTGAATTTTTTGAACGAATTCGTAGAACTAGTATGAATTTCTGTACGAATTTGTCTCTTGAAAGAATAAAATTTTTCGTCCAAAATAGTCCGCATCAACTCAAAGGATTCCACTCCATGGGAGTCGATGATGATGATTGTGTTTATTTACCCTCGCCTCCGGCGAACAATATAGGCGAGCGCACTAAGAAGATTAGTATACATTATGTAGAGAGCTGGGAAGGCATCTTCATTCTTCGCAGGGTGACAAATCCTGTATCTTCTTTCGAAGGGGTCCCCTATAGGACCACCCTCCTCACTGTTGGTCACCCCGCAGCAGCATTTATACGGATCTGGCAGTTAGACATCTCGTCGTCGATTGTCACTCAGGGGAGCGTGGATACCACGACCGTTGCCACTGCCTCAGGTCCGCTGTCTCGTCTATCCGCTGGAGAAGTAAAAGGAGGAGAAAGATCTAAGAAGCCAGCGAAGATATAGTGTGTATTTAACACTATCTAGAAGAGACGGCGGATCTGTCCTAATGTGCCATAGCCGTGGGTCCACATGCTGGCGAGCCTACCCCTTCGCAAGATCGACGACCAGAAGATCCCAGAATCCTACGCTGCTGCTGCGGGATGTGCCCCGGTCACGACGTGTACGTCGTGAGGAGATCGACCGGGCCATTGGAGTCTCTGCACGTGCAATATTCACCACGTGGCATATGGTCGCTTAAAATATCGTTAGAAGCCATAAATCCAATAAAATGACGCATCGTAATGCAAAACGACTTCGAATGGAGATAACTATCTACCTTCCACTATTTATACTATACGAAAATGCACGAAATAATCGTGCATACAAACACAACACTTGGTTACACACCATTACCCGAATTACTGTGAACCTAGGATAAATATATTTAAGTTATGTGCAATGATGAAGTTTGATATACCGACAGCCAGGACCAAGGGAAAATACTCAGGAAAGGACCAACTGAACCGATCCCGCGTACAACATAATGAACACAATACTACAGCGTACAAATCAACAATTTCAATATCTCACGCATATATATATATATATATATTGTCATATATTGTCTTATTCCCATGTTCTACTCTACTAGACATATATTCCATATATCATTATATTTCATATGATATTATATATAGTTTTTCTACTTTCCAGCTTTAATATTACTATTTAATTCCAGTGTGCAGATTTGACCTATATACTTATCTTTTGATTGCATTTACATTTGTATATATATTGAGGGTCTCATGTAGCCAAGGTTATAACACGTTTCTAAGATCTCAAGCTCCAGCTCTAATGATGTAGTTGGTTGATTCTAAGTTGTACTGACAGCTGAACCAATCAGAAGCTTGAGAATGAGTTGTACTACCAGTTGAACCAATCAGAAGCTTGAGAATGAGTTTGAGATAGGAGAAACGCTTTATAACCTCGAGGCATGGTAGATTAGCTTTTGTTAAAATGTAATGAGTTCTCTCGTAAAATAAAGTCATTATTATTATTATTTATAATGATAGTTACGCATGTATAACAAAATGAACGATATACTGCTACCAGACTAAACTTCTATATTGCTTACATATAGTAACGGGAATGGTGCGAACAATGCTATTTTAGAGGGATGCTTTCATGGAGTTATGTGTATCACGTGAATAAATGAAAGAAGTGAAGCAATGAAAGCTACCGATAGAAGATATCACTACATAAGGATAAAGTATTACATAAGTACTATATATCTATTTAATGAAATCCGTTTACAAATAATCCAAATATACCGAATTATATAAGTGTCGGGTTACAAGTGGCTGTAAGTGTATACTGCTACCAGACTAAACTTATATATTGCTTATATATAGTAACAAAAATGATGCGAAAAGGTATTATGTGTATCACGTGAGTAAACGAAAGAAGTGAAGCAATGAAGAGCTACCAATTGGAAGATATCAAGACACCAGTATACAGTATTACAGCATTAGTTCTCGTCTTTCAGTATTTTATGTGTGATAAAGCCGCTTAGCTTTGTTCTATGTCTGTGTAAGTATTATATGAACACACATTTCCCCACAGCGCTGAAGCAGGTCATGTTGTGTGAACTATTGCGTGTGGACACTTTGCAAAATGTAAATCAAACACATAACTTCCTTATAGATATACTAAAAATATCTTCGCAAAACACAACCATCATATATTTATATCACTTAACATTAACTTACGCCAATTTCATTGAAAGAACTCGGACTGGGAAGTATGTGGGTTGGTACAGTGGTCGCCAAATCGGACAGGTGGGGTTTCTCCGGTTTCCTTTCACGCGAATGACAACATATTTACACTTTCATCAGTGCCAACGAGAGTGATTTATATAAATTCTTAAAGTTTGTTGTCTCAATCATTGTAAAATAAATAAAGTTTAACATTGCAATTTAATCGCACCAGTTTGGCCTATCGCTACCATGATAGTTGTCTAAGTGTACATGCTGACCGCACCAGTTTGACCTATCGCTACCATGATATTTGTCTAAGTGTACATGCTGACCGCACCAGTTTGCCCTATCGCTACAATGATATTTGTCTAGGAGTATATGCTGACCGCACCAGTTTGGTCTATCGCTACCATGATATTTGTCTAGGAGTACATGCTGACCGCACCAGTTTGCCCTATCGCTACCATGATATTTGTGGAGTATATGCTGACCGCACCAGTTTGGTCTATCGCTACTATGATATTTGTCTAAGAGTACATGCTGACCGCACCAGTTTGCCCTATCGCTACTATGATATTTGTCTAAGAGTACATGCTGACCGCACCAGTTTGGCATATCGCTACCATGATATTTGTCTAGGAGTACATGCTGACCGCACCAGTTTGCCCTATCGCTACGATGATATTTGTCTAAGAGTACATGCTGACCGCACCAGTTTGGCCTATCGCTACCATGATATTTATTTAAGAGTACACAATGTGGCGGTAGTGACCCTGTCCGTACAATCCGGTTGTAAACATAGCATGGCGGCACAATGTGGTGGTAGTGTAGGACATACAGGACAACACTCTCCTGGAGGCGTGACCGTATCCGTACAATCTGGTTGTAAACATAGCATGGCGGCACAATGTGGTGGTAGTGTAGGACATACTGGGCAACAACGTCCGGGGCGACGGGTCGGATTCAAACAAGATGGTCGTGCACACCTCACTAAAGCGCTATTAAACGGCTGTCCAAAACATGTCAGTTAATATTCTCTGATGTATACTTAGGAATGGAAATGTTGATAGCATAGCAATACTATATGAGTATACAGACGCTAGTTAGGAGGGAATCCCTGTCATATCGATTATAGATTTGATATTGAATTCGGTTGGCATATAATTAGATATATAAATATATATCTTCATCGACCAATAACAGCTGGAGAGTCGCAATATGACATAAGCTGTTAGTGCGACATTACACACAATACCAACACATATTCATTTAGAAAACGTGTTGGCCACGTCACCAAATAGATGGGTTCCTCGTCCTTGTTGTTATGGTTATGGTTGTTGACTTCAAATCATTTGCTCGTCACAACTATAGATTCGAATCCCAATAGGGATGTCGAATTATTCCATGGACGTTATCCAACGGAGTTATCCAACAGAGGTATCCAACGGAGTTATCCAACGGAGTTATCCAACAGAGTTAAGAGTTATCCAACGGAGTTATCCAACGAAGTTATCCAACAGAGGTATCCAACAGAGGTATCCAACAGAGGTATCCAACAGAGTTAAGAGTTATCCAACGGAGTTATCCAACAGAGGTATCCAACGGAGTTATCCAACAGAGTTAAGAGTTATCCAACGGAGTTATCCAACGAAGTTATCCAACAGAGGTATCCAACGGAGTTATCCAACGGAGTTATCCAACGGAGTTATCCAACAGAGTTAAGAGTTATCCAACGGAGTTATCCAACGAAGTTATCCAACAGAGGTATCCAACGGAGTTATCCAACGGAGTTATCCAACGGAGTTATCCAACGGAGTTATCCAACAGAGTTAAGAGTTATCCAACGGAGTTATCCAAAAGAGTTAAGAGTTATCCAACGGAGTTATCCAAAAGAGTTATCCAACGGAGTTAAGAGTTATCCAATGGAGTTATCCAACGGAGTTATAGGAGTTATCCAACGGAGTTATCCAACAGAGGTATCCAACGGAGGTATCCAACGGAGTTATCCAACAGAGTTATCCAACGGAGTTATCCAACAGAGTTATCCAACGGAGTTATCCAACAGAGTTATCCAACGGAGTTATCCAACGGAGTTATCCAACGGAGTTATCCAACGGAGTTATCCAACGGAGTTATCCAACGGAGTTATCCAACGGAGTTATCCAACGGAGGTATCCAACGGAGTTATCCAACGGAGTTATCCAACGGAGTTATCCAACGGAGGTATCCAACGGAGTTATCCAACGGAGTTATCCAACGGAGTTATCCAACGGAGTTATCCAACGGAGTTATCCAACGGAGTTATCCGGCAGAGGTATCCAACGGAGTTATCCGGCAGAGGTATCCAACGGAGTTATCCAGCAGAGGTATCCATCGGAGTTATCCAACGGAGTTATCCAACGGAGTTATCCAGCAGAGGTATCCAACGGAGTTATCCGGCAGAGGTATCCAACGGAGTTATCCGGCAGAGGTATCCAACGGAGTTATCCGGCAGAGGTATCCAACGGAGTTATCCAACGGAGTTATCCAACGGAGTTATCCGGCAGAGGTATCCAACAGAGGTATCCAACAGAGGTATCCAACAGAGGTATCCAACAGAGGTATCCAACAGAGGTATCCAACGGAGTTATCCGGCAGAGGTATCCAACGGAGTTATCCAACGGAGTTATCCAACAGAGGTATCCAACAGAGGTATCCAACAGAGGTATCCAACGGAGTTATCCAACAGAGGTATCCAACAGAGGTATCCAACGGAGTTATCCAACATAGGTATCCAACGGAGTTATCCAATGGAGTTATCCAACAGAGGTATCCAACGGAGTTATCCAACATAGGTATCCAACGGAGTTATCCAACAGAGGTATCCAACAGAGGTATCCAACGGAGTTATCCAACATAGGTATCCAACGGAGATATCCAACAGAGGTATCCAACGGAGTTATCCAACAGAGGTATCCAACGGAGTTATCCAACATGCTTACGGTAGGTCGGTGGTACTATCAACACCTATTTGAAATACTGCTCGGTTGTGCACACCAGGTTTTCCAGCACAAATTACAGCTTGATATTCCTCATATGACCTAAACTATTCCGATTTAAATCCTACAATAACAAACTATGGAATTTGTTTCATATGGACAAACTCTTGAGTTAACAGGCACTGGTTGTCACACACTAGGATAGATGCCCATGAACCCCCAGGACATATCTCCCCATCACACACTAGGAGAGATGCCCGTGAAATCCCAGTACATATCTCCCCATCAAACACTATGAGAGAAGCCCGTGAGCCCCCAGTACATATCTCCCCATCCACACTAGGAGAGATGCCCGTGAGCTCACAGTACATATTTCCCTATCCACACTAGGAGAGTTGCTCGTGAGCTCCCAGTACATATATTCCCTTCACACACTAGGAGAGATGCCCATGAACCCACAGTACATATCTCCCCATCACACACTAGGAGAGCTGACAGTGAGCTCCCATACATATCTCCCCATCACACACTAGGAGAGTTGCCCGTGAGCTCCCAGTACATATCTCCCCATCACATACTAGGAGAGTTGCCCATGAACTCCCAGTACATATCTCCCCACCACACACTAGGAGAGATGCCCCTGAGCACCCAGTACATATCTCCCCATCACACACTAGACGAGTTGCCCGTGAGCCCCCAGTACATATCTCCTCATCACACACAAGGCGAGTTGCCCGTGAGCCCCCAGTACATATCTCCCCATCACACACTAGGAGAGTTGCCCGTGAGCCCCCAGTACATATCTTCCCATCACACACTAGGCGAGTTCCCCATGAGCTCCCAGTACATATCTTCCCATCACACACTAGGCGAGTTGCCCGAGAGCTTCCAGTACATATCCCCCCATCACACACTAGGAGAGTTGCCCGTGAGCTCCCAGTACATATCCCCACACCACACACTAGGCGAGTTGCCCGTGAGCTTCCAGTACATATCTCCCCACCACACACTAGGCGAGTTGCCCGTAGCTCCCAGTACATATCTGCCCATCACACACTAGGAGAGTTGCCCGAGAGCCCCCAGTACATGTCTGCCCATCACACACAAGGCGAGTTGCCCGTGAGCCCCCAGTACATATCTCCCATCACACACTAGGCGAGTTGCCCGTGAGCTCCCAGTACATATCTCCCCATCACACACTAGGCGAGTTGCCCGTGAGCTCCCAGTACATATCTCCCCATCACACACTAGGCGAGTTGCCCGTGAGCTCCCAGTACATATCTCCCCATCACACACTAGGCGAGTTGCCCGTGAGCTCCCAGTACATATCTCCCCATCACACACAAGGCGAGTTGCCCGTGAGCTCCCAGTACATATCTCCCAATCACACACTAGGCGAGTTGCCCGTGAGCTCCCATACATATCTCCCCATCACACACTAGGAGAGTTGCCCGTGAGCTCCCAGTACATACCTCCCCATCACACACTAGGCGAGTTGCCCGTGAGCTCCCAGTACATATCTCCCCATCACACACTAGGCGAGTTGCCCGTGAGCTCCCAGTACATATCTCCCCATCACACACTAGGCGAGTTGCCCGTGAGCTCCCAGTACATATCTCCCCATCACACACTAGGCGAGTTGCCCGTGAGCTCCCAGTACATATCTCCCCATCACACACTAGGCGAGTTGCCCGTGAGCTCCCAGTACATATCTCCCCATCACACACTAGGCGAGTTGCCCGTGAGCTCCCAGTACATATCTCCCCATCACACACTAGGCGAGTTGCCCGTGAGCTCCCAGTACATATCTCCCCATCACACACTAGGCGAGTTGCCCGTGAGCTCCCAGTACATATCTCCCCATCACACACTAGGCGAGTTGCCCGTGAGCTCCCAGTACATATCTCCCCATCACACACTAGGCGAGTTGCCCGTGAGCTCCCAGTACATATCTCCCCATCACACACTAGGCGAGTTGCCCGTGAGCTCCCAGTACATATCTCCCCATCACACACTAGGCGAGTTGCCCGTGAGCTCCCAGTACATATCTCCCCATCACACACTAGGCGAGTTGCCCGTGAGCTCCCAGTACATATCTCCCCATCACACACTAGGCGAGTTGCCCGTGAGCTCCCAGTACATATCTCCCCATCACACACTAGGCGAGTTGCCCGTGAGCTCCCAGTACATATCTCCCCATCACACACTAGGCGAGTTGCCCGTGAGCTCCCAGTACATATCTCCCCATCACACACTAGGCGAGTTGCCCGTGAGCTCCCAGTACATATCTCCCATCACACACTAGGCGAGTTGCCCGTGAGCTCCCAGTACATATCTCCCCATCACACACTAGGCGAGTTGCCCGTGAGCTCCCAGTACATATCTCCCCATCACACACTAGGCGAGTTGTCCGTGAGCTCCCAGTACATATCTCCCCATCACACACTAGGCGAGTTGCCCGTGAGCTCCCAGTACATATCTCCCCATCACACACTAGGCGAGTTGCCCGTGAGCTCCCAGTACATATCTCCCCATCACACACTAGGCGAGTTGCCCGTGAGCTCCCAGTACATATCTCCCCATCACACACTAGGCGAGTTGCCCGTGAGCTCCCAGTACATATCTCCCCATCACACACTAGGCGAGTTGCCCGTGAGCTCCCAGTACATATCTCCCCATCACACACTAGGCGAGTTGCCCGTGAGCTCCCAGTACATATCTCCCCATCACACACTAGGCGAGTTGCCCGTGAGCTCCCAGTACATATCTCCCCATCACACACTAGGCGAGTTGCCCGTGAGCTCCCAGTACATATCTCCCCATCACACACTAGGCGAGTTGCCCGTGAGCTCCCAGTACATATCTCCCCATCACACACTAGGTGAGTTGCCCGTGAGCTCCCAGTACATATCTCCCCAACACACACTAGGCGAGTTGCCCGTGAGCTCCCAGTACATATCTCCCCATCACACACTAGGCGAGTTGCCCGTGAGCTCCCAGTACATATATCACCCACTAGGCGAGTTGTCCGTGAGCTCCCAGTACATATCTCCCCATCACACACTAGGCGAGTTGCCCGTGAGCTCCCAGTACATATCTCCCCATCACACACTAGGCGAGTTGCCCGTGAGCTCCCAGTACATATCTCCCCATCACACACTAGGCGAGTTGCCCGTGAGCTCCCAGTACATATCTCCCCATCACACACTAGGCGAGTTGCCCGTGAGCTCCCAGTACATATCTCCCCATCACACACTAGGCGAGTTGCCCGTGAGCTCCCAGTACATATCTCCCCATCACACACTAGGCGAGTTGCCCGTGAGCTCCCAGTACATATCTCCCCATCACACACTAGGCGAGTTGCCCGTGAGCTCCCAGTACATATCTCCCCATCACAAACTAGGCGAGTTGCCCGTGAGCTCCCAGTACATATCTCCCCATCACACACTAGGCGAGTTGCCCGTGACTCCAGTACATCTCCCCATCACACACTAGGCGAGTTGCCCGTGAGCTCCCAGTACATATCTCCCCATCACACACTAGGCGAGTTGCCCGTGAGCTCCCAGTACATATCTCCCCATCACACACTAGGCGAGTTGCCCGTGAGCTCCCAGTACATATCTCCCCATCACACACTAGGCGAGTTGCCCGTGAGCTCCCAGTACATATCTCCCCATCACACACTAGGCGAGTTGCCCGTGAGCTCCCAGTACATATCTCCCCATCACACACTAGGCGAGTTGCCCGTGAGCTCCCAGTACATATCTCCCCATCACACACTAGGCGAGTTGCCCGTGAGCTCCCAGTACATATCTCCCCATCACACACTAGGCGAGTTGCCCGTGAGCTCCCAGTACATATCTCCCCATCACAAACTAGGCGAGTTGCCCGTGAGCTCCCAGTACATATCTCCCCATCACACACTAGGCGAGTTGCCCGTGAGCTCCCAGTACATATCTCCCCATCACACACTAGGCGAGTTGCCCGTGAGCTCCCAGTACATATCTCCCCATCACACACTAGGCGAGTTGCCCGTGAGCTCCCAGTACATATCTCCCCATCACACACTAGGCGAGTTGCCCGTGAGCTCCCAGTACATATCTCCCCATCACACACTAGGCGAGTTGCCCGTGAGCTCCCAGTACATATCTCCCCATCACACACTAGGCGAGTTGCCCGTGAGCTCCCAGTACATATCTCCCCATCACACACTAGGCGAGTTGCCCGTGAGCTCCCAGTACATATCTCCCCATCACACACTAGGCGAGTTGCCCGTGAGCTCCCAGTACATATCTCCCCATCACACACTAGGCGAGTTGCCCGTGAGCTCCCAGTACATATCTCCCCATCACACACTAGGCGAGTTGCCCGTGAGCTCCCAGTACATATCTCCCCATCACACACTAGGCGAGTTGCCCGTGAGCTCCCAGTACATATCTCCCCATCACACACTAGGCGAGTTGCCCGTGAGCTCCCAGTACATATCTCCCCATCACACACTAGGCGAGTTGCCCGTGAGCTCCCAGTACATATCTCCCAATCACACACTAGGCGAGTTGCCCGTGAGCTCCCAGTACATATCTCCCTATCACACACTAGGCGAGTTGCCCGTGAGCTCCCAGTACATATCTCCCCATCACACACTAGGCGAGTTGCCCGTGAGCTCCCAGTACATATCTCCCCATCACACACTAGACGAGTTGCCCGTGAGCTCCCAGTAAATGTCTCCCCATCACACACTAGGCCAATTGCCCCCGAGCTCCCAGTACATATCTCCCCATCACACACTAGGCGAGTTGCCCTTGAGCTCCCAGTACATATCTCCCTATCTCACTCTAGGCGAGTTGCCCGTGAGCTCCCAGTACAGATCTCCCCATCACACACTAGGCGAGTTGCCCGTGAGCTCCCAGTACATATCTCCCCATCACACACTAGACGAGTTGCCCGTGAGCTTCCAGTACATATCTCCCCATCACACACTAGGCGAGTTGCCCGTGAGCTCCCAGTACATATCTCCCCATCACACACTAGACGAGTTGCCCGTGAGCTCCCAGTACATATCTCCCCATCACACACTAGACGAGTTGCCCGTGAGCTCACAGTACAAATCTCCCTATCTCACACTAGGCGAGTTGCCCGTGAGCACCCAGTACATATCTCCCCATCACACACTAGGCGAGTTGCCCGTGAGCTCCCAGTACATATCTCCCATCACACACTAGGCGATGCCCGTGAGCTCCCAGTACATATCTCCCCATCACACACTAGGCGAGTTGCCCGAGCTCCCAGTACATATCTCCCCATCACACACTAGGCGAGTTGCCCGTGAGCTCCCAGTACATATCTCCCCATCACACACTAGGCGAGTTGCCCGTGAGCTCCCAGTACATATCTCCCCATCACACACTAGGCGAGTTGCCCGTGAGCTCCCAGTACATATCTCCCCATCACACACTAGGCGAGTTGCCCGTGAGCTCCCAGTACATATCTCCCCATCACACACTAGGCGAGTTGCCCGTGAGCTCCCAGTACATATCTCCCCATCACACACTAGGCGAGTTGCCCGTGAGCTCCCAGTACATATCTCCCCATCACACACTAGGCGAGTTGCCCGTGAGCTCCCAGTACATATCTCCCCATCACACACTAGGCGAGTTGCCCGTGAGCTCCCAGTACATATCTCCCCATCACACACTAGGCGAGTTGCCCGTGAGCTCCCAGTACATATCTCCCCATCACACACTAGGCGAGTTGCCCGTGAGCTCCCAGTACATATCTCCCCATCACACACTAGGCGAGTTGCCCGTGAGCTCCCAGTACATATCTCCCCATCACACACTAGGCGAGTTGCCCGTGAGCCCCATACATATTCCCATCACACACTAGGGAGTTGCCCGTGAGCTCCCAGTACATATCTCCCCATCACACACTAGGCGAGTTGCCCGTGAGCTCCCAGTACATATCTCCCCATCACACACTAGGCGAGTTGCCCGTGAGCTCCCAGTACATATCTCCCCATCACACACTAGGCGAGTTGCCCGTGAGCTCCCAGTACATATCTCCCATCACACACTAGGCGAGTTGCCCGTGAGCTCCCAGTACATATCTCCCCATCACACACTAGGCGAGTTGCCCGTGAGCTCCCAGTACATATCTCCCCATCACACACTAGGCGAGTTGCCCGTGAGCTCCCAGCATATCTCCCCATCACACACTAGGCGAGTTGTCCGTGAGCTCCCAGTACATATCTCCCCATCACACACTAGGCGAGTTGTCCGTGAGCTCCCAGTACATATCTCCCCATCACACACTAGGCGAGTTGCCCGTGAGCTCCCAGTACATATCTCCCCATCACACACTAGGCGAGTTGCCCGTGAGCTCCCAGTACATATCTCCCCATCACACACTAGGCGAGTTGCCCGTGAGCTCCCAGTACATATCTCCCCATCACACACTAGGCGAGTTGCCCGTGAGCTCCCAGTACATATCTCCCCATCACACACTAGGCGAGTTGCCCGTGAGCTCCCAGTACATATCTCCCCATCACACACTAGGCGAGTTGCCCGTGAGCTCCCAGTACATATCTCCCCATCACACACTAGGCGAGTTGCCCGTGAGCTCCCAGTACATATCTCCCCATCACACACTAGGCGAGTTGCCCGTGAGCTCCCAGTACATATCTCCCCATCACACACTAGGCGAGTTGCCCGTGAGCTCCCAGTACATATCTCCCCATCACACACTAGGCGAGTTGCCCGTGAGCTCCCAGTACATATCTCCCCATCACACACTAGGCGAGTTGCCCGTGAGCTCCCAGTACATATCTCCCCATCACACACTAGGCGAGTTGCCCGTGAGCTCCCAGTACATATCTCCCCATCACACACTAGGCGAGTTGCCCGTGAGCTCCCATACATATCTCCCCATCACACACTAGGCGAGTTGCCCGTGAGCTCCCAGTACATATCTCCCCATCACACACTAGGCGAGTTGCCCGTGAGCTCCCAGTACATATCTCCCCATCACACACTAGGCGAGTTGCCCGTGAGCTCCCAGTACATATCTCCCCATCACACACTAGGCGAGTTGCCCGTGAGCTCCCAGTACATATCTCCCCATCACACACTAGGCGAGTTGCCCGTGAGCTCCCAGTACATATCTCCCCATCACACACTAGGCGAGTTGCCCGTGAGCTCCCAGTACATATCTCCCCATCACACACTAGGCGAGTTGCCCGTGAGCTCCCATACATATCTCCCCATCACACACTAGGAGAGTTGCCCGTGAGCCCCCATACATATCTCCCCATCACACACTAGGCGAGTTGCCCGTGAGCTCCCATTACATATCTCCCCATCACACACTAGGCGAGTTGCCCATGAGCTCCCAGTACATATCTCCCCATCACACACTAGGCGAGTTGCCCGTGAGCTCCCAGTACATATCTCCCCATCACACACTAGGCGAATTGTCCGTGAGCTCCCATACATATCTCCCCATCACACACTAGGCGAGTTGCCCGTGAGCTCCCATACATATCTCCCCATCACACACTAGGAGAGATGCCCGTGAGCTCCCATACATATCTCCCCATCACACACTAGGAGAGTTGCCCGTGAGCTCCCAGTACATATCTCCCCATCACACACTAGGCGAGTTGCCCGTGAGCTCCCAGTACATATCTCCCCATCACACACTAGGCGAGTTGCCCGTGAGCTCCCAGTACATATCTCCCCATCACACACTAGGCGAGTTGCCCGTGAGCTCCCAGTACATATCTCCCCATCACACACTAGGAGAGTTGCCCGTGAGCTCCCAGTACATATCTCCCCATCACACACTAGGCGAGTTGCCCGTGAGCTCCCAGTACATATCTCCCCATCACACACTAGGCGAGTTGCCCGTGAGCTCCCAGTACATATCTCCCCATCACACACTAGGCGAGTTGCCCGTGAGCTCCCAGTACATATCCCCCATCACACACTAGGCGAGTTGCCCGTGAGCTCCCAGTACATATCTCCCATCACACACTAGGCGAGTTGCCCGTGAGCTCCCAGTACATATCTCCCCATCACACACTAGGCGAGTTGCCCGTGAGCTCCCAGTACATATCTCCCCATCACACACTAGGAGAGTTGCCCGTGAGCTCCCATACATATCTCCCCATCACACACTAGGCGAGTTGCCCATGAGCTCCCAGTACATATCTCCCCATCACACACTAGGAGAGTTGCCCGTGAGCTCCCAGTACATATCTCCCCATCACACACTAGGCGAGTTGCCCGTGAGCTCCCAGTACATATCTCCCCATCACACACTAGGCGAGTTGCCCGTGAGCTCCCAGTACATATCTCCCCATCACACACTAGGAGAGTTGCCGTGAGCTCCCATACATATCTCCCCATCACACACTAGGCGAGTTGCCCGTGAGCTCCCAGTACATATCTCCCCATCACACACTAGGCGAGTTGCCCGTGAGCTCCCAGTACATATCTCCCCATCACACACTAGGCGAGTTGCCCATGAGCTCCCAGTACATATCTCCCCATCACACACTAGGCGAGTTGCCCGTGAGCTCCCAGTACATATCTCCCCATCACACACTAGGCGGGTTGCCCGTGAGCTCCCAGTACATATCTCCCATCACACACTAGCGAGTTGCCCGTGAGCTCCCAGTACATATCTCCCTCACACACTAGGCGAGTTGCCCGTGAGCTCCCAGTACATATCTCCCCATCACACACTAGGCGAGTTGCCCGTGAGCTCCCAGTACATATCTCCCCATCACACACTAGGCGAGTTGCCCGTGAGCTCCCAGTACATATCTCCCCATCACACACTAGGCGAGTTGCCCGTGAGCTCCCAGTACATATCTCCCCATCACACACTAGGCGAGTTGCCCGTGAGCTCCCAGTACATATATCCCCATCACACACTAGGCGAGTTGCCCGTGAGCTCCCAGTACATATCTCCCCATCACACACTAGGCGAGTTGCCCGTGAGCTCCCAGTACATATCTCCCCATCACACACTAGGCGAGTTGCCCGTGAGCTCCCAGTACATATCTCCCCATCACACACTAGGCGAGTTGTCCGTGAGCTCCCAGTACATATATCCCCATCACACACTAGGCGAGTTGTCCGTGAGCTCCCAGTACATATCTACCCATCACACACTAGGCGAGTTGCCCGTGAGCTCCCAGTACATATCTCCCCATCACACACTAGGCGAGTTGCCCGTGAGCTCCCAGTACATATCTCCCCATCACACACTAGGCGAGTTGCCCGTGAGCTCCCAGTACATATCTCCCCATCACACACTAGGCGAGTTGCCCGTGAGCTCCCAGTACATATCTCCCCATCACACACTAGGCGAGTTGCCCGTGAGCTCCCAGTACATATCTCCCCATCACACACTAGGCGAGTTGCCCGTGAGCTCCCAGTACATATCTCCCCATCACACTAGGCGAGTTGCCCGTGAGCTCCCAGTACATATCTCCCCATCACACACTAGGCGAGTTGCCCGTGAGCTCCCAGTACATATCTCCCATCACACACTAGGCGAGTTGCCCGTGAGCTCCCAGTACATATCTCCCCATCACACACTAGGCGAGTTGCCCGTGAGCTCCCAGTACATATCTCCCATTCACACACTAGGCGAGTTGCCCGTGAGCTCCCAGTACATATCTCCCCATCACACACTAGGCGAGTTGCCCGTGAGCTCCCAGTACATATCTCCCCATCACACACTAGGCGAGTTGCCCGTGAGCTCCCAGTACATATCTCCCCATCACACACTAGGCGAGTTGCCCGTGAGCTCCCAGTACATATCTCCCCATCACACACTAGGCGAGTTGCCCGTGAGCTCCCAGTACATATCTCCCCATCACACACTAGGCGAGTTGCCCGTGAGCTCCCAGTACATATCTCCCCATCACACACTAGGCGAGTTGCCCGTGAGCTCCCAGTACATATCTCCCCATCACACACTAGGCGAGTTGCCCGTGAGCTCCCAGTACATATCTCCCCATCACACACTAGGAGAGTTGCCCGTGAGCTCCCAGTACATATCTCCCCATCACACACTAGGCGAGTTGCCCGTGAGCTCCCAGTACATATCTCCCCATCACACACTAGGCGAGTTGCCCATGAGCCCCCAGTACATATCTCCCCATCACACACTAGGCGAGTTGCCCGTGAGCTCCCAGTACATATCTCCCCATCACACACTAGGCGAGTTGTCCGTGAGCTCCCATACATATCTCCCCATCACACACTAGGAGAGTTGCCCGTGAGCTCCCAGTACATATCTCCCCATCACACACTAGGAGAGATACCCGTGAGCTCCCAGTACATATCTCCCCATCACACACTAGGAGAGTTGCCCGTGAGCTCCCAGTACATATCTCCCCATCACACACTAGGAGAGTTGCCCGTGAGCTCCCAGTACATATCTCCCCATCACACACTAGGAGAGTTACCCGTGAGCTCCCAGTACATCTCCCCATCACACACTAGGCGAGTTGCCCGTGAGCTCCCAGTACATATCTCCCCATCACACACTAGGCGAGTTGCCCGTGAGCTCCCAGTACATATCTCCCATCACACACTAGGCGAGTTGCCCGTGAGCTCCCAGTACATATCTCCCCATCACACACTAGGCGAGTTGCCCGTGAGCTCCCAGTACATATCTCCCCATCACACACTAGGCGAGTTGCCCGTGAGCTCCCAGTACATATCTCCCATCACACACTAGGCGAGTTGCCCGTGAGCTCCCAGTACATATCTCCCCATCACACACTAGGCGAGTTGCCCATGAGCTCCCAGTACATATCTCCCCATCACACACTAGGAGAGTTACTCATGAGCTCCCAGTACATATCTCCCCATCACACACTAGGAGAGTTGCCCGTGAGCTCCCAGTACATATCTCCCCATCACATACTAGGCGAGTTGCCCGTGAGCTCCCAGTACATATCTCCCCATCACACACTAGGCGAGTTGCCCGTGAGCTCCCAGTACATATCTCCCCATCACACACTAGGCGAGTTGCCCGTGAGCTCCCAGTACATATCTCCCCATCACACACTAGGCGAGTTGCCCGTGATCCCAGTACATATCTCCCCATCACACACTAGGCGAGTTGCCCGTGAGCTCCCAGTACATATCTCCCCATCACACACTAGGCGAGTTCCCCGTGAGCTCCCAGTACATATCTCCCCCATCACACACTAGGTGAGTTACCCGTGAGCTCCCAGTACATATCTCCCCAACACAACATAGGCGAGATCCCCGTGAGCTCCTAGTACAAATATCCCCATCATGTAATAGGCGAGTTGCCCTTGAGATCCCAGTGCATATATTCCCATCACACACTAGGCGAGTTGCCCATGAGCTCCCTGTATATATATTCCCATCACACACTAGACGAGTTGCCCGTGAGCTGCGAGTACATATCTCTCCATCACACACTAGGCGAGTTGTCCGTGAGTTCCCAGTACATATCTCCCCATCACACAATAGGCGAGATACCCGTGAGCTCCCAGTACATATCTCCACATCACACACTAGACGAGTTGCCCGTGAGCTCCCAGTACATATCTCCCCATCACACACTAGGCGAGTTGCCCGTGAGCTCCCAGTACATATCTCCCCATCACACACTAGGCGAGTTGCCCGTGAGCTCCCAGTACATATCTCCCCATCACACACTAGGCGAGTTGCCCGTGAGCTCCCAGTACATATCTCCCCATCACACACTAGGAGAGATGCCCGTGAGCCCCAGTACATATCTCCCCATCAACACTAGGAGAGATGCCCGTGAGCTCCCAGTACATATCTCCCCATCACACACTAGGCGAGTTGCCCGTGAGCTCCCAGTACATATCTCCCCATCACACACTAGGAGAGTTGCCCGTGAGCTCCCAGTACATATCTCCCCATCACACACTAGGCGAGTTGCCCATGAGCTCCCAGTACATATCTCCCCATCACACACTAGGCGAGTTGCCCGTGAGCTCCCAGTACATATCTCCCCATCACACACTAGGCGAGTTGTCCGTGAGCTCCCAGTACATATCTCCCATCACACACTAGGCGAGTTGTCCGTGAGCTCCCAGTACATATATCCCATCACACACTAGGCGAGTTGTCCGTGAGCTCCCAGTACATATCTCCCATCACACACTAGGAGAGTTGCCCGTGAGCTCCCAGTACATATCTCCCCATCACACACTAGGCGAGTTGCCCGTGAGCTCCCAGTACATATCTCCCCATCACATACTAGGCGAGTTGCCGTGAGCTCCCATACATATCTCCCCATCACACACTAGGCGAGTTGCCCGTGAGCTCCTAGTACATATCTCTCCATCACACACTAGGCGAGTTGCCCGTGAGCTCCCAGTACATATCTCCCCATCACACACTAGGCGAGTTGCCCATGAGCTCCCAGTACATATCTCCCCATCACACACTAGGCGAGTTGCCCGTGAGCTCCCAGTACATATCTCTCCATCACACACTAGGCGAGTTGCCCGTGAGCTCCCAGTACATATCTCCCCATCACACACTAGGCGAGTTGCCCGTGAGCTCCCAGTACATATCTCCCCATCACACACTAGGCGAGTTGCCCGTGAGCTCCCAGTACATATCTCCCCATCACACACTAGGCGAGTTGCCCGTGAGCTCCCAGTACATATCTCCCCATCACACACTAGGAGATTGCCCGTGAGCTCCCAGTACATATCTCCCATCACACACTAGGCGAGTTGCCCGTGAGCTCCCAGTACATATCTCCCCATCACACACTAGGCGAGTTGCCCGTGAGCTCCCAGTACATATCTCCCATCACACACTAGGCGAGTTGCCCGTGAGCTCCCAGTACATATCTCCCCATCACACACTAGGAGAGTTGCCCGTGAGCTCCCAGTACATATCTCCCCATCACACACTAGGCGAGTTGCCCGTGAGCTCCCAGTACATATCTCCCCATCACACACTAGGCGAGTTGCCCGTGAGCTCCCAGTACATATCTCCCCATCACACACTAGGCGAGTTGCCCGTGAGCTCCCAGTACATATCTCCCATCACACACTAGGCGAGTTGCCCGTGAGCTCCCAGTACATATCTCCCCATCACACACTAGGCGAGTTGCCCGTGAGCTCCCAGTACATATCTCCCCATCACACACTAGGCGAGTTGCCCGTGAGCTCCCAGTACATATCTCCCCATCACACACTAGGCGAGTTGCCCGTGAGCTCCCATACATATCTCCCCATCACACACTAGGCGAGTTGCCCGTGAGCTCCCAGTACATATCTCCCCATCACACACTAGGCGAGTTGCCCGTGAGCTCCCAGTACATATCTCCCCATCACACACTAGGCGAGTTGCCCGTGAGCTCCCAGTACATATCTCCCCATCACACACTAGGTGAGTTGTCCGTGAGCTCCCAGTACATATCTCCCCATCACACACTAGGAGAGATGCCCGTGAGCTCCCATACATATCTCCCCATCACACACTAGGAGAGATGCCCGTGAGCTCCCATACATATCTCCCCATCACACACTAGGAGAGTTGCCCGTGAGCTCCCAGTACATATCTCCCCATCACACACTAGGAGAGTTGCCCGTGAACTCCCAGTACATATCTCCCCATCACACACTAGGCGAGTTGCCCGTGAGCTCCCAGTACATATCTCCCCATCACACACTAGGCGAGTTGCCCGTGAGCTCCCATACATATCTCCCCTCACACACTAGGAGAGTTGCCCGTGAGCTCCCAGTACATATCTCCCCATCACACACTAGGCGAGTTGCCCGTGAGCTCCCAGTACATATCTCCCCATCACACACTAGGCGAGTTGCCGTGAGCTCCCAGTACATACTCCCCATCACACACTAGGAGAGTTGCCCTGAGCCCCCATACATATCTCCCCAACACACACTAGGACAGTTGCCGTGAACTCCCAGTACATATCTCCCCATCACTCACTAGGAGAGTTGCCCATGAGCTCCCAGTACATATCTCCCCATCACATACTAGGAGGGATGCCCGTGAGCTCCCAGTACATATCTCCCCATCACACACTAGGCGAGTTGCCCGTGAGCTCCCAGTACATATCTCCCCATCACACACTAGGCGAGTTGCACGTGAGCTCCCATGCATATCTCCCCATCACACACAAGGCGAGTTGCCCGTGAACTCCCAGTACACATCTCCCCATCACACACTAGGCGAGTTGCCCGTGAGCTCCCAGTACATATATATCCTGAATTTACGAACATTTATAATGTCTAAATACGGTTGAGGAAACAATTATTCCAGTCTTGTAAATAATTATCATAATTTATAACCGTTGTCTAAAAGTTGCTAAAATTATGTTTACATCTTCTGCTCCTTGAACACTCCATATGTGATTATACCATAATGTGTGTAATAATTACAGTTCGTGTCCTAGAGTGCTTGTTTGGATATCAGTCGGGTTATATGGCATGTACATTCTTGCATATATCTACCTGAAGTTGTGGTGGTACTTTGGTTATGAAGCTTGTGATCACACTAGCTACTGATGTTGATGGAAGGTCAGGTATGTATAAATCGTATAGTAACTGACACATTCCTCAATGACATCCTATGATCACTTGATCACACTAGCTACTGATGTTGATGGAAGGTCGGGTATATATAAATCTTATAGTAACTGACACATTCCTCAATGACATCATATGATCACACTAGCTACTGATGTCGATGGAAGGTCGGGTATGTATAAATCTTATAGTAACTGACACATTCCTCAATGACACCCTATGATCACACTAGCTACTGATGTCGATGGAAGGTCAGGTATGTATACATCTTATAGTAACTGACACATTCCTCAATGACATCCTATGATCACACTAGCTACTGATGTTGATGGAAGGTCAGGTATGTATAAATCTGATAGTAACTGACACATTCCTCAATGACATCCTATAATCATACTAACTACTAATGTTGATGGAAGGTCAGTTCGATCCCCCCGTCTGACCCTAATAAAATTAACAGTCTTTCAGATGGGACGTTAAACCGAGGTTTTCATGTCTGTGCTTTATACCGTGCACGTAAAAGAACCAGAGGAGACTCTGGAATGGGTCTCTGTCTGTATCATGCACTATCATCCAACATATAAAACATTGCAAATTTCTTACGACACTTTGGTTTTGGTGTGTATAACTGTTACTAATAGGTACACACGTAGAATAGGGAATGGATCATGGTGAACATGTACTTAATAGGTAGATTAGAAATTGGACATGTGGGAAACATCGGTACGTGCATATACGTTAGGGACTTCTGAGGCATCACTGTACTTAAATAATATCGTACCATACCCTTGCGCTAGGTACTACCCCACACGCTATTACGTATGCTGCTTTATTGTCGGGGTTCGCTAACAATTCCTACCCCAGTCTATGTGAGTTATGGGAGGATCACAACCAGATCCTGCCATCATCTATACAAGTATGAATAGTATAGTACTATACCAGTTCTGTTCAATGATGTTTAAGTAAGTGTGTACCCGGTCATATACTCCTAATGCAGATTATTTCCAATAGTGTACCAACAAAACCGTTCAAACTTTAAATCACTGATGAATAGGTTGCATTGAATACAATTTATATGTGTATTGTTTGGTGTGTGCTCGCATTATGTTGGGTACCAGTGACAAGGAAGTTTAGATAGTATGGAATATGCATACCTACATGTAAAACGTTATCAATTTATGTCAACGCATTTAATCAAATTAACCAGTATGGAACTTCAGATTGTGTTATTTATATATGGATTATGCTATTCACTTGGTAATATTTTCATATTTGATATTTCATGTTGTAAGATAATGGACCTTAGTTTGATATTTGTCCCTTTCCCCATAGTATAACTTAGTGAAATAAGACTGACATATACATGTATACATGTGTTGCTATTTAATAACGGGCATCGGTCCATATTCTAGATGCGGTATTCTACCTACCAATCCATCAAGTGTTGTTATTGTAACATCAACGACGTAGTCCCCGTGGCAGAGTGGTTACGGTTTTAGACATCACATCACATGCCCCTCAGCGCTACAGGTTCGATGCTACTGTTAGTGTCTAATTAGTTCATGTACTGGTGTTATCCTGATGGGTTGTGAAAGATCGGTGATTCTACTAGGAGTGTTTGTTACGCTTATTTTTATCATCGCTACCGGTTGCCCATATGAGCGATGCATCCTAAAGAGATTAGTCATTTTAGATTGTTGGATGATAGTGCAATGACACAGACAGAGACCCATTCCAGTGTCTCCTCTGGTTATTTTATGTGCACGATGTAAAACACCGACACTAGACCTCGGTTTAAAGTCCCATCCGAAAGACTAGGGTCAGACGGGGGATCGAACCTGCGATCCATGTTCTACTAGGATACCCGCTCGCGTCAGATATACTGTCTTAATGGGCTCCCGGGTCTTCCTGAATCAATAACAACCGGAGAGTCGCTAACCTATCATATCACCAGGCTCCAATTAACACAGGCTGGTGATCACAAGTTGCTCATAGTTGCAGGTGCTACTAAATGCTTTAAATGTGAAGGTCATGTACTATGAAATTAAACTTCTTAGACTATAAAACGCCTTAGAACCCATATAATGGCGGGTTCGAAATTAACACACATATTCGAAAGTGGCACAACTCACAGAGACATGGTTGGATTCTCTAGCATTATACAATTACTGACAGGATTCAACTTTGGTCCAAAACTTAGGGGGGAAGTCACTTCCCCCCTCCAGCCAATTTAGGGGGAAGTGAGGGGAATTCAGGGGGAAGTGTGCATTTCACATGATACACATTTCACTTTAAATCTACATATAGTGTGTGCAATGCCATTTGTCAGACTTGTCTTCTTGATACCAATCACAATAATTAACTTCTTCACTTTTCAAGCAGACCTAACTGATAACAATTCATGTTTTGGACTACCCAAAATTGTCTCAGAAGATAACTTCTAATAGCACAATTTACCATATATTAAATATTTACCCTCTACCCAATCCAGAACAAATCAATCCAAAAAAGCATACCATGTACATGTAACATGCACACAAAATCATTAAGCATCAATGATTAGTTTGAGAAAAAAAAAGGCAATAGTAATTCAGTTAAATAAATGTGTCCGAAATATGTACATATCCGACTACGACTACAATCATATGTATTTTACTTCTTTCAAAAACGTTTGAAAGTCAAAACTTCGGAATGATACAGGCTTTACACAGCTTCAAGGATGTTTACAACATATTAAAGTCGTGATGGTGCAGTGGATGCGCGTTCGCTTCAGGTGCGAAAGGTCTGGAGTTCGAGCCCCGCTGGAGCCGTAAACGATTGTGCCCTTAGGCAAGGCATTTAAAATTCCACGTTGCCTCTTCTCTCCCTCGTGGCGATGGATTCCATCAGGAATGAGGTCTCGAGAGTGATTTATATAAGTTTAAAGATCTTGTTTCGCAATCAAGTGTGACCTGTCAATTTTGACTGGATTAATTTGTTTGTTCACACCTGGAGCCATGTCTATGTGCAATGTTGGTTTAGACGGTTTTACAGTCTGACTGCAAAGTTGAATAAAATGTTAGGGGTGGTATACAATTGAACAAAAATACTTACTTGTTTTATTTATTCCAAATACACTAGTTTGCTTAAAAATTAATATAACTTCAGAATTATATGGCGGTTTATATAAAATACGTAATGTATATATATTATAAAACAATGACACAGAAATATATTTTATAGTATTGTCTAAGATATATACTGATCATGTCACTGTAAAAATACAGAGTGACTATGAAAGCCTTATGCTTTTTTATATATAAAGTTTGAGCCATTTATTTGTAGTGATAAGCTATAACATCAATTCAATCATACTTCATCATATATACAAAGGATATGGATGTGTACGTGAGACATTAAATTACTTTCTTTTGATCAACACTTATTATGTTAATGACCTGTCAAGTGTCATCCGAGGATGATGAATGATCTCGTTCCAAAATGGCCGTCGCACATGCCAGTCCATGACCCCAACGAGACATTAAATTGCTTTCTTTTGATGAACACTTATTATGTTAATGACCTGTCAACTGTCATCCGTTGATGAATGATCTCGTTCCAAAATGGCCGCCACGCATGCGCAGTCCATGATGCCAAAGAGAGGTATATACTACTACTTACCTCTGATCTAATTTAGTATATACACAGTAATCATTGTCGATTCTGGTAAGACCCTTTTATTGGCAATATTAGTATTTGGAGAATTTGATATTTATGTTATAGTGGTTAGTTATGTTCCGCGTGGATTAGATTTTAGTATATGTGTGTATATCTGTGATATTATTATATTGCAGGTCTCCCTGTTTTCTGTATATATATATATATATATTATATAAAGGATCGATTGAATCAGGTTTCGGGTTGGTGTATTATCTTTCCCCGAAGTCACCGATGATGTGAATACCACTGTAACCTATCATCACTGATGGTCACTAGATTCGAGAAGGCCGTGTCTCATTTATTTGAAAAAGTTGGCAGTTACTTACGGAGGTTTGTGCATCAAATATAGGGTAACCGCTGGAGCCTGCCCAGGAAATGGCCCATACTGGTGCTGATGCAGGCCTATATATATATATACTAGAAAAGGCTATTTTCCACAGTATTGAATAAACTAAAGGCTGTGCTGCGATAGTAAATGTTCGTGATGCAGTATATATATAAACTAAAGGCTGTGCTGCGATAGTAAATGTTCGTGTTGAAGGATCCCATACTTGTGTAGAACAACGTAGGGTTTGGTGGGTTACCACAATGCTTTAGACATACTTGAGAAGGACCTGGTTTACACATATTAAAATACAGGAACTATTTTAAAGACAGAGTCTTATATAATTCGTCTCGTATTGGGAGTCCATAGTTGTAAATAGTAAAGTAAATAGTTGTGGAATCATTCTACAGAAGAATGTCATGGTGGACTACAGTACGTATACGCATATTATTAGCGCAGTTGTTAGCGCGATCGCTTCTCACCAATGAAACTCGACTCTACGAGTGTGATATATTAGGGTGGTCGCCTGATCGGACAGGTGGTATTTTCCGGGTACTCCGATTCCCCACACACTAATTACCACATTTCAATTGTTGCGTGCCAACAAGAGTGATTAATATAAGTTGCTAAAGCTTGTTTCGCAATCATTGTAAAATAAATATAAAACATGCACAGTACGTAGACTATGGTATGGGTTGTTGAAGAATACATATACTGAAATAACGCACGGAAGAACATTGTGGACAATAATGCACTGCTTGCATAGTCTAGGGAAATGCCTAGTGTGGTAGCATACTGCTTGCATAGTCTAGGGAAATGACTAGTGTGGTAGCATACTGCTTGCATAGTCTAGGGAAATGCCTAGTGTGGTAGCATACTGCTTGCATAGTCTAGGGATATACCTAGTGTGGTAGCATACTGCTGGCATAGTCTAGGAATCCTATGGGTGATAGTTGCATATCAGGTCTAGTTGTACTGCTTCTATCTAGGAAATCTATGTGTAGTATGCCTGTGTGGTAGCATACTGCTTTAATTTGAATAGGTAATGTCATCCTGTGCTAGCACAATTTCTTAATAGGGGCATCTAAGTACATACATATACTATGGAAGGGCCTTGTTGGGATCAGTGTTAACTAAATAGACTATAATGACCTGGGTGTGTTGCGAAGGGCTGATATAGATATAGTGAATATTTTGTGGTGTTAGAACAATGTTTTAAAACGCTGGGGACGGGTCTCGTGACGGTACCTCGGTAGCTAAGTAATTTCGAGACGTGTCCGATGTACATGGCCATATGGGAACGGATCAATGTGAGCATGGACTTTGATATATTAGATATATATGGGACAGGAGGGAAACACCGCTGCGTAAATAGAACAAGAAATGGAATGGTACTAAAATAATATCTTACAATAGTCTTGTTCTTGGTACTACACCGATAGTCATTACATAGTAAGTATGCGTTAATGTCGGGGTTCGTATATAATCCCTACCTCCGTCTATGTAAGTTATGGGAGGATCGCAACAAGATAAATATTTATATCCCTATTGCATGTCTTTATATGAACTGTATGCCATGGTTGTAAGCTACGACCGTGCGCATTCACATTGTTAGGCAACATTCGTCGTGAGAAAAGCGTGTCTTACGGTTTACATTGTTTCAATGATATTCTATTTACTTGTTACGGCACACGGTTGCAATACTGGATTTTAAACCAGTGTCGTAGAACAAAGAATTAACGTAAATACAAGTAATGAACTGTATGAGCTACGTTTCCATGCCCACTGTAGTTCATACCCCGATGGAAACTATTAACCCACGATTCATTCTTTAATTATATGAATATTTGAGTACCATACCATTAGTAACCAGGGTCTACTTAAGGATGCTTAAGTAAGTGGGTACCCGGCTATATACTGCTAGTCCGCCTCCTCACCGATGGCCACAGATTCGAGCCCAGCTGAGACATTGTCTCTTTATATAAACCAGTTTTTAGTTTCTTACGGAGGTCGGTGCACAAAGTACTGGTTAAACGCGCTGGAGCCTGCTGAGGAAGGTGATGTTAGTTAAACCTCCCGTTAACTGACTGATTATACTATATACATTATGCATTATGCTGGGTACCTGTGACAAGGAAGTTTAGATACCTACATGTAGGAAGTTACCGATTAATTTCAACACATTTAAACACATTAACGAGTATGGAACTTCACATTGTGTTATTTATATATGGATTATGCTATACACTTGGTAATATTTTCATATTTGATATTTCTTGTTGTAAGATAATGGACACATTTTGAAATATATATATATATATATAACTTATCAGAAATAAGACTGACATACATGTATACATGTGTTGGTATTTAATAACGGGCATCGATCCATATGATTGAATACTTGATAATCTGACATAAACATGACTATAGAAGAGCGAAGGTATACATGTGTTACTATTTAATAACAGGCATCGATCCATATGACATAAACCGTGACGACTTCTATAGAATATACTACCTACCAATCCATCACTCGTTGTTATTGCAACATGAACGATTGAGCCTCTGTGACCAAGTGGATACGGTCGTTGTAGTCAACTCACCTGCCCCTCAGCGTTGAAGTATCGAATACCACTGGGTGTCGAATTATTTCATGTGGTGATGCTATATATCTGGCTGGCTTGTGGAAATGTCAGTGATTCGCATGCCCGTTTCTGAAATCCTGCCATAATGGGCGTCCGCGGTCTTCCACTCCCAAAGCATACTTATGGAGAGTCGTCAACCTAACCTGTGTGTGCAACTTGCAGTTAATAACAAACAGACAATACATCAACATTCCCGGGTAGCGTTACTCCCGGAAGCGACGGTTGCACTGGCATTTTACTACTGTTTCTTTCGAACTATGTTTGCGAAGAGCTCCGCTTAAGCATACGTGAATGCATATATCGGCCAGGTAAATTAATAATATATGCATTGACAATGTATGGCTTTACTAAGCGTTTATTTGTAAAACACCAAGATGTTAATTCGTGAAATAGCAACCATAGTCACATAAGATACAAATACATGACACAAGGTTAGACAACATAACCACCATATTTGAGAGGTAACATGCAACATTACACACATGATATGGATAGCCAGGAAGGGTGGCTAGAGAACATTACACACATGATATGGATAGCCAGGAAGGGTGGCTAGAGAACATTACACACATGATATGGATAGCCAGGAAGGGTGGCTAGAGAACATTACACACATGATATGGATAGCCAGGAAGGGTGGCTAGAGAACATTACACACATGATATGGATAGCCAGGAAGGGTGGCTAGAGAACATTACACACATGATATGGATAGCCAGGAAGGGTGGCTAGAGAACATTACACACATGATAAGGATAGCCAGGGAGGGTGGCTAGAGAACATTAACTCGTTGGATGCAAATACAATTCCAAGCTCAGATATATCTGACATATCTACTTTGTTGCAAATGCACTTTCACAATCTACCTGGATCCCACACAGAGCCGTTCATATACATACATATGCAGCAACATCTAGCTATATAAGTGGACAAAGGTATGCATATGTTAATGCCCTGTCTGCTCTGGGGGTTGTTTGGAATTGGTGATACTTCCAGCCTAGGATTAAGCTTTGTTTACCTGCCAGGTTGACAGTCAAGTTATATACGAGGATATAGAAGATTAGTTTTCTTTAAAATATCAGGGATAGAGAGTTGAAGTTGGGGAATTTTATATATATTGTTTTGTCACATAACATTACTTATATTCAGTGTAATACAGTCATCGCATAATTTCTTAAGGTACACCCGTTTAATAACACCTGAAAGATTGAGAGAATAATCCTTATACGCAGTAAATTAAACTTTAAAGTATGCATATCTGTATTTGAATGGGTACGTTAATGGCACGTTAATGGTACGTTAATGGTACGTTAATGGTAAGTTAATGGTACGTTAATGGTAAGTTAATGGTAAGTTAATGGTAAGTTAATGGTAATTTAATGGTACGTTAATGGTACGTTAATGGTACGTTAATGGTACGTTAATGGTACGTTAATGGCACGTTAATGGTACGTTAATGGTAAGTTAATGGTAAGTTAATGGTAAGTTAATGGTACGTTAATGGTAGTTAATGGTACGTTAATGGTACGTTAATGGTACGTTAATGGTACTTTGGTAAGTTAATGGTACGTTAATGGTACGTTAATGGTACGTTAATGGTAAGTTAATGGTACGTTAATGGTACGTTAATGGTACGTTAATGGTAAGTTAATGGTAAGTTAATGGCACGTTAATGGTACGTTAATGGTAAGTTAATGGTAAGTTAATGGTACGTTAATGGTACGTTAATGGTACGTTAATGGTACGTTAATGGTAAGTTAATGGTACGTTATGGTAGTTAATGGTACGTTAATGGTACGTTAATGGTAAGTTAATGGTACGGTAATGGTAAGTTAATGGTACGTTAATGGTACGTTAATGGTACGTTAATGGTACGTTAATGGTAAATTAATGGTACGTTAATGGTAAGTTAATGGTACGTTAATGGTACGTTAATGGTACGTTAATGGTACGTTAATGGCACGTTAATGGTACGTTAATGGTACGTTAATGGTACGTTAATGGTACGTTAATGGCACGTTAATGGTATTTAATACTACGAGTTAACAGAAGTCTTAACGCAGTTAAAAAAAAAATATGACGCTGCTTTGTTTAGTGACGTCATGGCAATTTAACATGACACTTGACGCCAAATTGAAAGTTGCTACATTATTTATTACAGAGAGTTCTTTGGTAATGTGACAATTTAAAGAACTTATACTCGTATTTTATGAAACTCGTTTCTAAAAGGCTCCCTGATAGCAAAATTCCAAAACGAGTTTCATAAAATATGATATGAAATCACCACTCATGTAAGATCCGATATGTATTACGATCTCCTTGGACATTAATGTATTTAACGAATGCATTAAAGATGTAGAGGTTGAAAGTTGAGTTGCATTGTTCGTCATTATTCAATTATAAGATACATTCCACACTCTAAACGCTATCAATATATATATACATAATTATAGCACACATGTTTAAACATTATTCTTCCCAGAAACCACAATGTCCAGATATTGGATACTTGATATCCAGCATCAGTTAGTGAACCTCTACCAAGATTGATGACGTTGTGATCCTGGGGTCATATTTGACTCCAAAGTGGGGTCACATAATTTACATAGACTTATATATGGAAATGGATACTTTATCCGCCATGTAACCAAGTGACCGTGAATTCGAACCCCACTATAACCACGATGATGTTGACCTCGGCCAAGGACACTTGAATTAACATCCCCGCTCCACCCTGCATTGTGTTATCTCATATCATAAATGTGTGAAATGTGAGCTTATGTCATAAATTAAATATGAATATGTTAATAATCAACAAAGATTATTCAAGTAATGCTACAAAACATATACAATTGCTTAATATCTATAAAGCAATGTGCTCATTGCAACATAATGCAATCGTGCAACATTTCATCCCAGTATAATAGTTTATACCTATAAGATATGCACACCAACTTAGTAATCGCCATTATGGTGCTTCGCACCCACAGAGAACTAATCAAATATCGGGGGAAATAGAATTATTATCTTAATTAACATATCACGTCGTCCTGTGAATCCCTGTCAAGAACTCATGGTACCAAATAGGTTGTTACAACAATTTCCTAATATTGCCATGGGATCTCCGTATAATTATATCTCACTCCCCGACAAACTTTCGTGTTGTCATACATGTTGATAAACTATAGGCTTGACACTATACATACAACAATACAATTAATATTTAAGTTAGCTGTCATCTAACAAATATAAATAAATTAATAGACACTGTATGATTAAAAGATCCAATTCATAACTGAAATTTACAAAATGTTTATTTTTATTTATGCGTGCATCTGGTTCAACAGTCTGGAGATAAGTGTGACACCATCATCTAAACAATCAAAATAATCCCAAGGAACGGTATTCCAATATTAAGTTACTATGTAGCTTGTTTCCCAATCCTAATTGTACTTTGCAACTAGTACTATGTTATGTACCATTCTTCAATAAAATATTGTTTAAACTAATCCCAAATTGGATGTACACATGCACAGTTCGAAAACACATCTGCCAAGATTTGGCAGCCAATGGGTGAACCGATGTTTGGAATTTTCTTAACCAGGACCGCCTATAATATATAAATGTTGGTGATAAGCTGCGTAATAGTATGCGCAATTGTTAATAATCTAAATTGCGATACCAGTTAACAGCCCCTACTAATTATCTAGCACGAAAGGCAACTATTGTCTGCGTAAATGTATAACATATTTGAAATGTTACAAATAATCTAAATCATAATTGTATAAACTCTTCCAAAATTAGTAAGGTTGAAAAAGGTTAATTATTAGTTATGAAATTGAAGTCACTATATCAATAAATGACTCCCAAATTGTATATACAAAATGTGCATCTACTAGATATAAACATGCTGACAAATGGAGCTTGATAGCAAGACCTCTGACATGCATGAATATGTGTTAGTATTTAAATGGGGATCGATCCATCACATACTTGATAATCTGACATAAACAAGAATTCTATATACATCACTTTCAGCTCACTGTTGCAGCATTATTTCGTGTGAGGAATATATCCGACTGGCTTGCGGAAGGTCGATTGTAGGATACTATTCCGTCAACGTTTATATCTGACACATACTCATAGCGTACCGATATACAAATACATGTTTATTCTACCTTCATGCGAAATAACGTACAAAAACGGCCTGCCTAATAAATGTTGCTTTATTAGTCAGTGCCTAATAAAGCTTTCGTGACGGACTACTTTTATGAGACAGATTACGGTTTGTAAATAAACAAAGCGTCTGTCGTAACATTGTGTTGTCTGCTGAGTTTGGAAAATGTCCCAAGAAGAAAGTCGTGTACAGGCAAACTTTCTGGTTGTTTGGGATGAATGAACAGCACTCGATGAGACCACTCTGGAAACTACTGTTGTCAAGGAAATGTCATTTATCATTTATCTATAAATAGAAATATCAATGCGCAACATATTACCAAGTGCGTAGCGAGTTTGTAAGCTGTCATGGCTAGTTTGTTTGTTTTTGTGTCGGGTGCACACTCAGAATGTAGGATAAATATAATATTAGGTTACTGTCTTATATATTTTAATTTATAAGACATTAACCTAATATTCTCTATATACTTGTTGCTGTTGAAATGAAAATGACATTAATCCTATGAGCATAGGCAAATCATATTGAAAATGATATGATAGTAGTATACACTCAACACAATTCCTATTCGGTCACCTGTTTACAATAGTTGGAGAAAACTAATAACAATATAATATCAATACTATTAATGCCATTTATTACATATTTTTACCGATCGTTATGCAATGAATCGCAGTATAATAATCTGGAATAAATATTAATATTGTATGATTATTAATTGGTCCAAATAATTATAAAAAACAAGGTGACCGATTATGAATGTTGCTGAGTGTACATGTATTGTGTCGCATCATGTTCTATAAAACAATATGGGGAAGTCTTCTGGTGTGAGAGGCTCGGAATTCGCACCCAGTAATTAAATTCTATTTTGCCTCATCTATCTCCCGTATGGCGATGAATTCCATCATGAATGAGGTCTCGAGAGCGATTAATTTAATGTTATTAAAACTGGGAGTGTCGACATTTTTCAATTGAGGAAACTTTCCTGTTGGTCTGTGGTTCTACCCTGACATCCGTATATATAGATGTAATATTGCTAGGAAGGTCACCGGATTCATTATCCACCAATACATGTTGGACAATTGTAAACCTGAGCTGTGGTTCTACCCGTACATCCGTATATAGATGTAATATTGCTAGGAAGGTCACCGGATTCATTATCCACCAATACATGTTGGACAATTGTAAACCTGAGCTGTGGTTCTACCCGTACATCCGTATATATAGATGTAATATTGCTAGGAAGGTCACCGGATTCAGTATCCACCAATACATGTTGGACAATTGTAAACCTGAGCTGTGGTTCTACCCGTACATCCGTATATAGATGTAATATTGCTAGGAAGGTCACCGGATTCAGTATCCACCAATACATGTTGGACAATTGTAAACCTGAGCTGTGGTTCTACCCGTACATCCGTATATATAGATGTAATATTGCTAGGAAGGTCACCGGATTCAGTATCCACCAATACATGTTGTACAATTGTAAACCTGAGCTGTGTGACCTACATTACCGCCCCCAAACCCATACAAAATAAACAAATAGTATATCATTATCAGTAAGGGTGTTTGACCATGTTTCAATAATGATATTTTGAGAATATAAATGTTTTATCCGACAAAAAGGGTCCATTGAAAACATATTTTGTCGGAAATAATTAGTTTAGACGTTCTTTATTTCAGTATTTTTACATGTAATTAAGAAATGAATATATTATATATGATTTAACAGCAGTAGACTGAAAGGGATTAGAACGAAATAAAACGTATATATGTTCTCCCTTCTCGGAAATAATTGCAATATTTCTTCTATTATGAACTAATAAGATGCAACCAAATTAAACATTGGGAAGCATCGACAGTTGGTTATTTCAATAACAAAACAACGAACAACATTGAGTCGGTTTTATCTATAAAATGTGCTTGCCTCAATGTGTGGGCGTCTGTTGGACTAATTGCTATATTTATCCTGAATCTAAGTGAATAGTTTATTGTATTTTGGGCCAATCCCTGTAGTGTTATTCCCAGAACGTGTTGTGTTATTCACAGAACATGTTGTGTTATTCACAGAACTTGTGTTATTCCCAGCCATATTGTGTTATTCCCAGCCATGGTGTGTTATTCCAAGCCATATTGTGTTATTCCCAGCCATGGTGTGTTATTCCCAGCCATATTGTGTTATTCCAAGCCATGTTGTGTTATGTCCAGCCATGTTGTGTTATTCCCAGCCATGGTGTGTTATTCCCAGTCATATAGTGTTATTCCCAGCCATATTGTGTTATTCCCAGCCATGGTGTGTTATTCCAAGCCATATTGTGTTATCCTAGCCATATTGTGTTATTGCTAGCCATATTGTGTTATTCCCAGCCATATTGTGTTATTCCCAGCCGTAGTGTGTTATTCCCAGCCATATTGTGTTATTCCCAGCCATATTGTGTTATTCCCAGCCATATTGTGTTATTCCCAGCCGTATTGTGTTATTCCCAGCCGTATTGTGTTATTCCCAGCCGTATTGTGTTATTCCCATCCATATGGTGTTATTCCCAGCCATATGGTGTTATTCCCAGCCGTATTGTGTTATTCCCATCCATATGGTGTTATTCCCAGCCATATTGTGTTATTCCCAGCCATATTGTGTTATTCCCAGCCATATTGTGTTATTCCCAGCCATATTGTGTTATTCCCAGCCATATTGTGTTATTCCCAGCCATATAGTGTTCCTCCCAGCCATATTGTGTTATTCCCAGCCATATTGTGTTCCTCCCAGCCATATTGTGTTATTCCCAGCCATATTGTGTTATTCCCAGCCATATTGTGTTATTCCCAGCCATATTGTGTTTTCCCAGCCATATTGTGTTATTCCCAGCCATATTGTGTTATCCCAGCCATATTGTGTTATTCCGTCATATTGTGTTATTCCCAGCCATATTGTGTTATTCCCAGCCATATTGTGTTATTCCCAGCCATATTGTGTTATTCCCAGCCATATTGTGTTATTCCTAGCCATATTGTGTTCCTCCCAGCCATATTGTGTTATTCCCAGCCATATTGTGTTATTCCCAGCCATATGTTATCCATATGTGTTATTCCCAGCCATATTGTGTTATTCCCAGCCATATTGTGTTATTCCCAGCCATATTGTGTTATTCCCAGCCATATTGTGTTATTCCCAGCCATATTGTGTTATTCCCAGCCATATTGTGTTACTCCCAGCCATATTGTGTTATTCCCAGCCATATTGTGTTATTCCCAGCCATATTGTGTTATTCCCAGCCATATTGTGTTATTCCCAGCCATATTGTGTTATTCCCCATCTATTGTGTTATTCCCAGCCATATTGTGTTATTCCCAGCCATATTGTGTTATTCCCAGCCAAATTGTTATTCCCAGCCATATTGTGTTATCCAGCCATATAGTGTTATTCCCAGCCATATTGTGTTATTCCCAGCCATATTGTGTTATTCCTAGCCATATTGTGTTCCTCCCAGCCATATAGTGTTATTCCCAGCCATATTGTGTTATTCCCAGCAATATTGTGTTATTCCCAGCCATATCATGTTATTCCCAGCCATATTGTGTTATTCCTAGCCATATTGTGTTCCTCCCAGTCATATAGTGTTATTCCCAGCCATATCGTGTTATTCCCAGCCATATTATTTTATTGAAGCTGGCTCTAATTTCAAATTGTGCTATATTTCAGTGTATTGCTGGCCGTGTCCTCAAGATGTTACACGTGTTTATGCAAGACCTGGCAGTAGGGCAGTGATATCATTTCAGACCTCCATACAATCAGCATCAGGAACCAGTACATATTACATAGCAGCATTCAATGGATCTATCTTATATGCATCAACATTTTACAATGGAGAATTCAAAAATGAGAAGAAGTTTCTTGATTCAATGTTTATTGGAGATGCTACCACTGGAAACTTTACAATACAAACTAACAATTTACAGACAATGGATGCTGGTGTTTACATGCTCGGGTATAAAGTATCATCAGTCACTACTACTGAACAATGTTCTACTTTGTATATATTAGGTAAGTAAAATATACAACATTTTCATTGGTTTCTCAGACATACAGTGTGTGTGTTCGCATAATCTGTCAAAATAGGATTTGTATATTGTATAGTGGGCTTACAATGTCTAGCCAGGTTATAAAATAACTGCGTATGAATTGATGGTTTCCGTTTATCTGTTCGATTATTTATCTCTTGATAAAACTTTGGTAGCGTCTTTCTAATTACTGTATTTCTGTATTAATTGCTCAAATTCTAAGCAATTAATCAGGATACTATTTGCTGGGGATGTCGATATATATATATTTAGGTAAATGTAATTCTAATCTAGCGAAACATATATAACTAAAGCTCAAACAACAACGCTGAAATATGTTTTACATTTAATAACATTTTAATAATGAAGCTTATGCGATTAGTACCCGCGACGTGCGAGCTATTACAGTGTATAACAATACTAGAATTGTTAAATATCGAATACGTCATTGCACAAACACGTCATTGCCGAAAACCGCCAAAACATCTGCCACTACAGATTAATCAGAGAATCCGATACGCTTGCGGCAACCTGAATCACGACTGTGTCAGACACCTTAATATAATTAAATAACAATCCTAAGTCCAATTACAAAGCAGTGAATAATCTCGCCAGCCACACTAACATTAAAATAAAATCAAGCATCATCACGGCCGAATGAAGGCATGGCATAGCTTTCTGGATCATTGACATCTCTTTGGATAGACATTAATTCCGTTTTCAAAACTGCAGAGCGATCATGAAATAGAAGCTGTATATAACATAAAGGGGAATCAGATTAATTCATAAGAAATGAAACCTAGCTAATCATAATGAAACAAAAATATGAAACATAAATAATTAAACCTAATTTGAGGTACACGTTAAATACAAAACCAATTAGCAGATACGTGCATGTGTATTAAGGACGATTTATTTGCTATTGCGTATAGGTACATATTGTCATTTCAGTGGCCATTGACTAATTTTCTGTTCATTTTACCAGTTGTTCACAAAATATCTTCAACGTAAATTTCATCCGGTGGCAAAAGTCTAGATTCTACAAAGAACAGCTGATGTTTCAGTGCCAGCGAGAAAGTATGTCCGCTATTCTAATTTATCTAGAAGACTGATGACCGACCGCAATTCGAATTATTTTGTACATGCGAAATACGTGATCTCTCTTATACTCTTCGATATTTGATCATATCTATAATTAATCATATGGCCATTTTCGTCGAAGGACCAGGTCAACATGTGATATTAGTTTAAACATATTTTATTCAGTTCATTCAATATATATACGGTATATAAATACAACAGGATATCTGAAATGGATTGGAAAACAAGCTGAAAGCTTATGTAAATTCCTTTCCATGAGGATGTTACACTATACAGTTGTTAGCATTGAGAGCGGTTAGTGATACATGACGGGCATTGTCTTGGGTTCTTTAGCCCCGATTGGTCTTGGGTGCTTGTATGCGTACTTGTGATTTGTGGGGCAATTTGAAACAAGTTTTGTCATCATGTGTGCACTAATTTGTGGTGAACTGAAATAGGAAGGTATGGAAAATTAGTAAATGGGATGAAATGAAATGGGTTGCTGTGACACACAGGAAAGGAAGGATGGACCTGGAATACCCACCAGGTAGTCGGACCATGCATCAAACCTCTTTGTTGCTGCAATGTAAGCCTGGACAGTTAGAAAGATGGATTTGTTGTTTTTGAATGGTAAACGATCATCGCCATACAGAAGATTATTTGTTGTCGGTGCGCAAGGGATATTGGACAAGAGCATTGTTGTATCGTGGACACTGCGTAAGGTAATGCATCGCTGTTTCCATTGCTCCACAGGCACAGTTTGGCGATTCAACAATGTTTTTTCGATGGAGGTCGAAATTCAAAGAACTACATCCTTGTCGTAGATGAGCATGGATAATCTGAAGCCTCCTGGTTCCCAGGTCGTATAGAGGAGAATATTTCTTAGGCTTGCTGAGTTTGGATTTAAATTCGGACACATTCCTGGAGTTACGGGTGTCATTAGGAAGAGAGTTCCAATCGCGGATGGTTGCTGGAAGAAATGAATTAGCATATGCTTGCGTTTTAGTGTGTATTAAAGGGACGCCAGGAACGGAGCGTAGGGAGTAGGTTTGAATGGGTTGTTGTGGTATGATGTCAGAAAGATACGTGGGAGTTAGATTGTTTCTCATTTTAAAGAGAATACATCTATGGTCTTTACGTCTCGAAGCAAGGGTTTCCCAGTTGAGATCGTTCCGGAGACGGTTGAGGTTACAAAGCTTAGTAGCACCACTGACTATGCGGGCTGCTTCGTTTTGCACTGCCTCGATGTCGTTGCTTAATGTGTTGGAACAGTTGTCCCAGACAACATCTGCATATTCTAGGAGAGGTCTAATGAAAGAGACGTACATACGCTGGAGACTCGGGCGGGAGAGAATGTATTTGAGGGATCGTAAGATTCCAATTCGTTGCCATGCCTTGTTTAGCGATGAGGTTATGTGGGATGACCACGATCCGTCGTCAGAGAAGGTAAGGCCGAGGTGCTTGTGATTTTTCACTTGTTTTATATGACTTTGATCCATATATATGATTGGGTGAGGACGTTTGCGACGTTTTCTAGTGAACAGAACTGACTCTGTTTTGTTTGGGTTGAATGTAACTAACCATGATTCGGACCAGGAGTGTATACGTGCCAGATCTCTATTTAGGAGTGTTGCCGAGGATACTGGATCGTCGACTATGACATATAGGCTTGTGTCGTCAGCAAACAAACGTATTTTGGCTTCAACATCTGTGACTATGTCATTTATATAGATTAGAAACAGTAGAGGGCCTAGAATCGATCCTTGTGGTACGCCGGCGTTTACTGGTGTCCAAGAAGATGTGGTATTTGCGAATACGACTCTCTGTTTCCTTTTAGAGAGATAGGACTCGAACCAAGAAAGAAGAGAACCAGCTATGCCAATGGAAGTTTATGGAGGAGACCTTTGTGCCACACTCTGTCAAAGGCTTTCGAAATGTCACAGAAGACTGCTCGAACTTCTTTGCCTTCGTCCAGAGCTTTGCAGACATCGTTGTACATATATGTCAGCTGATTGACGGTCGAATCGCCTTTTATGAATCCAGATTGGAATGAAGTGAGAAGGTTGTTCGATGTAACATAATTGAAGAGTTGTTTGTGTATACATCGCTCCATTAGTTTCCCTAGACAATTAAGTAGGGATATAGGCCTATAGTTGGACGGTGTGGAGGCATCAGACATTTTAAAGATGGGAGTCACGTTTGCCTGTTTCCAAGAAAGAGGGAAGGTAGAGTTAGAGAGAAGTAAGTTAAAAAGGTGCGATAAGGGACCAACGAGTTCCTCTGAGCCCTCCTTGATTAGACGTGGGCTGACTTTGTCTGGACCACTAGCCTTGGCTGGGTCTACTAATGATATAGCGCCTTTCATGTCCATAGTAGAGATGAATATTTCTGATAGAGAACTCATTGGGTGATTGTACATGGTTGGGATAGGACGGTTGACATCATCAAGAGTTGACTGGGAGCAGAAGAAGGAATTGAGTAGTTCTGCTTTGTCTGCGTCGTTCGATGCCTCGGTGCCATTGTGAAAGAGGGTAGGAATTACAGAGGATTTTGATTTTTTGTTGTTGAGCTTGTTTGCGAGTTTAAACCATGTTTTTGTGGGGATATTTTCAGTATTGATTTGCTTGATGATTGCTGATTGATGTTCTGCTTTGGAATTGCGGATTATGAATGTGGTGGCGTTGCGAATGTGTCTGAATTTTTCCCATGATGAAACTGTGTTGGTTGACTTGGCTCTTTGGTGAATTTTATTTCGCTTTTTGATCATTTGTCTTATATTGTTATTCATCCATGGAACGTCATTTGGTCTGATTGTTACAGTTTTGTTTGGAATGCTGCTAGACGCTGCAGCTGTTATAGAATCTGCGATATTTATTGCGATGCTGTTCATATCATTGCTGTCGAGAATAGATTCCCAGTCTGTTGACTGAAGAAGGTTTCTGTATGTTGGATAGTCGGCTTTGTCATACAGCCATATATGCCGTTTAAATGGGGACTGCGTAGGTTTAGAAAACTTGAGTACGGACACGATAGGACAATGGAAGCGGACAAGGTCAGGGATGAAAGGGTCAGCGACAAAGCTGTGCAGGACATGTTGGCGATTCTTGACAAACATCAAGTCGATGGTGGTTCTAGAATGCTCGGTGAAATGTGTTGGAGAGGTAATGAGCTGGTGGGCATTGAACGAATCTATAAGTCTGTTAATTTTGTTGTTTGGGGATACGCTGACATTTATATTGAAGTCGCCAGTAATGATAATGTTGTCGAAGTGTTGGTTAAAGGCAAGGTCAATGCTATGTTCCATGTTAAGCCATTGTGTATTGTTTGCGTCTGGTGGGCGGTAAATACCACCGATCAGGAGTTTGCGTTGGCTGACATAGACTTCGACCCATAGAGCTTCTAGATCCTGTTGAATAAGATCTTTACGTTCGATAGCGTGTATTGTGTTTCGAGTATAGATTGCACCGCCACCTGGTCGACCAGTTCTATCTAGTCGAAAGGGTAGGTTAAAGTTAGGGATATGTAGTACGTCGTTGGGTGTGGATGACGATAACCATGTTTCTGTGAAAACTAAAATGTCATATGGTTGAGCTTCGATGGCCAGGATATCTATTTTGGGTTTCAAGCTTTGTATGTTTAAGTGCATAACGCTAAGTCCAGTGTTAGTTAGTTTGATATAGGGATCAGATGGGGTAGCATGATTACTATGGCTAGGTACTGGGCCTGGATTAAGTTCGACATCGCCAGCCAGTATTAATAGTATTTGTGCTATACACGCAGCACCTGCTGTCAGCGTTTTTACAATAGGAGAGGGGAATATACTTTTGTCCAGGTTAAAAGAAACATGACGGCTAAGATAAGTCGGTTTATAATGAAGCAACATTAAGGTGGGTAGAGGTAGTAGCTGTTAGAGTCGTCATGAATCTTTCCGGTGGAGGTGATTAACAAGAAGACGAAAACGAGGGAAGGTACACAGACAGCAACCCCATTTCCGCATGTGTCACAGCAAGTGAACAATGAGTAAAATGATATGGCCATTAATGATACCAGTTCAATAGTTATAGTAGGTATGATTAGTATAGGCTTGGAAGCGTTTTGCTATAGCATGAACTATAGTTGACTAAGAGTGTAAAATGATAAAATATGACGTGATTAAGTATGGAAGGATCGGTAAGAGACAGTACAGCTAAAAACAAAGTGATGTGGTTCAGTATGGCAGTATCGGTAACAGGATGTTCAACATGTGTAAATGTGGTGTGGTTATGTATGGCAGTATCGGTAACAGGATGTTCAACATGTGTACATGTGGTGTGGTTCAATATGTGATATTAAAGAGTATCTCTATGAACAGGGTATTCATCTTGTTTTATCTCGCCCACTGTAGTGGTAGGCGAGACTAAGTAGTCACTCCTCATGCAATGTCAACGACAACACCAATAACAACAACAACAGCAACAACAACAACAACAACAACAACAACGGTGGCGAAGAGGCTGTCAACAATTGCATATCTAAAAACATTTAAAATATAATACTTTGATTAGTTGCAATTGTTTCTACATAGTGGTTGTTCCTTGCTCCATTAACAGGTATTACCCTCAAAATGGTGTGAATTTCTCAAATATTTGCTACGTCAAAACATTCAATAAATTTGCAAAATCCGCGACATTTCGCATCAATATCCGAGGACACACTCTATATTTTTTCAAATCTCATAATTTTAATGCAATATATATTAGCCAAGAAAATTACAGGATAATAGTGCAACTTGGGTACATTTATGACATTTGGTATACACGATCTCTACTTGCGAGCAATCATATTGGGCCACAATTTAATCTATACACGTATAATAACACTTGGAATGATTTTGATTGGTTGATAGAATATAATCCTATAATTTGTAAATTAAACTGTAAAATATGCATATATCTAGGTGAATTGATACACACCGTTAATGATAAGACGAACTACGATTAAAGGAGGTCTCAACGCAATATTAAGGTTGTTTAAAATCATAAATATAACGCTGCCTTGCTTAGTGACGTCGTGACAACTTAATGACATCACGACAATGTGCGCCAAAATGAAAGTTACAGCGTTACTTATTAAAACGAGCGCGCTATGGCAATGCGATAAAACGGATCTTATTTTGGTGATGATTTCATAGTTTAGTTTATACAAATTTATTGTAGCTCGATTGCAAAACAAGTTATTTCAACTTATATAAATCACTCTCGAGACCTAATTCCTGATGGAATCCATCGCCACGAGGGAGAGAAAAGCGGCAACGTGGAATTTAAATGCCTTGCCTAAGGGCACAATCGTAACGGCTCCAGTGGGGCTCGAACTCCGGACCTTTCGCACCTGAAGCGAACGCGCATCCACTGCGCTATCACGACTTCCAAATATGATGATATGATATTTTATGAAACTCGTTTTGGAATGTTGATGTTAAAGCAGTATTGCATCGTAATAAAGGATGTTTTTGGTAAAACATAAATACTAATGTGTGTGTGTTTACAAAAATCGAAATAGTCGCTCAGAAACGATAAAATTCCAATAAATAAAAAAAAATATAAACCGCGTATACGCGAATTTGTTTATCAACACACGAAATATAAACACGCACAGCGCGCATGCGTGAAACAACAGAGGATGTAGAAAACAACGTATATATTTTGAACATGAAAAACTATATATCTATCTTCCTCTAACCCCTCGCTGGGATGTAGACATGTCCCTAAAGACTTAGCCAACAGAGGTATGAATCAACATATCAAGTCATTTATTTATTTACAAAAGATAACGTGGGGAAACTGGGGACGATGCATTCAGAATGTAAACAAGTGCGGACGATGCGTTCCGGTTGTAAACAAGTGCGTGACCGACTCGGAAAGTTCTACTTTCGGTTTCGAGTTTGTTTTATCGCAAGAAAACACTGTTTACCAAATGAACATAAGCATACACAGTATAATGTTAGATTGTGTAGCAGCATTGCTACTCATACGTAAAACTTGAATTTTTCAAATGTATTTTATTGCATACGATGTAATGCTGCTTTAAGCTCGCCAAAAGACTTGCTTAATAGCTAAATTCCATTACTCACCACTCATGGTACGCACTCACCACTCATGTAAAATCCTGTATATGTGTCATATATACAAACTAGCAGGTAGGTATGTCCATCGGCTGAATGGAGACACCACTATCGACCTATCAAATAATATTAAACAGGGCCAAAGTCCAGGAGTACCGAAGTGTCTGTATCACATTGACAGAAGGCGTCGCTCTAAAATGGAATGGTCATGAACTTAATTTAAATAAAGATTGGATTATAGATTAAAATAAAGGCATTATATTAATGTATCTGTTTAATAAGTCAATCTGTTTTAATAACTTGATTTAATAAAACTCTACCTATGCCCATTAGTTAGTATTGTTATTAATAATACATATTCACAGCAAAAATCAATCTAAATATTCAATCTATTGAAGGTATCCCGACAGAGCCAAACATTCAATGTAGCAATGATCCATCAGTTGGAGATGATGCTACACTTACATGTGAAAGTACATCCACTACTGTACCAACAAATCACAGTCTGAGTCGATCGTACAACTGGAACGTGGACAATTCTGCAGTCACTTCAAGTGGACGATACTCGCTATCGGGAAACTCACTTGTAGTCTCTAATGTTGCAAAAATAGACAAGGATTTGAAGTTTACCTGCACGTCTACAGAAGTCGTCACAAATGGCTACACGTCAGATAGTAGTGGAGAGTATTCCGTCAATGTCCTATGTAAGTACAAAGTATGGTCATACATCATATAGTAGTGGAGAGCATTATGTCAATGTATTATGCAAGTACAAAGAATGGTCATACATCAGATAGTAGTGTACAGTATTCTATCAATGTCCTATGTAAGCACAAAGTATGGTCATACATCATATATTAGTGGAGAGTATTCTATCAATGTATTATGTAAGTACAAAGTATGGTCATACATCATATAGTAGTGGAGAGTATTCTATCAATGTACTATGTAAATACAAAGTATGGGCATACATCATATAGTAGTGGAGAGTATTCTATCAATGTACTATGTAAGTACAAAGTATGGTCATACATCATATAGTAGTGGAGAGTATTCTATCAATGTACTATGTAAGTACAAAGTATGGTCATACATCAGCTAGTAGTGGAGCGTATTATGTCAATGTCCTAGGTAAGTACAAAGTATGGTCATACATCATATAGTAGTGGAGAGTATTATATCAATGTACTATGTAAATACAAATTATGGTCATACATCGTATAGTAGTGGAGAGTATTCTATCAATGTACTATGTAAGTACAAAGTATGGTCATACATCAGCTAGTAGTGGAGCGTATTATGTCAATGTCCTAGGTAAGTACAAAGTATGGTCATACATCATATAGTAGTGGAGAGTATTCTATCAATGTACTATGTAAGTACAAAGTATGGTCATACATCATATAGTAGTGGAGAGTATTCTATCAATGTATTATGTAAGTACAAAGTATGGTCATACATCATATAGTAGTGGAGAGTATTCTGTCAATGTATTATGTAAGTACAAAGTATGGTCATACATCATATAGTAGTGGAGAGTATTCTATCAATGTACTATGTAAGTACAAAGTATGGTCATACATCATATAGTAGTGGAGAGTATTCTATCAATGTATTATGTAAGTACAAAGTATGGTCATACATCAGCTAGTAGTGGGGAGTATTCTGTCAATGTATTATGTAAGTACAAAGTATGGTCATACATCATATAGTAGTGGAGAGTATTATATCAATGTACTATGTAAGTACAAAGTATGGTCATACATCATATAGTAGTGGAGAGTATTCTATCAATGTACTATGTAAGTACAAAGTATGGTCATACATCATATAGTAGTGGAGAGTATTCTATCAATGTATTATGTAAGTACAAAGTATGGTCATACATCATATAGTAGTGGAGAGTATTCTATCAATGTATTATGTAAGTACAAAGTATGGTCATACATCATATAGTAGTGGAGAGTATTCTATCAATGTACTATGTAAGTACAAAGTATGGTCATACATCAGATAGTAGTGGAGAGTATTCTATCAATGTACTATGTAAGTACAAAGTATGGTCATACATCATATAGTAGTGGAGAGTATTCTATCAATGTACTATGTAAGTACAAAGTATGGTCATACATCATATAGTAGTGGAGAGTATTCTATCAATGTACTATGTAAGCACAAAGTATGGTCATACATCATATAGTAGTGGAGAGTATTCTATCAATGTACTATGTAAGCACAAAGTATGGTCATACATCATATAGTAGTGGAGAGTACTATATCAATATAAGCACATCATGGGTGGGTATTGTTTTGGCGATATTCGTTCCAAGTAGTGTTTTAAGCATTAATATATATATATATATGTATTGCACAGATATGTATCCCGACTCTTGCCTGTGAATGGTGGATAATTGGATGTTGATGTATATCTGAAAATTAATGCTGAACATTGTCCGTCTTGGCCAATTTGTGATGGATATACAGAATGATTATATTTGGTACAAATGTGTATCTCCATACTGGCTTGCATTCAACTAAACATTAGTTGTGACATACAACCCCACTTTCTGATCTCCAACTGTTGCACTTTGATAAAAGCACAACATGTTATTTATCAGTGGATTGCTTGTAATGTAAAGCCTATGATGACAGTGTTCCATTTCCAACCTGAAACTACAACACTATTATTGTTCTTCATTCCTAATGCTATTTATTATGTTTTTATAGACGGCTTTTTATGTAAAATCAATACAATGGAACTATCTTTATAAAGCTACTGATTGGTTCATACTGGATCATACCATTATGTATGTCGTTGTATGCTATATATAATATACCGGTATGTTTTGCCATATATATTTTTTAAACCAACCAACCGCACTCCCAAACATGCCTCCTTCTCAAACAATGAACATATAGATGGGATATCAATGCAACCAATTATTTATTGTTAATTAACTTTAATTATTGATTGTATATATTATGTACTATAATTTAGATGGACCAGCTGTTGTAACACTAACCCCTTCAAATACAAGCTACATAGTGGACCAGGCTACAACATTAACCGATGTAAAATGTTATGCTGATTGCAACTCTGTATGTACATACAAATGGACAAAACAGGGACAGACCACTCCAGTCAGCAATACAGACACCCTGCCATTGGGCAACATAGACACGTCGTATATCGGTGCTTACACATGCACTGCTACCAACGCAGACCGAGCAGCTACCAAGAACTCACCTCAAGTACGACTCAATGTTAGATGTAAGTATACTATTTATCTAGTAATTAAGTTGGAATCCACTTTATGAAAGTAGCATGTAGTCAGTGGCAGCTGGACTATCTTGGGACATTTATTGGGAATTATAGTGACATAATATTATATTACATGTACGTCGCACCTTGATGCAAGACAAAATCAAATCCACAACGATAAAATATATTGCTGATAATTCGTATCCCACCCAATAAAACGTATGGTAAGATACATGTAAGATGGACTAGTGTGTCACCGTAGCTGGAGATTGCACCCAGTAGTTTTGTATTAGCAGTCCTATACTCGACCAAAGGAGCTATTGCTATTAGCGACTAAGAGCCAAAACATGTCCAACTTTCAAAATAAGTATGAGTATTTTCGATTAAACTAATGTAGCTGTCTACAAGAAGGTACAATGTGACAACACTGCTTAATTAACATACCTCATCATAGTGAAGCCACGGGTATATGTTAAGCCACTGTGCTTTGAATGGACGTAGTTCATGTGACTGCTTAACCAATGACCGCTTAGGAAATTCAAAATGTGTGTTCTACATTTATTTATCGTCGCTACCGGTTGCCCATAAGAGCGACGCCTCCTAAATAATTTTAGGTTTGTTGAGGATAGTACACTGATGCATGCAGATACAAGTTCCAGTTTATCCTCCTCTAGTTCATTTAACTGCACGGTGCTTCACACCAACACAAGACCTCGGTTTAGAGTCCCACCTGACTTAATGTTATTGCTGTCAGACGATGGATTGAACCTGCGATCCCTGGATTCGCAGTCCCGAACTTTGTACCCGCTGGACCACTGACACTTCTATATGAAATCCATAATCGTTCGGTCGATTAATTCTATGTTATTCCAAATGAAAATATACAAATATACGGATTGATTGACAAGAGTTTGATTTATATTTACGGGTTGATTAGATGGAAATACAATTAGCAACTAACAGTCTGTACCTCACCCGACACCATACATCTTCACACTTGGTCATGTACATTACACCTATAGCCAGTGGTCTTTAATCGCAGCCCCAATTCATACTGGTCATCAAATTAGGGATTAGGACAGTGAATTAGTTACGATTTTATTTTTGATCCATTTAATTTACACAATTTGTTCCGTGTAGTTTTTGTATGGTCTTGTGTTGAGGCAATATGAATTAGTTTAGTTATTCTATGGTCTTGTGTTGAGGCAATATGAATTAGTTTAGTTATTACATAATGCAACAATCTTTCTTTCATATTGATAGTTTGCCTATCATTTGATAGAATAAAAAGCATTTCACAATGAAATACGCACATTGTTTATGATACATAGTCGTAATATAGCCATTCTGTCTCACAAATGGACATTGGGACCTTTGCCATAAAGCCAACCTTTTGTCTTGCCCACTTTAGCTGAAAACTAGACTAATTACATTATAACTAAAAAAGCGTTAACTAGAAGAATGCTTTGATAACTTGCATAGTGTGTATGGGGGTTGTTCACTACCATCCCAGCAAGTCCCACCCGAGAGTGACATTGAATTTGAATTGTAACCAAAAAGAGTTCAATTTTAGAAATTAATTGTGTGGAAAAAAGAACTTGTACATTATCATTCCTTAAAACTGTCAACGTTACTTCTTTGAAACTTTGAATACACATTCGAGGACTAATTCACTACACCACAGTTTACTCCACCCTAACAGTTACATTAAACTTGAAAGTTGGTAAAAATAATAGCACATTTCTAGAAATTATAAATATTTATGCTTCAGCAAATTACAACATTATTATTTCTCCAAGATAATAACAAGGTATTGCTTTGAAAGTTTGCATACACATCCGAGGACTATTTCTGAGTACTAGCAGTCCCCCCCCCCCTAGTACTGACTTTGAACTTGAAAGTTGGCAATTCGTTGGAAAACTATATATTTTATTTTGCTGAACCAGACAAATGGTGACATTGTTACTATGCTATGTACTAAATATATGTAAATTATTAGTAAACTCAACAAACAATAGTTAGTTTAAACATATTTTATTTCCCGATATAATACATACATCACAATTGCTTAAAATTACTGCATGATATCAGTTTTATATTCATGAAGCAATTCTAAAACAAAACGCTAGTAAATGTATTAAAACACACATGTTTGCTGTACATGTATGACAATCGTGTGAATGGAGCAAGTAGTTTACTATTATAAGTCAAAATGTGTAACGTTCAAATAGTATATACATGTTACTCATTTTGGTTTGTTTGCGTCCGAGAGTCAATCATTTGGATTCGCTTCCTACACATACTTACAATACGATGTGTAGTGTTGATAACCCGCCACTCAGAATTAGTAGTGT
>CM026386.1:93699025-93750272 GCA_014843695.1 Archivesica marissinica
CCGGGTTGCTAGTGGCGAGCATCGACATTATAAGTTATATGGCGACTATCCGGGTTGCTAGTGGCGAGCATCGACAGTATAAGTTATATGGCGACTATTATAAGTTATATGGCGACTATCCGGGTTGCTAGTGGCGAGCATCGACATTATAGGTTATATGGCGACTATCCGGGTTGCTAGTGGCGAGCATCGGCATTATAGGTTATATGGCGACTATCCGGGTTGCTAGTGGCGAGCATCGGCATTATAGGTTATATGGCGACTATCCGGGTTGCTAGTGGCGAGCATCGACATTATAGGTTATATGGCGACACTCCATCGGGATTTGAATCTACAGCGGTGACGAGATGTGATTTGAAGTCAACGACTTTAATTAACAACCAGCGCACGGTGGCACTCTTTCAATTGGACTTCAAAGTATACTTGTTACGTGTATAGTTGTTACGTGTATGGTTTCTACGTGTATAATTGTTACGTGTATAGTTGTTACGTGTATAATTGTTACGTGTATAATTGTTACGTGTATAATTGTTACGTGTATAATTGTTACGTGTATAATTGCTACGTGTATAGTTGCTACGTGTATAGTTGTTACGTGTATAATTGCTACGTGTATAATTGTTACGTGTATAGTTGTTACGTGTATAATTGTTACGTGTATAGTTGTTACGTGTATAATTGTTACGTGTATAATTGTTACGTGTATAATTGTTACGTGTATAATTGCTACGTGTATAATTGTTACGTGTATAGTTGTTACGTGTATAATTGCTACGTGTATAATTGTTACGTGTATAGTTGTTACGTGTATAATTGTTACGTGTATAGTTGTTACGTGTATAATTGTTACGTGTATAATTGTTACGTGTATAATTGCTACGTGTATAATTGCTACGTGTATAATTGTTACGTGTATAGTTGCTACGTGTATAGTTGCTACGTGTATAATTGTTACGTGTATAATTGTTACGTGTATAATTGCTACGTGTATAATTGCTACGTGTTTAGTTGCTACGTGTATAGTTGTTACGTGTATAGTTGCTACGTGTATAGTTGCTACGTGTATAATTGTTACGTGTATAATTGTTACGTGTATAGTTGCTACGTGTATAGTTGCTACGTGTATAATTGTTACGTGTATACTTGCTACGTGGCCAACAAGCTTCTCTAAATGAATGTTTGTTTTGCCTTTGGGTTTAAAGTCGCCACATTATTGGTGGATGAAGATCCCGGATGGCCCAACAGCCTATGTCAGATGGCGACTCACAAACTGTTATTGGTGGATGAAGATCCCGGATGGCCCAACAGCCTATGTCAGATGGCGACTCACAAACTGTTATTGGTGGATGAAGATCCCGGATGGCCCAACAGCCTATGTCAGATGGCGACTCACAAACTGTTATTGGTGGATGAAGATCCCGGATGGCCCAACAGCCTATGTCAGATGGCGACTCACAAACTGTTATTGGTGGATGAAGATCCCGGATGGCCCAACAGCCTATGTCAGATGGCGACTCACAAACTGTTATTGGTGGATGAAGATCCCGGATGGCCCATCAGCCTATGTCAGATGGCGACTCACAAACTGTTATTGGTGGATGAAGATCCCGGATGGCCCATCAGCCTATGTCAGATGGCGACTCACAAACTGTTATTGGTGGATGAAGATCCCGGATGGCCTATCAGCCTATGTCAGATGGCGACTCACAAACTGTTATTGGTGGATGAAGATCCCGGATGGCCCATCGAGCACTACGTTATACACAGACTGGTAACCCCGCAAGAACCATCGACCTTCTGTAAGCTAGCTGGATAGCTTCTTCGCATTAAATATTCGAACCCACCATACAGTGGTGAGAAGCAAGTTGTTTTAAGTCAACAACCTTAACTACTCGGACACAGAGATACTCTCTATATCCGTGGACCACGTAGTCGAAGTTCATGCATAACTAACTGTAAGTTTCATTAAATTTATATCATGACAACCGGTAGAAAACTGTAGATAGACAGGAAACGTATTCCGTTGTCCGTAAACCGTAAGTATACTGTGGAAATCGTGATAGCGCTGTTAAAGAGCGTTCTTTATAGTAAGTATACTGTGGAAATCGTGATAGCGCTGTTAAAGAGCGTTCTTTATAGTAAGTATACTGTGGAAATCGTGATAGCGCTGTTAAAGAGCGTTCTCTTCAGGTGCGAAAGGCCCATAGTTCTCATCCAGCAAAAAGCCATGTTTCTAACTTTTATATTTCTACTTCGCCGGAGATGGAACAACACTGCCCAAATTGGCACCAATCCATGGAACAAGCTTGCAGAAATTCAACTATTGACCTCATAATTGCTGGATATCGACTCAAACCTGTATTTCTATGCGCACACCAGTGAGAGCTTGGAACTAGTTCCCTGAACACAAATAGACAATTTTAATACCTGTTATAGGAATACATGGCAGTTATTCTTATCACATAAATTCCCATTCGTCCAGAAAAAACACTACTTGAAAAAAATCCATCATTGATGTATTGATGTGTGTGGCTTCCATACACTTTAACCACGCCCAATGTAGTTCATACCCCGATATAAACTATAACCATCATTGATGTATTGATGTGTGTGGCTTCCACACACTTTAACCACGCCCAATGTAGTTCATACCCCGATATAAACTATTAACCCGCGATTCATTCCTTAAATAAATAATCGATGCTACATGGATTCTCGCTGTAAAATCGTGTAATTATAAGCTATTAACATTTCTATTTCGAAGTACATTATTCTTACATCAGAGAATGTTAACTGACATGTTATTCCAGGTTAAATACAATTTCCAAGAATGTTGTTTAAAATCCGGCTGTTGTACAAAAACATAGACCGCAAAGTTAACACTAACATTTAAACATTAATTGTAGTAAATACGTCTGCCTAATTACTTGATGTGAGATGACACAGTTTACTACGTGGCTAATTAGATGTCGGAATCCGGATCTATGTTATTAAATAATATTAGTGCAAGGACAATCAAATCGTTTTACGTCGAAATTACGTAATACATTGCGTTATATGTTCTCGTATATATATATACCTGTTTACGTACGCACAGCACATGCTTCGGACTCCAGCTATACGCCAGGTATGATCAATTTTCAATTCGATAAACTAAATATTATGTTTTAATAACTTTGAAATAGCATGATTGATAAATACTTCATTAACCGATAGCATGATTGATAAATACTTCATTAACCGATAGCATGATTGATAAATACGTCAATAACCGATAGTATGATTGATAACTACTTCATTAACCGATAGCATGATTGATAAATACTTCATTAACCGATAGTATGATTGATAAATACTTCATTAACCGATAGTATGATTGATAAATACGTCAATAACCGATAGTATGATTGATAACTACTTCATTAACCGATAGCATGATTGATAAATACTTCATTAACCGATAGTATGATTGATAAATACTTCATTAACCGATAGCATGATTGATAAATACTTCATTAACCGATAGCATGATTGATAAATACTTCATTAACCGATAGTATGATTGATAAATACTTCATTAACCGATAGCATGATTGATAAATACTTCATTAACCGATAGCATGATTGATAAATACTTCATTAACCGATAGCATGATTGATAAATACTTCATTAACCGATAGCATGATTGATAAAATACGTCATTAACTGATAGTATGATTGATAAATACGTCATTAACCGATAGCATGATTGATAAATACTTCATTAACCGATAGTATGATTGATAAATACTTCATTAACCGATAGTATGATTGATAAATACTTCATTAACCGATAGAATGATTGATAAATACTTCATTAACCGATAGCATGATTGATAAATACTTCATTAACCGATAGTATGATTGATAAATACTTCATTAACCGATAGAATGATTGATAAATACTTCATTAACCGATAGCATGATTGATAAATACGTCATTAACCGATAGCATGATTGATAAATACGTCATTAACCGATAGAATGATTGATAAATACTTCATTAACCGATAGCATGATTGATAAATACTTCATTAACCGATAGTAGTTTTTATTTCACCAGACTGATTACAAGTTGTTCTCATTATTGGTGACGTAAGTACAGTGACTTGAGAGTCGATCTTATTAACAAAGCTTCACTGTTTGTCTACGATTTTACAAATATGTGTAAAACTAAATAGTTTGTTTTCCAGCGATAGTTTGATCAGGTTATGTGCCAAAACCTGTTTTAACATATTGCGAAGACGTTACTTTTATCATTGTAAATAATGATACTGATGTGTCATAAGTCATTGTATTTGTTTATGCATCCTGAGAAGTAGTTGCTAATTACTTCATCCTCGATCTGATCGAGGTTAATAACTGATCTCTTAAAACATTGTTTAGTTGCGCGCTAGTGCTGATATTGACCTTCACAATTTAATTTGAATTGTTTTAATAACGTTTTAATTTGACAATTAGCTAGTACTCCTCAGTTTTAGATTGTATATATTACCGTTTGTTTTCTTACCCCAAAACACAAATGTGATCATGTTTGTATGACTATATGATATTCTAAATGATGTCTCGTGTAATTCAATTTTAATGAATGACTATGTACTGTTTGTTGTATATCGTTCATGTTGTGTTTTATTAGTTGTATATGCACATAGTTGAGAAAATAATAAAGATTAAAACTCTAGTAGAACAATCAAATGATTCAATAATTAGAAATGAATACGCCCTCCTTACGAATTATGTTAGCATCGTTATAGCAGCATTTGAAATAAGCGCGTTTGTAGCATTATGAAGACCACTATTATCCGGATGTATTTAGATACATATTTGTATTGTTCGAGAGAATACTCAGTGTGAAGTCAGCCGCCCAATTAACGTGCAGATCAATGTTCTGTGTATATTCTAGTCTTAGGCTTACAGCTGCATAGTGTAACAATGCGACACAAGGAGTGGGACTCGAACAATGCGACACAAGGAGTGGGACTCGAACAATGCGACACAAGGAGTGGGACTCGAACAATGCGACACAAGGAGTGGGACTCGAACAATGCGACACAAGGAGTGGGACTCGAACAGTCGGCCACGACATTCTACCGTGACATTGTACCGTGGTACCGTGACATTGTACCGTGACATTGTACCGTGGTACCGTGACATTGTACCGTGACATTGTACCGTGGTACCGTGACATTGTACCGTGACATTGTACCGTGGTACCGTGACATTGTACAGTGACATTGTACCGTGGTACCGTGACATTGTACCGTGGTACCGTGACATTGTACCGTGACATTGTACTGTGGTACCGTGACATTGTACCGTGACATTGTTCAACATAAAGTCATAATATATATACATGTATGTTGTTGTAGAAACAATGTTGCACACGCCCCCTGTAATGACATGATTTTTATTTCTTTATTTCTCATTTAGAAATCTATCATCGCACAACCGCAGTTTCACTATTCTTCTTACCTACCGGTCCGTGGATGTGTCTACGTTCTATATAATTTAACATGGACATTCTAACACCGGCATTATTTCTGTGTGGATTCGTCTGTGCCGTATTTGGACAGTCGGAACGGTCATCGTTTAATTGTGATATAGTGAGGTGTGTACAACCAACGTGTTTGAATCCGACCCGGCGCCCCGGACGTTGTTGCCAAGTATGTCCTACACTACCACCACATTGTGCCGCCATGCTATGTTTACAACCGGATTGTACGGACACGGTCATACATCCAGGAGAGTGTTGTCCTGTTTGCCGCAAGCAAGGTATATCAATTAATTTCGATTGTATGCTTGTATGTTGCGCGTTTTAATACCGGAACCGATTGTCACAGCATATACAACTTATGAAGAGATTGATCAATTTAGATGTTGTAGGATAACCCAATGAATCAGTAAATCCCCCATACCACTCCTCTTGCTGTTTTAGTTTAAACGAAGAACATGACATTACATAGAGATAGTTGTAACTAAATAGTTACCATAGGGAACACAGTTACATAGTACATTATCGGAAATCATTATGGTTCATAGAGATACATGTCGTCCGACTTGAAACATAGGGTCAATTAGTGGTTAATACTCTTCGACTATTCGAAGACTAAGGAATGCTATGGAATGCTATTCAAATAAAGACACCATACGTGTTGCTTCGAGTCTTCGTGTAAGGTTCCGATAATTAGTGTCCGCATATATACAATGCCGTCAACATTCCGTTCAGGAATCTGTCTTTACTGTGTACGTTTTACTGACATACAAAGGACACTATTGATGACAAGTAGGCAATCTTGGATCACCTGAAATGTATTGGGCAATACATACATATATATATTTAATGACTCGTACACCTACATATCATTATATGGATTGGGCAATACATACATATATATATATATATAATGACTCGTACACCTACATGCATATCATTATATGGATTGGGCAATACATACATATATATATATAATGACTCGTACACCTACATATCATTATATGGATTGGGCAATACATATATATATATATATATATAATGACTCGTACACCTACATGCATATCATTATATGGATTTGGCAATACATACATATATATATATATAATGACTCGTACACCTACATGCATAGCATTATATGGATTGGGCAATACATACATATATATAATGACTCGTACATCTGCATGTAGCATTATATGGATTGGGCTATACATACATATATATAATGACTCGTACACCTGCATGCATAGCATTATATGGATTTGGCAATACATATATATATAATGACTCGTACACCTGCATGCATAGCATTATATGGATTGGGCAATACATACATATATATAATGACTCGTGCACCTGCATGAATAGCATTATATGGATTGGGCAATACATACATATATATAATGACTCGTACACCTACATAGCATTATATGGATTGGGCAATACATATATATAATGACTCGTACACCTGCATAGCATTATATGGATTGGGCAATACATACATATATATAATGACTCGTACACCTGCATAGCATTATATGGATTGGGCAATACATACATATATATATAATGACTCGTACACCTGCATAGCATTATATGGATTGGGCAATACATACATATATATAATGACTCGTACACCTACATAGCATTATATGGATTGGGCAATACATACATATATATATAATGACTCGTACACCTACATAGCATTATATGGATTGGGCAATACATACATATATATAATGACTCGTACACCTGCATAGCATTATATGGATTGGGCAATACATACATATATATAATGACTCGTACACCTGCATAGCATTATATGGATTGGGCAATACATACATATATATATAATGACTCGTACACCTACATAGCATTATATGGATTGGGCAATACATACATATAAATAATGACTCGTACACCTGCATAGCATTATATGGATTGGGCAATACATACATATATATAATGACTCGTACACCTGCATAGCATTATATGGATTGGGCAATACATACATATATATATATATATGACTCGTACACCTACATATCATTATATGGATTGGGCAATACATACATATATATAATGACTCGTACACCTGCATAGCATTATATGGATTGGGCAATACATACATATATATATATAATGACTCGTACACCTACATGCATAGCATTATATGGATTGGGCAATACATACATATATATATAATGACTCGTACACCTACATAAGCATTATATGGATTGGGCAATACTACATATATATAATGACTCGTACACCTGCATAGCATTATATGGATTGGGCAATACATACATATATATAATGACTCGTACACCTACATAGCATTATATGGATTGGGCAATACATACATATATATATAATGACTCGTACACCTACATGCATAGCATTATATGGATTGGGCAATACATACATATATATATAATGACTCGTACACCTGCATAGCATTATATGGATTGGGCAATACATACATATATATATAATGACTCGTACACCTACATAGCATTATATGGATTGGGCAATACATACATATATATAATGACTCGTACACCTACATAGCATTATATGGATTGGGCAATACATACATATATATATAATGACTCGTACACCTACATGCATAGCATTATATGGATTGGGCAATACATACATATATATATAATGACTCGTACACCTACATGCATAGCATTATATGGATTGGGCAATACATACATATATATATAATGACTCGTACACCTGCATAGCATTATATGGATTGGGCAATACATACATATATATAATGACTCGTACACCTACATAGCATTATATGGATTGGGCAATACATACATATATATATAATGACTCGTACACCTACATAGCATTATATGGATTGGGCAATACATACTATATATATAATGACTCGTACACCTACATGCATAGCATTATATGGATTGGGCAATACATACATATATATATAATGACTCGTACACCTGCATAGCATTATATGGATTGGGCAATACATACATATATATATATAATGACTCGTACACCAACATACCATTATATGGATTGGGCAATACATACATATATATAATGACTCGTACACCTACATAGCATTATATGGATTGGGCAATACATACATATATATATAATGACTCGTATACCTACATGCATAGAATTATATTGATTGGACAATACATACATATATATATAATGACTCGTACACCTACATGCATAGCATTATATGGATTGGACAATACATACATATATATATAATGACTCGTACACCTACATACCATTATATGGATTGGGTAATACATACATATATATATAATGACTCGTACAACTGCATAGCATTATATGGATTGGGCATTACATACATATATATATAATGTCTCGTACACCTACATGCATAGCATTATATGGATTGGACAATACATACATATATATATAATGACTCGTACACCTACATAGCATTATATGGATTGGACAATACATACATATATATAATGACTCGTACACTACTGCATATCATTATATGGATTGGGCAATACATACATATATATATATAATGACTCGTACACCTACATAGCATTATATGGATTGGGCAATACATACATATATATAATGACTCGTAACTACATGCATATTTATATGGATTGGACAATACATACATATATATATAATGACTCGTACACCTACATAGCATTATATGGATTGGGCAATACATACATAATATATATAATGACCCGGACACCTGCATAGCATAAAAAGGATTGGGCAATACATACATATATATAATGACTCGTACACCTACATAGCATTATATGGATTGGGCAATACATACATACATATATATAATGACCCGGACACCTGCATAGCATAAAATGGATTGGGCAATACATACATATATATATAATGACACGTACACCTACATAGCATTATATGGATTGGGCAATACATACATACATACATATAATGACCCGGACACCTGCATAGCATAAAATGGATCGGGCAATACATACATATATAGTGACTCGTACACCTACATAGCATTATGTGGATTGGGCAATACATACATATATATATAATGACTCATGCACCTACATGCATAGCATTATATGGATTGGATAATACATACATATATATATAATGACTCGTACACCTGCATAGCATTATATGGATTGGGTAATACATACAAATATATAATGACTCGTACACCTGCATAGCATTATATGGATTGGGTAATACATACAAATATATAATGACTTGTACACCTGCATAGCATTATATGGATTGGGTAATACATACAAATATATAATGACTCGTACACCTACATAGCATTATATGGATTGGGCAATACATACATATATATATAATGACTCGTACACCTACATATCATTATATGGATTGGGCAATACATACATATATATAATGACTCGTACACCTACATATCATTATATGGATTGGGCAATACATACATATATATATATAATGACTCGTACACCTACATGCATAGCATTATATGGATTGGGCAAAACATACATATATATATAATGACTCATGCACCTACATGCATAGCATTATATGGATTGGGCAAAACATACTTATATATATATAATGACTCATGCACCTACATGCATAGCATTATATGGATTGGGCAAAACATACATATATATATATAATGACTCATGCACCTACATGCATAGCATTATATGGATTGGGCAATACATACATATATATATAATGACTCGTATACCTACATGCATAGCATTATATGGATTGGACAATACATACATATATATATAATGACTCGTATACCTACATGCATAGCATTATATGGATTGGGCAATACATACATATATATATATATATAATGTCTCGTACACCTACATGCATAGCATTATATGGATTGGGCAATACATACATATATATATAATGACCCGTACACCTGCATAGCATTATATGGATTGGGCAATACATACATATATATATATATAATGACTCGTACACCTGCATACCATTATATGGATTGGGCAATACATACATATATATATAATGACTCGTACACCTACATGCATAGCATTGTATGGATTGGGCAATACATACATATATATATAATGACTCGTACACCAACATACCATAATATGGATTGGGCAATACATACATATATATAATTTCTCGTACACCTACATAGCATTATATGGATTGGGCAATACATACATATATATATAATGACTCGTACACCTACATGCATAGCATTGTATGGATTGGGCAATACATACATATATATATAATGACTCGTACACCAACATACCATAATATGGATTGGGCAATACATACATATATATAATTTCTCGTACAACTGCATAGCATTATATGGATTGGGCATTACATACATATATATATATAATGACTCGTACACTTACATAGCATTATATGGATTGGACAATACATACATATATATAATGACTCGTATATCTACATGCATATAATTATATGGATTGGACAATACATACATATATATATATAATGACTCGTACACCTACATAGCATTATATGGATTGGGCAATACATACATACATATATATAATGACCCGGACACCTGCATAGCATAAAAAGGATTGGGCAATACATACATATATATAATGACTCGTACACCTACATAGCAATATATGGATTGGGCAATACATACATACATATATATAATGACCCGGACACCTGCATAGCATAAAATGGATTGGGCAATACAAACATATATATATAATGACACGTACACCTACATAGCATTATATGGATTGGGCAATACATACATACATACATACATATAATGACCCGGACACCTGCATAGCATAAAATGGATCGGGCAATACATACATATATAGTGACTCGTACACCTACATAGCATTATGTGGATTGGGCAATACATACATATATATATAATGACTCATGCACCTACATGCATAGCATTATATGGATTGGATAATACATACATATATATATAATGACTCGTACACCTGCATAGCATTATATGGATTGGGTAATACATACAAATATATAATGACTCGTACACCTGCATAGCATTATATGGATTGGGTAATACATACAAATATATAATGACTTGTACACCTGCATAGCATTATATGGATTGGGTAATACATACAAATATATAATGACTCGTACACCTACATAGCATTATATGGATTGGGCAATACATACATACATATATAAATAATGACTCGTACACCTACATACCATTATATGGATTGGGCAATACATACATATATATATAATGACTCGTACACCTACATGCATAGCATTATATGGATTGGGCAATACATACATATATATATAATGACTCGTACACCTACATACCATTATATGGATTGGGTAATACATACATATATATATATAATGACCCGTAAACCTACATGCATAGCATTATATGGATTGGGCAATACATACATATATATAATGACTCGTACACCTGCATACCATTATATGGATTGGGCAATACATACATATATATATATAATGACCCGTACACCTGCATAGCATTATATGGATTGGACAAAATATACATATATATAATGACTCGTACACCTACATAGCATTATATGGATTGGGCAATACATACATATATATATAATGACTCGTACACCTACATAGCATTATATGGATTGGACAATACATACATATATATAATGACTCGTATACCTACATGCATAGAATTATATGGATTGGACAATACATACATATATATATAATGACCCGGACACCTGCATAGCATAAAATGGATCGGGAAATACATACATATATATAATGACTCGTACACCTACATAGCATTATATGGATTGGGCAATACATACATATATATATAATGACTCGTACACCTACATACCATTATATGGATTGGGCAATACATACATATATATAATGTCTCGTACACCTACATAGCATTATATGGATTGGGCAATACATACATATATATAATGACTCGTACACCTACATACCATTATATGGATTGGGCAATACATACATATATATATAATGACTCGTACAACTGCATAGCATTATATGGATTGGGCATTACATACATATATATATATAATGACTCGTACACTTACATAGCATTATATGGATTGGACAATACATACATATATATAATGACTCGTATATCTACATGCATATAATTATATGGATTGGACAATACATACATATATATATATAATGACTCGTACACCTACATAGCATTATATGGATTGGGCAATACATACATACATATATATAATGACCCGGACACCTGCATAGCATAAAAAGGATTGGGCAATACATACATATATATAATGACTCGTACACCTACATAGCAATATATGGATTGGGCAATACATACATACATATATATAATGACCCGGACACCTGCATAGCATAAAATGGATTGGGCAATACAAACATATATATATAATGACACGTACACCTACATAGCATTATATGGATTGGGCAATACATACATACATACATATAATGACCCGGACACCTGCATAGCATAAAATGGATCGGGCAATACATACATATATAGTGACTCGTACACCTACATAGCATTATGTGGATTGGGCAATACATACATATATATATAATGACTCATGCACCTACATGCATAGCATTATATGGATTGGATAATACATACATATATATAATGACTCGTACACCTGCATAGCATTATATGGATTGGGTAATACATACAAATATATAATGACTCGTACACCTACATAGCATTATATGGATTGGGCAATACATACATATATAAATAATGACTCGTACACCTACATAGCATTATATGGATTGGGCAATACATACATATATATATAATGACTCGTACACCTACATTAGCATTATATGGATTGGGCAATACATACATATATATATAATGACTCGTACACCTACATGCATAGCATTATATGGATTGGGCAATACATACATATATATATAATGACTCGTACACCTACATACCATTATATGGATTGGGCAATACATACATATATATATATAATGACTCGTACACCTACATAGCATTATATGGATTGGACAAAATATACATATATATAATGACTCGTACACCTACATAGCATTATATGGATTGGGCAATACATACATATATATATAATGACTCGTACACCTACATAGCATTATATGGATTGGACAATACATACATATATATAATGACTCGTATACCTACATGCATAGAATTATATGGATTGGACAATACATACATATATATATAATGACCCGGACACCTGCATAGCATAAAATGGATCGGGAAATACATACATATATATAATGACTCGTACACCTACATAGCATTATATGGATTGGGCAATACATACATATATATAATGACCCGTACACCTGCATAGCATTAAATGGATTGGGCAATACATACATGTATATATATAATGACTCGTACACCTACATAGCATTATATGGATTGGGCAATACATACATATATATAATGACCCGTACACCTGCATAGCATAAAATGGATTGGGCAATACATACATATATATATATATTATGACTCGTACACCTACATAGCATTACATGGATTGGGCAATACATACATATATATATATATATAATGACTCGTACACCTGCATAGCATTATATGGATTGGGAAATACTGATTGTATATGTGTATGTGGCCTATATATGTATTTAATATATTGTGTTGTGGAAGGGTTATATTCTCTGCACGTTGCTTCGTAGTCTCATACCTGGAAATAATTTCGTTTCTACTTGGAAACATTTTAATTACTGATCATTTTTACCAGCAGAAAAACTCGGTCGGTGTCCACGACTGCGGCGATTTCAAGTTGGTGCATGTGTGGACCTATGTACCAGCGATTCCAGTTGCCCCGGGATACAGAAGTGTTGCAGTAATGGGTGTGGCCATATATGTATGCGACCCATAAGACGTGGTGAGAATTTAACTATTTCATTGTTTTAGCATGGCGTAATCACATGCAAATTGCCATTTTGATATCTATAATTGACAATCTTTATTTACAATACTATTTCCGGTAGGTTAAAATACCTGTTGTTTTCGGCAAGACGTCATCAGGAATTGGAATTATCGCGAGTAATTAAATAACAATATATTAAATTAACCTTACCCCACCCAACAACCGATGGTCCTTCATGCAAAATACATTAAATACTTTTTTATCATCGCTATTGTCCCCCCCCTTAGAAATTAATGAAACTAAAATAGCACGTTGTTCAAGCATGCATCGATAAACAAAACTGGTGCGGTCAGCATGTACTCTTAGACAAATATCATGGTAGCGATAGGCCAAACTGGTGCGGTCAGCATGTACTCTTAGACAAATATCATGGTAGCGATAGGCCAAACTGGTGCGGTCAGCATGTACTCTTAGACAAATATCATGGTAGCGATAGGGCAAACTGGTGCGGTCAGCATGTACTCTTAGACAAATATCATGGTAGCGATAGGGCAAACTGGTGCGGTCAGCATGTACTCTTAGACAAATATCATGGTAGCGATAGGCCAAACTGGTGCGGTCAGCATGTACTCTTAGACAAATATCATGGTAGCGATAGGGCAAACTGGTGCGGTCAGCATGTACTCTTAGACAAATATCATGGTAGCGATAGGGCAAACTGGTGCGGTCAGCATGTACTCTTAGACAAATATCATGGTAGCGATAGGGCAAACTGGTGCGGTCAGCATGTACTCTTAGACAAATATCATGGTAGCGATAGGGCAAACTGGTGCGGTCAGCATGTACTCTTAGACAAATATCATGGTAGCGATAGGGCAAACTGGTGCGGTCAGCATGTACTCTTAAACAAATATCATGGTAGCGATAGGGCAAACTGGTGCGGTCAGCATGTTCTATTAGACAAATATCATGGTAGCGATAGGGCAAACTGGTGCGGTCAGCATGTACTCTTAGACAAATATCATGGTAGCGATAGACCAAACCGGTGCAATTAAATTGTAAAGTTAAACTTTATATATTTACAACGATTGAGACAATAAACTTAAATCACTCTCTTTGGCACTGATGCAAGTGTAACTATGTTATCATTCGCGTGAAAGGAAACCGGAGTGCACGGAGAAATCCCACCTGTCCGATTTGGCGACCACTGTACCAACCCACATACTTCCCAGTCCGAGTTCTTTCAATGAAATTGGCCGTAAATATATGATGGTTGTGTTTTGCGAAGGATGTTTAGTATATCTATAGTTTGAAAACATTAGTTTGGATACTATGAGGAGGTTATGTGTTTGATTGACATTTTGCAAAGTGTTTACAAGCAATAGTTCACAAAACATGACCTGCTTCAGCGCTGTGGGGAAATGTATGTTTATGTAATACTTACAAAGACATAGAACAAAGCTAAGTGGCTTTATCACACATAAGATACTGAAAGGGCGAGAACTAATGCTGTAATACTGTATACTTGTGTCGTGATATCTTCTATCGGTAGTTTTCATTGCTTCACCTCTTTTATTTACTCACGTGATACACATAACTCTCTGAAAGCATCCCTCTAAAATAGCATTGTTCGCATCATTCCCGTTACTATATGTAAGCAATATAGAGGTTTAGTCTGGTAGCAGTATATCGTTCATTTTGTTATCCATGCGTAGAGCTCATTATAAATAATAATAATAAAGACTTTATTTTACGAGAGAACTCATTACATTTTAACAAAAGCTAATACCATGCCTCGAAGTTATAAGGCGTTTCTCCAATCTCAAACGCATTCTCAAGCTTCTGATTGGTTCAGCTGACAGTACAACCCAGGATGAACCAACTATATGATTAGAGCTTGAGCTTGAGATCTTAGAAACGTGTTATAACCTTGGCTACATGAGACCCTCAACATATATACAAATCAAATGCAATCAAAAGTTAGGTATATATGTCAAATCTTCAATTGGAATTTATATAGTAATGTTAAAGCTGAACAGTAGAAATACTATATATAATATCATATGAAATATAATGAAATATGGAATATATGTCTAGTAGACTGGAAAACGGGAATAAGATAATTTATGACAATAAATCTATATAACTATGTGCATATACGACTTATATGGGTATATTGTATGAGCACAGCTTAAAGGCAGCCATTCACAGAATCTAGTAAATATAGCAATGGTAATGCACACACGTCACAAAGTGACAGCTACCGACATTTAGAGCATAATCTTAATCCACGTACATGCACACATCACCTAGGTAATTTAATTACAAATATAGTATTTGTATGTGTTTAGTATAAGTTTGCACATTTTTATTGATAAACATGTTGTATTGGTCAATATTTCGTTTGAGCGTGGAGTAATTCCAGGGCTATTCCGCCATAATACGCTAGGAGTTGGTACGCCAGCGTGGATTACGCCGGGGGGATTTCACGCCAGATTACGCCGTTTCAAGCTATTTTACGCCAGGTCTGGCGGAATTCGCCTAATAGTATATAAGGACCGATTTTTCAGTAGGAGAACAGAACAGACTTTCACCTAGAACAAACTGTCACTGAGAACGGAATCTCACATTGAATTTACTATAAGAACATAGTTTATTGGTTGATGAGTTTTGATTGATTTAAGAAGATAACATTAAATTAATACACAATTGAATAAACAAGGTTATTTGATTACAATTATAATACATCGTATAATTAGTTACATGTATAGTTTTAAGTTGTATCTGCTTAGATACATGTACTTTAGTAGAGAAATTGCATATATGCAGCATATGAATAGGTCTATATTACACATGGACTTGTCTCATAAAAAATAAAACACTCGTGAATAGAAACGTTGATACTCGTTGTGATTCATTAACCCCCACTATGTGTGGCACTTCTAACGCTACCACGAATATCGTATATGAGAGGCGCCACAATATTGTATGAACTCAACTTAAAGGCAGCAATTCACAGAATCTAGAAAATATAGCAATGGTAATGCACACACGTGCTAAAGACTGTGTACAATATCATCTGAAGTAAAACTAGTAGAAATATGTGATTAGTTTATATTGTTATTGTCCCACCTTAAATAGAGAATATTGAACTGTTGGATAGTTGGAGTATTCTGCACTGAGTGAGGCAATGCATTCCAGATAGATGATCGAAATAATTGCAATGTGGTATTTGTATAGTGATTAAGTATTTGAATGACATCAGGGGTTTCCCTCCACCAATAACAGCATGAGCGTCGCTTTATGACATTTGCTGTTGTTGTGACGTTATACCCCATATACATTCAAATAAACAAATAGTTTGCAAATGACGGCTTTCAAATCTTATATATCCATCATTAAGCGAACTATATAACACATTAAAAATGCAGTACTTACCAATGCTATTATGTATATGTTTCAGTTGGACCCGATTGTAGCAGAGCATTCTGTACACAACAACATTGTGCGAGACCCTACACACCACCGGGCCAGTGCTGTGCAATTTGCCGACCTACAAGATATTAACGCCGTGTTAGCAACAAATCCACTACTGTCACCTTACATTACAATAACACCACAATACCGCTATGTTAGGATAGCCAATTGTCGAAAATAGGGAGTCCGTTATAATATTGTGGTTCAGTGTTCAATAAGATACAGTTGTGTATATGGAACTGCATGCAGACGTCACTACGTTCAGCAAACATTTCCTTATGTCATGCATAAACTTCTTTATGTTTGGTATTATGCTTAAAAACCCGTCATTATGTTCGGTACTCCGTTAGAATATTAAGGTGGTCAAGAAGATACAGTTGTGCATATATATGCAGGCAAACATTACTATTCTTGGCAGTTACTTACGGATGTTTGGGTAAGTAAGTACAGGGTAACCGCTGGAGCCTGCCCAGGAAATGGCCCATAATGGTGCCGATGCAGGCGCATACATATATATATTAGAAAAGGCTATTGTCCCCAGTATTGAATAAACTAAAGGCTGTGCTGCGATAGTAAATGTTCGTGATGCAGTATCACATACTTGTGTAGAACAACGTAGGGTTTGTTGGGTTACCACAATGCTTTAGACAGACTTGAGAAGGACCGGGTTGTGGTATGTCACTACTGAAACATACAAAGGAAGACATGGTAGGGTTGCTCAGTGCTCCACTATGCAATGTGAACTTGTTGTGGTAGCAAGTACCAACAACAGACTAGAGAAATGTGTTGTTGACTGTGTCAATACTACAGTAGATTAGACAACGATATGAAAACACAGTGATAAACAGACTAATGACTTGCCAGGTTTAGTCTAAGCATATTGTAGTTCCCAATATTATAGTTTGAACAATGCACAAATTTAATTTTAATCTGATGTTTGTTTTTTTATATGAAGAATAATCATAATCCAACCAGAACGCTCGTTTCAACGCGAACTGCGCCGCTTGAGAAATTTTCAAAACAAATTGAAAAATTCTACGAAATCTCTTTTTGACGTAAATTTTTGCCGAATAAACCTACACGTTAGTGGAAACACATTTTATTGATAATGTTATTCACAGTTAAAACTCTCCCGTCAAAGATTTATTTTGTTGCTGACAGAACCCGTGTCCTAGTATGGACATGTGACCTGCTATGGCCAATGTCTGTGGCAATTGTTTGCAAAGTATACATGCATGCAGCTTAAAGTTGTGTTTTATTTGAAGAACAATATAAAAACTCGGGATAGGCGTTATATTTGGACAGATGTGTACAAAGGGCCATTTTACTGATCGATGCGAAATCTGACATCCCACAGAGTAGAATCCCTGTACTTAAATATATACTAGTACCCTCAAACGTGCCGAATCCCTGTGACCCTACTCAGTGTTAAAAGTATACATCTCGATATAATACAGCCACGTAAATACGAAACTGTAGTGCCGGCTGCCCCAACCCACTCCCCTAATTATATTAAATATAATATAATCTCCTCATCTTTTTCTATTATTTCTTTTTTGTGGAGGAGGAGGAGGAGGAGGAGGAGGGGGAAGTAGAAAGAAACCATGCAACTCTCCAGTGTGAAAAGGTCTTCTTTGCTGCCCCGTGACTTTCCCAACGAGCAGTATAACGATAAATGTTATCATAATTGAATAGGCTAAAAACTGTTTAACATATATTATATCAATTTTGGCCTAAACCGGTACCGCCACTTAGATTAACCTACTATAGCCAGTCTGAGCTAACAGTCTTATAAACGTAAATCACATACATTGTAATGGAGAATGGCTGCGTGACAAAGTAAAAAACATAAGCTAAAGTCCGAAATTCATTTATTAAGCCGCCATTAATAAAGATGCCATTCCTCTAACGATTCTTCTCTTTGTAAGCAACCACTGAATATAAACGTTTGGACAATCCTGGTAAAGGGCGTCGAACCTGTCGATATATACATTTCGATTTTAATAGAATTACCAGGTACCCCAAGATCTGCAACGATCAATTACCCTCCAATTGCTGCCATTGCAAGCAGAGAATATTTTCATCAAAACACAGATCGTAATCTTTCGAGACTGACGTATTCATTTCAGGGTGGGTGGGTGGGCGGGGGCCAATAAAATGACGTATCGTAATGCAAAACGACTTCGAATGGAGCTAACTATCTACATTCCACTATTTATACTATCCGAAAATGCACGAAATAATCGTGCATACAAACACAACACTTGATTACACACCATTACCCGAATAACTGTGAACCTAGGATACATATATGTAATTCTAGGGGGGAAAGAATCACAAACAAGATTTAGGATGGGTCATTTGCATTACCATGTTAATAATTTCGAACAATCACAAAGAACGGGTATTCTGGTTTTAAATTACAATGTAATTGACATGATTCTATAACATTTTACGAACATTCATGACAATAATATCAACGTAAAGGTCACCATTAGATACCAATACATTTGGTATCAAGCAAACGGTTTTCTAAATCGTCTTTCACATAGCCATCTTTGGCTCTCTCGCTGCGCGTGTGTGTTTTACGTTTATTTATCGTCGCTACCGGTTGCCCATATGAGCGACGCCTCCTGAAGATATTAGTCATATTAGATTTTGGAGGATAGTACATGATACAGACAGAGACCCATTCCAGAGTCTCCTCTGGTTCTTTTACGTGCACGCTGTAAAGCACCGACACGAGACCTCGGTTTAACGTCCCATCTGAAAGACTGTTAATTGTATTAGGGTCAGACGGTGGATCGAACTTGCGATCCTTGGATTACCAGTCCAGCGTATTACCACTGGACTATATATCCGTCTGTGTCTCGCTGCGCCAACGGCCATGCCTTTTAAATAATCTATCTGAAATGACAGAATTAGCTGCCACTGTCGCACCACCAGAACGTAAACTATGAAGCCCAAAGAGCGATTTTTGTAAACTGATAGATTCAAACATGCTGAGAATAATCTCTCTAGACCTAGAATAAGATAAAGAGGAGGATCCTCTCAGTTTGGCACAATTCGTAGTCTTGTAATACGAAACTTTACCAAAAATAAATTCTTTGGACCCGTCAACAATATTTATTAGCACACTTGAGATATTTCTGAAGTATTGCAACAGGGCAGGCAACACCGTTAGTTTTTGATATCAAACACCAATTTCCATCCCTATATATGTCGGTTTTACTTTTTGCTATGAAAATAGCGATATGATCATCGTAAAAGTGAATATCTGATCGCTTTATAACACTTAATTCAGAAAATCTAAAGAACCCTGCATATCCAAGTAAACACATTGTAATGCTTCTTAATTTTAATAAATCTCGATCATCATAAACGTATTTTGTTACTAACTGCTTTACAATTTCAGGCGTAACTGGTTCTTTTTTAGACACTGAATGACCTAGAATCATGTGAGCTGCCTCCCTGACTGACTTGGTTAAATGAGAAGAACACGGATTGGAAGAAGTCTCGGCACAATCATGTGCCCATCTAACTCCGCAAAAAGCATCATCAACACTTGCCGTAGAATTATTCTTTTGGATAATAGAAACAAGATATAACGAAATGTCTGCATCTGACGCTGGACAAACTGAGGCCTAATTACACCAAGCGTTAAAGGCTCTCTGATATTGTTTGCATGTATTATCGGTTATAGATTTTAGAACGACACCCGGAAGACTTGCAGCCAGGGACGATAACTCTGGATTCTGGTACTGTTGTGAATGATTGTTCAATTTATTTGCGATCAAATCTGCAAAATGTAAAAATTGAAAATTATTTATAATTTTAACAGTCGATAGATAAATATATAAACAAACAAGCATATCCGACTATAATATTGTATGATACTCGCGTCAATCAAGTCGGACATATGACAACGCCTAAAAGAATTATCATAATTCTGCATAAATTACGAATTTTAACAATCCATTAATCAAGTCGGATATCCTTCCTAAAAACGTACACATTGTAAACCAATCAATGTAAGATCAATATGTTTTGTCACTAGAATATATGCCATCACAGCATCCAATATATTATCTGCCATCACAGCATCCCAATATACTATCTGCATTCACAGCATCCAATATACTATCTGCCTTCACAGCATCCAATATACTAGCTGCCTTCATGGCATCAATTAAACTATCTGCCTTCACGGCATCAATTAAACTATCTGCCTTCACAGCATCAATTAAACTATCTGCCTTTACAGCATCCAACATACTATCTGCCACCACAGCATCCAATATACTATCTGCCTTCACAGTATCCAATATACTATCTGCCTTCACAGTATCCAATATACTATCTGCCTTCACAGCATCCAATATACTATCTGCCTTCACAGTATCCAATATACTATCTGCCTTCATGGCATCAATTAAACTATCTGCCTTCACGGCATCAATTAAACTATCTGCCGCAACAGCATCAATTAAATTATCTGCCTTCACGGCATCAATTAAACTATCTGCCTTCACGGCATCAATTAACCTATCTGCCTTCACAGCACCCACTATACTATCTGCCACCACAGCATCCAATATACTATCTGCCTTCACAGTATCCAATATACTATCTGCCTTCACAGTATCCAATATACTATCTGCCTTCACAACATCCAATATACTATCTGCCTTCACAGTATCCAATATACTATATGCCTTCACGGCATCAATTAAACTATCTGCCTTCACAGCATCAATTAAACTATCTGCCTTCACGGCATCAATTAAACTATCTGCCTTCACGGCATCAATTAAACTATCTGCCTTCACGGCATCAATTAAACTATATGCCTTCACAGCATCAATTAAACTATCTGCATTCACAGCATCCAGTAGTCTACCTGCCTTCACAGCATCCAATAGTCTATATGCCTTCACATCATCCAATAGTCTATCTGCCTTCACAGCATCCAATATCCTATCTGCCTTCACAGCATCCAATAGCCTGTCTGCCTTCACAGCATCAATTAGACTATCTGCCATCACAGCATCCAATATACTACCTGCCTTCACAGCATCAATATAATATCTGCATTCACGGCATCCAATAAACTACCTGCCTTGAGCTTTCACAGCCTCAAACCAACTATCTACATACTAGACAGCGTATAACTAACATTTATTCAAAAACCAACTTTCACATTTCAAAATTCCGTCAACATCTACATAATGTAATGTTTGATTTTGTCAAATGAAAACATCGACTGTATCAAGTATATATATTATATATGTATCGTGTATATGTATCGTGTATATGTAATGCAATATATTTATTGTATTGAATATGTATCAATGGATATCGATCCTCCTATATCCCTGAACATTAAACATACTGGCGATAAACTTCGACCCAATTGCTTAGGAGGAAAACATCATAAAGTTTTAGATCCCGATTATTATCAATAAATATATTGAATCGTAAACATTAAAATGTAATCTGTCGGGGCAGATAAACACGCCTACGTATGCACTTTGGAAACATGTGACATAAACGTGCTGAAAAGAATTAATATTGTTGAGCAATGAATATTAACTGCGCATGCGCAAAATAGATAGATGTGCTCGCCTGATTAAAATCACATCACAATGACCACTCAGAAAATTCGATATGAATAAGTGGGCGTGACAACTTAAACGGATTATATCTCATGCACTGAGTAATAAATGCGCACGCCTGAATAAAATCACATCATAATGACCACTCAGAAAAATCGATATGATACGGGACAACTTAAACGGATTACATATAGCAATAAAACGTGCTACATTATATCAATTTATCGCAATCTAATATAATAGCCAAGACGTTACTATTAATTTTTTTAGAACCAAAAATACTTTGTTTGTTCATGTACTGTTGAAAAAAGTTCTGTCCGGCTGAACACTCAAAACTATCCAAAATAAATGGTTTTGGAATGCTGCTAGTCCCAAATAATAAAGGCCAATACGGTGATGATCCCCACCGAGGAACTATTAGTGGTCCTTTAGGCCTGCATAGCACAAGATGGTTTATGGATCTTGGTACCAGGGACACTGGGGAAACTAACCAATTGTTTTCTCCCACCCAGTCTACTGAAAAAGCATCAACCGTTTCTGTATTGGGGACACGAAAAAGAGAATCGAACTTCTTTAATTTACAGTTGTAATGATTGGCGAATCTATCGATTGTATGTGGACCCCAAAGCTCGTCCATGAAATAGAAAAAATCACCAGACACGCCCCAATCGTCTATATCGCAAAATTTGCTAAGTTCATCGGCCAACTGGTTGTGATCGCATGGGAACCAATCCGAATGTAAACAAATATTTTCCGTGATACACAAATCGAAAATTTCTACTGCAATAGAATGCAAGCTGGGTTTCATACTTAATGCGTCTACAATTCTGACACAATTTTGGTTGTCCGTGTACCAATTAACGTTCTGACCTTTTATATGAAACAAAAAACTTCTCAAGGCAAATAAAATTGCGTACAGTTCCCGCTAAGTAGAACTCTCCGTCCGTTCAACCGAGGACCAATTTGTATGACAAATAAGTTTGTTTCTCGACTCAACGTGTGCTGCGCCAGCTACATTACTAGCGTCGGAATAAATAGTCACTGAATGTGTATGTTTTGAAAACAATTGTTTGACTGGACTAAAAGAAAGCTGCTTTTTCCAAAACATCAATTCTTCAATGCATCCATCAAACTCAGAAACATTTAATAAAATATCCCAGCTTTGGCCTTGAATAATAGTACGGTGCAAAATTGTTGTCATAAGTTTGCAAACGTTTCCTAAAACTGGCATCATGGACATGACCTTTCCTGTGACCTGTGCTAATTCCCTAGGGGTCAAAAACGGCAATTTCTTTGACAGATTGTCTAAAAGTATATTTACACTCACAAAACGTTTTTCCGATATCCCTAACTTGCTTTCTTCCAGATTCCAAACCAAACCTACCCATTCTAACAGCTGAGTGGGAATTAAAACCGATTTTTTATAATTGATAATAAAACCAGCATTTATCAGCACAATGTTCACGAACTGAGCGTCTGTAAGAGCCAGATCATAAGATCTATTTATTCCCCATCCTTCGTCTAGAAATAAAACTAGACGGACGCCATTTTCTCTGATATATTTGACAATGTACCTAAGGCACTTTGTGAAGATGTAAGGGGCCGAGGTTAAACCGAATGGTAACACCGTGAAAACGAAAAAGGATTGAACTCCGTCAATAGGCCAAGAAAACCCTAGAAATGTTTGTTGAGACGCTGAAATGTCTATATGGTAATAAGCACTTTTGATATCAAATTTCCACATAAAACCACCTTTAAAGAGAAATTCGTGAGCCAACTTCCAGTCTTCGAACTTAATATGTTCCTTCCAAACATATTTGTTAAGAACACTAAGATCCAAGATCAACCTTTTCGTGCCTGAACTGTTCATAGCAACTGATAAAGGACTAACTAAGTAAGGACGAAAAGGGACTTGCACCCGGATTTTAACAAATCTTCCACTGCCTCTGATACAAAAACGGAATTAGAAATTGCAGATTTGTTATTTTTTAACAAATAACTGCTTGGAGCATCTAACAAAGGAATACTATATCCGTTTTACTATATCCGTTTTACTATATCCGTTATTGATAATCTCTAAAATAAAAGAGGGGGATTTAATTGTATCTTTCCAAAAATCGAAATGTTCTCTTATTCTGCCTTTAACACAAGTAATGGACTGGTTTTGCACACAGTGACTTTGATACTCAAAATAACGTTCGTGTGAAAACATAATGTCTTCTTCGAAATTGTTTGAACAATACAATTCACTAAAATTATACTCATCTTCGATATGTTCATATTTCGCCAACCTCTGTGTTTGAAACGACTCGTTTGAAGTGATTGTCTAAACTCCCCTCCGATAAGGATGGCCGACTTCTGGTGAATCCGGGAACGGAACCAAACATACGTGTTGATTCCCTGTGCTGTTGGGGGCATTGCGCCCGGAAGTGACCCCAGCCGTGACATCCGAAGCACTGCGCGAGTCTTGAAGGTTCACGAAAGGAACGAAAGGCATGACCTTGACGTTGGGTCCCTGGTCCAAATCCGGCGGAAAGAGTAAAACCACCAAAAGCAGAATGAGAACTCGTATCCCTGGTAGTCCTACGTTTGGCCTTTTGCTTGGAAAGCACCCTGATTTCGGCTCTATGTTTTTTTTTGTCATCTTCACTGTCGCTAGCCAAGTCGTCAGATTCATATTCACGTACAGTATCCCAACCCGCAGGAGATTTGTCGGCGAGTTAGATGATCTTGTTGCGTTTGTCAACCTTTTTCTTTACACCTTCGATGAAAACCAATGATTGTTGTTGTTCCCCATGTTTAATAAGATCCGCAACTGTATCCAAATCGTCACGAATGTCGGCGCTAAATTCGAACTGTTTTTTATTACTAGTGAATTTAAATCCGTGAGAACGAGTATCCTTGAATTTTTTGAACGAATTCGTAGAACTAGAATGAATTTCTGCACGAATTTGTCTCTTGAAAGAATCAAATCTTTCGTCCAAAATAGTCCGCATCAACTCAAAGGATTCCACTCCATGGGAGTTGATGATGATGATTGTGTTTATTTACCCTCGCCTCCGGCGAACCATATGGGCGAGCGCACTAAGAAGATTAGTATACATTATGTAGAGAGCTGGGAAGGCATCTTCATTCTTCGCAGGGTGACAAATCCTGTATCTTCTTTCGAAGGGGCCACCCTCCTCACTGTTGGTCACCCCGCAGCAGCATTTATACGGATCTGGCAGTTAGACATCTGGTCGTCGATTGTCACTCAGGGGAGCGAGGATACCACGACCGTTGCCACTCCCTCAGGTCCGCTGTCTCGTCTATCCGCTGGAGAAGTAAAAGGAGGAGAAAGATCTAAGAAGCCAGCGAAGATATAGTGTGTATTTAACACTATCTAGAAGAGAGGGCGGATCTGTCCTAATGTGCCATAGCCGTGGGTCTACATGCTGGCGAGCCTACCCCTTCGCAAGATCGACGACCAGAAGATCCTAGAATCCTACGCTGCTGCTGCGGGATGTGCCCCGGTCACGACATGTACGTCGTGAGGAGATCGACCGGGCCATGGGAGTCTCTGCACGGTGCGGAATTTAAAGATTCACCACGTGGCATATGGTCGCTTAAAATATCGTTAGAAGCCATAAATCCAATAAAATGACGCATCGTAATGCAAAACGACTTCGAATGGAGATAACTATCTACCTTCCACTATTTATACTATCCGAAAATGCACGAAATAATCGTGCATACAAACACAACACTTGGTTACACACCATTACCCGAATTACTGTGAACCTAGGATAAATATATTTAAGTTATGTGCAATGATGAGGTTTGATATACCGACAGCCAGGACCGAGGGAAAATACTCAGGAAAGGACCAACTGACCCGATCCCGCGTACAACATAATGAACACAATACTACAGCGTACAAATCAACAATTTCAATATCTCACGCATATATATAAATTGTCTTATTCCCGTTTTCTACTCTACTAGACATATATTCCATATATCATTATATTTCATATGATATTATATATAGTTGTTCTACTTTCCAGCTTTAATATTACTATATAATTCCAGTGTGCAGATTTGACCTATATACTTATCTTTTGATTGCATTTGCATTTGTATATATGTTGAGGGTCTCATGTAGCCAAGGTTATAACACGTTTCTAAGATCTCAAGCTCAAGCTCTAAGCATGTAATTGGTTGATTCTGAGTTGTACTACCAGCTGAATCAATCAGAAGCTTGAGACTAAACTTCTATATTGCTTACATATAGTAACGGGAATTATGCGAACAATGCTATTTTAGAGGGATGCTTTCAGAGAGGTATGTGTATCACGTGAATAAATGAAAAAAGTGAAGCAATGAACGCTACCGATAGAAGATATCACGACACAAGTATACAGTATTACAGCATTAGTTCCCGTCTTCAGTATATTATGTGTGATAAAGCCACCTAGCTTTGTTCTATGTATTTGTAAGTATTATATGAACACACATTTCCCCACAGCGCTGCAGCAGGTCATGTTGTGTGAACTATTGCGTGTGAAAATGTAAATCAAACACATAACTTCCTTATAGATATACTAAAAATATCTTCGCAAAACACAACCATCATATATTTATATCACCCATTAACTTACGCCAATTTCATTGAAGGAACTCGGACTGGGAAGTATGTGTGCTGGTACAGTGGTCGCCAAATCGGAGAGGTGGGTTTTCTCCGGTTTCCTTTCACGGGAATGACAACAAATTTACACTTTAATCCGTGCCAACGAGAGTGATTTATATAAATTCTTAAAGTTTGTTTTCTCAATCGTTGTAAAATAAATAGAGTTTAACTTTACAAATTAATCGCACCAGTTTGGCCTATCGCTACCATGATATTTGTCTAAGAGTACATGCTGATCGCACCAGTTTGCCCTATCGCTACCATGATATTTGTCTAAGAGTACATGCTGATCGCACCAGTTTGCCCTATCGCTACCATGATATTTGTCTAAGAGTACATGCTGACCGCACCAGTTTGCCCTATCGCTACCATGATATTTGTCTAAGAGTACATGCCTACCGCACCAGTTTGCCCTATCGCTACCATGATATTTGTCTAGGAGTACATGCTGATCGCACCAGTTTGGTCTATCGCTACCATGATATTTGTCTAAGAGTACATGCTGACCGCACCAGTTTGCCCTATCGCTACCATGATATTTGTCTAGGAGTACATGCTGACCGCACCAGTTTGCCCTATCGCTACCATGATATTTGTCTAAGAGTACATGCTGATCGCACCAGTTTGCCCTATCGCTACCATGATAGTTGTCTAAGAGTATATGCTGACCGCACCAGTTTGGTTTATCGCTACCATGATATTTGTCTAAGAGTACATGCTGATCGCACCAGTTTGGTCTATCGCTACCATGATAGTTGTCTAAGAGTACATGCTGACCGCACGAGTTTGGTCTATCGCTACCATGATAGTTGTCTAAGAGTACATGCTGACCGCACAAGTTTGGCCTATCGCTACCATGATATTTGTCTAGGAGTACATGCTGACCGCACCAGTTTGCCCTATCGCTACCATGATAGTTGTCTACGAGTACATGCTGACCGCACCAGTTTGCCCTATCGCTACCATGATAGTTGTCTAAGAGTACATGCTGACCGCACCAGTTTTGTCTATCGCTACCATGATAGTTAGCGACACAAGCGACACAAGCTACGGTAGTGGTTTTCTTGAGTCGAGATAAAAACAGTTTATAAAAATATAAATATAGGACTATCGTGCAAGTTTCTTTGTATGGATAAAAGCTATATAAGTATACATAAAATAAAACGGATAAAAATATAAATATGGACGGAACAGTTGTAATTACAGAGACACAAGTAAGTGAAAGTTCACTATCTGAAAAACAAAATGGCGTCCCTCTCGCATTCTTCAGAGAAAACGAACTGTTTGGGTCAGTGAAACCGACGCCACACATGTGGTTAAAACATGAAGAACTTTATAAAAGTTTATCTGAAACAATAGATGCAACCCATATTACCGGCCTTCAAAGGGTTCGATGTATGTGGAGAATATACGTAGACAACATTGAAGACAAAGTTGCCCTAATTACGAAAGGGGTAACCCTAAGGGGAAGGACCCTCCCAATATTGAGTACAAACCCGTTTAGATTTGATGGCGAGAACACTGTTCGTGTTCGTGTACAAGATATACCACTTTCAGCGGACGATGGGATCATAACACGGGTATTCATCCTGAAAGGCCTAGATGTTATTTCCGTGACTCGAGAGAAGCTCCGAATAAACAATAAACTAACGAATTGCGAAACCGGTGATCGTTTGATCGTAATAAAAGAATCAACACTTAAAAACACCACTAAACAGGTTTATGACTTTTGGCCAGTTCAAAGCTAAGGTAATACACAGGAACCAAATAATTAAAACTGTGAAGTGCTCAAAATTCCTTGAACCAGGACACCATGTATCGTCCTGCCAAAATGACTGGAAATATATCCAGTGTGGTCAATATGGACACAAAAAGGGCGAGTGCGATATTGACAATGGTCAGTCAGACACTGATTTCGAGTCCCCTCCGGAGACCTCCGAAGCCCCAGAAGATGATCTACGCTCATCTAGTAACGACAAGGAAGGCGCCCGAGGACCTCAGGTAACAGATGGCAATATCAATGATAAACCAATTGAAAAAGAATGGTCTACCAAACCCCATGCTGTGCCTCAGATCAAATCGCCAAAACGTGCTCATCGGAGAAATCCGAGAAAATCAGACCAAATTGTGGGGCAAGCATCCATTGAACGTTTCGTCAATCACAGCGGAATAGATACACCAAACAAACGGCGAAGTAGGTCAGTCATACGATCGCCACCTACACCTGTGGAAGTGATGCATGACAACATTAAGAAGTTGCGCAATACTGACGCAGCGAAGTAATGCCATCTCACAATACATATAACACTGGGCCGAATGGACTTTGAACCAGAATTTGCGATTTGCTCTAAATCTCCACCGAAAGGAGAGGAACATATCTAACAAAGTATTAAAAAAGTGTACATGAAAGTATGCAATCTGCTCATATGCTAGTTGAATCCGAGGATATTGTATTTGTTAGAATGTTGCTAAATGCGCTTGTTCATTTAGTACAACACTATTGTATTATTATGCACATCAACTTTATCATGTGACGAGAAAGACTTATCACTGACCTATATTTATTAGTAAATAGCTTCACTACTTGACATAACTAATACTAAAAAATAATTATATGACACAATGTATAAATGGCGTATGTATGCAACCTGTAATGACAAAACACTTTATATGGTATTTCTGGAATACTTAGGTATGGAGCGTATGTATATGATATATATACAGGGACACTTGCTACATATTGTTAAAAAATGTAGACTTCCAGAATATTACTTCTCTATGCTACTCAACATCGTATCATCGAATAACATTTATTGGCCAACATATTTACTACTTAGTGATATGATATATATGTCCGAGACGCCAACGTATTTAAGAATCATAAATATAATTATATGATACGATATACAGCATGTATATATATATAGTAGTACATTTTGTGCGGAATACTTCTGAAAGACTGAAGGTATTATAGATGTATATAATATGTATAATATGTAAATATGTTTAATTGTTACATAATTATTGTTAAAAATTGAGACTTATCGAAATAATCATGTATGTTAATTGGGGGCTCATCATTGACCTACATATATTGACCAGTAAGCAAAATAACGGTACATGGTATGATCGTATATCCTCGAAAGCGGATTATGTTTTTGTTTATTCTTATATTGCGTTGACCACATGTGATATAATTTGCACGAGTATTTCTCACGCTAATTCCGTATTTGAAACATATTGTACTTTGTTAGCGGTTTACATCAAATTTCCATGTTTTATCCCTGAATTGCCAGGGCCTTCGTGACAGAGGCAAACGCATGCGTCTTAATGAATATTTACTACAACAGAAGGTCGATATATTTTTTGCACAAGAATCTCATTTCACAGAGGAAATTTCAAAATATTTAATAAAAGACTTCGACAAATGGTCCATATATAATACTTACGGAAATAATGTAAGTAGAGGTTGTTCTATTTTCATTTTAAAATCATTCGATATCATTTTTGATATCGAGACAATTATTGCGGATGAAAATGGTTGGTATATCTTATTAAATATTGATATTGAAGAAGTATCTTATAGTCTCATGAATATATATGCAAACAACGACTTCAATAATAGACATATCTTTTTTAATAAAATAAATGCAATCATAGATGAACACGTCACAGGGTTCAAGTAATCGGAGGGGACTATAATGAAAGATTAGGAAATTTAGATAGAATCTGTAGACAGCCAGACAACAATAAGAGTACAAAACACAAAACAGTTAAATCTTTACCAAAGCTAATTAATAGCTACAAATTAGGTGATATATGGAGAGAAGCAGCAGGGGGGGGGGGTGAGTAACAAAAATAATGGGAGCCTCCGCGCCCCCCGTTGAGCACTCCCTCCATGTTCCGGGTGAACAGACCTCTTAATTTGGGCCGAGGAGGCTCCTAGCCATATTTCATATAGCCAAAAAACACCCATATATGAGCCAGAGGACGGCCCACAACCCTCGCCGGCCCAGGGTTCTCAGACACTACGTGCCAACAAAGAAATGACAAACCACTTACCTGTCGCCATTTCGCCCTGGCAGGGCTCATCAGCGTGCCTGGAAGACACGGATGGCTCGGCGCTGTCGCCAAGCCGGACCGGGTCGCAGTGTTTTTGTTTTTCTGTTTGGTTGACCTCTGGCTGTAGATGGGAGCAGAGCTCACCCACGGACCGCTGCCATTTTAGCGGCCGAAAAATGTAAGAGTTTATTCACTATCATCTTGTAGGATATTCCTTAATCTCTCCACATCCGCTTTGGCAATCTCAAACTCTGTTTCCTGTTCACGCATCTTGGATAGCATAGCTGTGATACGTTCTTTTGTCTTCTTCATGTTTTGGTACGCTTTCTCTTTACGGTTTGTAGCACATGCCAACTAGATTCTGGTTGAACTTTTTGATGCGCTGCTTTCTGATGCTTCCTCACTCAAAGAAGCTTCAACAAAACTACGTTTTCGCTCTGTCATGTTAAAACTGTTCACAGCTTTTACTAGTCCTGCCATGCCTTACACTAAACAGTTATGTGCCCTGATCCAAGGTTATAAAACTTTTCTCAGATCTCAAACTCAAAAAAAGTTATTTGATTGGATGATTCTGACTGAACCAATCAGAAGCATTCGAATGTGGTAGAACATTCCAATACATTCTATTATTATCCGGGGAATTCCCATTCACAAACACTGCTGATTGGTTGAACGTTATCTTATGTCACGTGAGTGTCTATGGTCTAAAAATATAACTTCTGCCTTGACAAATATGTTCTGCCTTGACAAAGTGTGTTACTCCATAACATTGTCAAGTAGCTATCCACTGGTAGTATCGATTACATGTTTATGTTTAAACCGTGTATAGTTTAAACTACACTGATTTAAACTTTACCTCGTATTGTGTAACACCAGCTAAAATACGGAAGATTTATATACAGTCGGGATGGCTTAGTTGTATTAACGTTTAACTTGAATTCTGGCGGAGCGGGTTCGAATCCGAATTCGATGTGGTTGTTTTAAGGATAGTTTATAGTAACATGCCAACGCACGATTTAACTTACCGATATCATAAATAGACGCATTTGTGTAAAAGTATGGTGAGCTATTCGGAACATGGTGGAGCGGTCGGAATTCTTGGTGTGTATCCCGGCGGTAATTCCTCTCGACCCAGACACATAAATAAGCATATCACGTCGCGAGCCGGCCCAGCAACAATCTTCTCTCCGCGGCACGCTCTTCCGTGACTAATTTTTGTACCTTCTCGTCCGTCAGAATTTGAGGTCGGGCTGCCTTACATTTGGTCCGGATGTCATTTTTCAAGGCTTGATACCTGTCCCGCCGGCCCAGGGCTCTCAGACACTACGTGCCAACAAAGAAATGACAAACCACTTACCTGTCGGGGGTGAATCTCAATGATTATTAAGCCTTTTGGTCGTACCCCGGGCGCCAACGCGGCTCTCACCATCCGCTGACGAGCGAATATCAATCGGGTATAAAAAAGGTAGAATATCAATCGGACATAAAAAAGGACCAACATTCTCCATTGTAAACTACCAATTAAAGGTTTGTCTCAATGGATATATATCGGAAGATAACAACGATCATGCCTCAAGGTCATAATAATTGTCGGTGGATTGTGATTGGTTCCCACATTCCTTGTGGAAAGAGCTGCCTCTTCGAACATTGCAAGCAGCATCGAGCCCAGCTCCGTAGGCGGCCGGTCGAACCCGTGCCATGCAGGAATTGCGGGGTGGGAACCCAGAGCGAGGGTAAGTTATGTCAACCTTGCGGAGGTGAACGTATCAAGCATAAATTGGCATACGCCGAACGTCGTGCCCGGATAAAATTTGAGAACGTCTTGGTCCAACTCTTGGAAGTGCGAATAAAATAATTTTAGATTTAGAGAAATAATATCCGTTATAATATACTGTTCATAGTTGTACGTTATAACATACTATCATCTATAAAATAATTTAGATTTAGAGAAATAATATCCGTTATAATATACTGTTCATAGTTGTACGTTATAATATACTATCACGTACAAAGTTACTTCAGATTTAGAGAATAGTGTACATTAAGGTATACCCATATAATGGTAACAGTTACCGAACTGCAATTGAAAGCTCACGAATTGGGTATTCATGGGAGATCAAGGCTCAAGAAATGAGACCTCTTAGAGGCGCTCGCGAAAGTTCGCGCCGCCGAATACGCGAGACGTCTCCGGCGGGCGGCAAAGACGGGGCGATTCCCCGCACTCAGGAGATATAACCCTCTTAAAAAGGCCCAGCATGTCCGTGAGGCGGGGCAGCTCAAGGCCGAAGTCGATGCGGCGCTGCGGGCCGGGAAGTACGTCGCCCGGGTCGCGAGGCGGCCGCGAGAGCGCCTACCACGGAACGCTTGAGGAGGCCGCATCTACACGGCCTGACCAAGGGCTCGAAAGAACCCCTAGCCCGCGCGATCGCGAGGGAAGGTCCCGAAATTCTTCACGAGCGGCTCGACATCCCGGAAGCGCCGAAGCCCCCACGCCCCGCGGGATATACCTTCGACCTGGACATCCCGGTCCCTCCCCCGGTAAGATTCCCGGCTGATGAACCGTGGGTAGGGATCTTGAACGATGCTAAAGACGAGTTTCAAGTTGATGGAGCCTCGGTGGTCTTCTCCACATGGAGGGTAGAGGCCAGGGCGGGCCGTATGTCTCTGGATGCCACTATGACGGATGTCAGAGCTGCGAGAACTCCCCGAGGGTGAGCATATCCTCAAGCTCAAGTACCTGCGAGAGCGGGATGAAGGTGACTGGGTGGTCGAAGACAAGTTTGACCCAGTGAGGACAGATAGGAAGAAAGGTCAGGCAGTTGTAACCATTGATCGGAACACGAAGCCGGGTGCCCTCGCGGGAATCGACAAGCCTTACTTTCATAATTCATACCCCGTCACCGCGGTTGTCTACGGCGTCTATCCCCTCAGAAACCCGGATCCTGCCAACCTTGCACCGCTAAGAGACGACGATCTTAACTGTGTGGCCCAGCGAGTCGTGGAGCATTTTGAGGGCGCCCTAAGGGGCCAGGGTCTCACCCCAACCAGACGCCAGAAAATCCGGGAGTGGGAGGACGACGTCCATGAGTCTGGTGCCACGGTCGACGATGTGGCCGGACTGGAGAGTATTCTCCAGCGTGCAATAATCTTGAAGGACATCGCCGGCGAGGACATATATAACAGTGGCAAGTACCAGAGACGGGGTACCAGAAGTTATGGGAGGGTAGAACTCATCTGCCACAACGGCAACGCCTGGCCCAAAGACCTCCACTTCCCACAGTCCAGGCAGGTCCACATCTATGAAGGCAATGTGTGGGAAGCAATCCGACACACAACCCAGGATGAGCCAATCGCAGTCTGGCTGTTGGGTGACAGGCAAGACAAGCAGCTGAGTGTAGACCAGTTTGTCCTGCAGGATGGCCGCACCTACAGAACTCAGGAGGACCACCAAAGGCTCCAGGAGGCCTGCACCCATCTAGGTGACGAATCTCTTGCCGACAGGGTCTTTGGGGTAAACCATGCGGCGAGCATAGTGGCCAAAGAAAGAAACGGCTGGAAGCCCATCCCGACGTTCTTCGCAGATGATACCCAAAAAGCCTGTGTAGAACACGGCCATGGTGGCCTCTGGAACTCCATGGACTATGACACGAGAGACGTTGTCAGCATCGACATGAAGGCCTGCTACCCTTCCAGCTTCCAAGACCTCGGCGAAGCGAAATCATACTTTGAGCGGTTTGGCCACCATACCCACAGGATGACGAGAGTGGCTATTAATGGGCCTTTACCCAAAGACATCAGCGCAGGGTTTGCTGAGGTCACAGAGTGGGTGTTCAAACAAGACAGTCATCCCGTAATCCCTGCCTGGTTTGGGAAGCATTTTGAGGAGAGGGGGTGGGCCCCCACACCCCTCCTCACATACCTCACCGAATATGGGCTCTTGACTCACCTGCATGTCCGGGAGGCCATCATCTCCTATACCAAGCAGGAGGAGGTCTGGCTCCCCGAGGATCGTGATCAGGGATGCAGCATTATTGGTAAGTTCACCCAGGGCACCAAAGCTGAAGGCAAGCGACTGACGCGGCGCCTCGTGACTGACCAGGGAGAGCTGGATTACCTGGTGAGGGACACTCGCCAGAGTGGCACTCTTGTCGGAGCACCTCAAAAGTGCCCCCTTGGACATGTTCTCACGTACTATGACGGAAGCCAGCCACAGTATGCTCACTTGAGGGCGAGCATGCTCGCTTATGCCCACATCAATCTCCTCAGCATGATCCAGCGTTACGACGCCAAGGAGGCTGTCCGGGTGGCCACAGACAGCATATACATCCAGAAGACGGCACTACACAAGCTCAAGGATGTCGAGGCCTATGTTGCCCACAGGACCTGCAACTGTGAAATTGACTTGTGCGTGAATTGTTTCCTGGGAATAGAGTATTTGCCCTCAGTAGAACCAGCCCAGTGGAGAGACAAGGGTGATCAGCTGTATATGCCTCAGGAACATGCTGCATATGTCCCCAGGCTGGTATACCAAGGCCAACAAAAAGACTTACCACCAAGTCAGGCCACCTGCTTCAATGACCCACTGACTCGGCACCAGTTGAGCTACCTGAATGGTGGGGGTGGTAGTGGCAAAACCACGCGAGCGATCGAATCGTTCTGTACCAGAGATCCCCTGGTGTTCAACCCGACCCACCGTCTGGCCAAAGACATGCGGGCCAGAGGGGTCAAGGCTCAGACCTAGCATAGCTTCTTCCGCTGGAGTGGCCAGACTGACTGGACCCCAGAAAGGATGGGCCAAAAGTACATCCCCCGCGTGATCATCTGGGACGAGGTTTGCACTGTCCCAAAGCCAATCCTGGAAGTGTTCCTAGACTGGTTAGTCCAGAGAGGGGTCCACATCATCTGCTGTGGTGACCAGGGTCAGCCACCACCAATTGCAGGCGAGATGCCACATGACTGGCTGCGACATGCTGCCCACTACTATGAAGAGGTTGAGGTTGACCACAGAGCGAAAGACCCGGCCCTCAAAGCCCTCAAACGGGAGGTCCGCCTCCGGCCGGATCGGGTGCAGTGCTCGGCCATGAGAAAGGCCCTACCCATCTGCCTCCTACCCATCAGGCGACCTTATCTTGACCTCGAGAAAGAAGGTGCGCAACCGCGCACAAGAGCTGCTATTCCATTACCATAAGGAGCACTTCCCTGACGAGCCTGTGCCCCTCCTCTATCGCCCAAAAGACACCCGAAGACAAAACATTATGGTGACCATCCCAGGGCCTGGTAGGCCAGAGCAGGAAGAGCTCGTCCTCAATGACATCGTTGAGGTGCCTGTCCACTATGCCCAAGAAGTTATGGACGGCAAGTGGGGACAAGACTGGGCTCTCGGCTATGCCATGACAGTCCACTCGAGCCAGGGGCTCACAATCCGCGATCCGCAAAAAGTCTGGATTATCAACGACTATCTCCAATGGTCGAACCTCGCATACCTCGCCGTCAGCCGCGTGGAGTACATGCACCAGCTCGAATGAGTAGTCTGCCCACCGGAAGAGGGTTCCGATGTGGAAGAGCCACTCACTGAGCAGCAGCTCCGCAAAGTCATCCAGAGAAAGCTTGTGGCATACAAGCGCCATGATCAGGCCAAAGGTCTCCAGGTATTCAATCTCAAGGTCGATCACATCCTCGCACTCAAAGACGGCCAGCAGAACCGCTGCGCGGCATGCAACATCGAGCTCCTCTGGGTATACCAACCCAAAGCTGTTTGCAGCTTCGCAGGCGTCGTCTCTGGTGTCAGAACTACAGGATCTGTCACTATCTCCGGTGTAGACATCGTTAGCTATGGTAAGCGGATATACGTGTCCAAATTGGCAATGCTTCGCAGTCGTTAACGCCGCGGTGAGCGGTGCAAGGTACATGCCATACCTGTGGTATAGCTCGCACGTGGCTGTGCTTAACGCATGGCTGACGAACGGATCAGCTTCGAGGTCGGCAACTAGTCTCGGTTGATTTTCTGGTTGTATGGGTATAAACATACTTGCTACTGCTGCGTAAAACTGAAGGGCTGCGGCCCTTAAAGTTTTTGTCATCGCGGCCCCGAGCTTTGCTTCATAGCGCGCGTAGAGCCTCTCGATGTCATTGTCTGCCATATTGTCAACCTGGTCGGCTGTGAGCTGTCGCCCTAGATATTGCTTAGTCTGGCCCCCTGCTGCTAGTGCTGCAAGTCATTGACGCTTGTCGTCTTGACGGGCGCTCTCGTCTCCCGGCGTCTCGGCAGTCGGGACCGCTGTTTCCGTCGTCCCATCAATCGGGGCCGCGGCATCCATCAACTGATCAAGAAGTTCGTCGCAGTTCATTTTTCTGAGTGCTATCCGTACTCGCCTCTTAAGTCTAACATACTGCCACACGCACCACCCCAATGTGGCGAAAATTATGATCTGGTTGATCAGCAGAATTGCTTCCCACATGCTAAGCTGTGAATTGCACTTTATAAGCAGCTGGTTGGTCCGTCTTTAACAGCAGCGTGCTGTGTTTTGTTCCTCCAAGCGTCTGCCGTACCGTGGCTCGCTCTTCATACGTGGGAATGACGTCATTCTCGCGAAGGCACTCTTCGAAGGAGTCACGATCTTTGCAGTGAAAGACCGCGGCCCAGCGTGTCTGCTCGAGGAGATCCTTCAGAACTGAGTTGTATTTCTGGGTCAACACCCAGACGCTTTGCAGCGCATGTCGTCCGCTGACGGCCAGCTCTGACAGCATGTCCTTCTTTTTGGTCATAGCTGTCTTGGCCGAGCAGTCGTCAATCACGTACAGGGTGGGCTCACCCTGGAACATGGTGTAGAAGACCCGCAGCCAGGTATGTAACTTTTCACAGGGGTCTAGTATGTAGACCTCGGGGTCCCTCCAGATCCAAGGGCGGCTCTGGTAAGTTGCGTTATGCACAATCGTGGGGCAGAGGATCACTATGTGCCGAAAGATCCCGCGGTAGGGGCCCTCGAGCAAGTCCAGTATGAATACAGTTTTACCGCAACCAGTATGACCGCATATGATGGCCGAGTGGGGGTCGCGGGGTAGCAGATCAGTAGAGCGCACTGACGAATCGACCATCTTCGATGTTGAGCTGTGCATCTGTAATGATGTACAGATACACGTTCAATGCGCCATCGGCGTCTGCTTCTTTGGCTATCTGGATTGTTACACCCTCGCTGGCATTCTCCACTCTGCACCCACTGCCATGGAGTTGGTCATCATCGCTGGTCAGCAAATCGAGCCACAATGCGTATTTCGAAGTTAGGAACTCTGCCAGAGAGACGTCCGCGAGCTGTAGGTCTTTGGCGACCGCAGCAACCTCTGGGGCACGCTTAAATCCGCATGCAAACTGCTTTTTGGCTTCATCCCACTGCTGGTACGCGCGCATGCCTTGGCTGTACAGCTGGTTGGGGACACCCTCAATTGTCACCTCAACCTTGGTAATTTTGGGATTGTAGAAGCTTTCGGTTTCTCTAGCCCCGGCCTCCTCGAACAGCATCAGGATTCCCTTCATCGAGCGGGCCTGGACGTTGATATTAATGTTCCACAGGGTGTCGTTTTTATTTTTCGTTATTTTGCGATGACGAAGAATTCTGTCATAAAGGATTGCAAGCCGCCCGGTATATTGCTCTCTAATCCTTCGTGCGAGGTCGGGCAGCGTGACCATGTCGTACTCCAGTGAAATGTTTTCCACCGCATACGTCGAGTTCACGTCTGTAGCGATGAGAACACGGCTATAGTCGTTGAACGTTAGTTCGTATTCCAGGCGGTCTGCCAGTGCTCTTTGATAGAATGGCATGTGGCTCTCCAGCAGCTCAAAGTCGAGTGGGATGTGGTAGCGGTTACCGTATGTCGCAGAAATTGCGTTGTGCGCGGCAACGTTATCTGCCTTGCTACCAGCATCGATTATAAGTCTGGTTACGTTCCGATTGTTGCTAGTGTCAATGCCCTGATATACCGCATTTTCGCGCTCTTGTGCAGTCTTCCAGAGATCTTGGTAACAGTAGTAGACATCGGAGTCGTCGATAGACATAATCTCATTAGCACTGATTTTGATAGTCGTTTTCTTGACTATGGCGCGGCCCAGGTTCTGGATGACGGTTCGATTTACGTCTGTCGATGTCAGTGAGATCGTGAAAGCGAGGCGAACGGTCCCTGGCACAATCACGTCGTTAGCTCCAAGGTTGGGGAAGCGGACCAATAGCTGCTGGTTCTGGTCAATCGTCGAGGGGTTGTTCGTAATGACCACGCTCTGTCTTATGCCCTTTGCACCGAGGGGCTCCCGCAGCCTGCGGTATGGATTGAGTTTGCGTCCGTATTGAGTTGAAGCCATTACTATATTGAACCCAAATGTGGTAGCCTTCAATACGATGGCAGACATTGATATGGATGATTTCGTACACGATGATGATGTAGAAGATGATGTAGAAGACACCTATTATACCGATATGTTGCCTGGTGGGACGCAGGCGTACGAAAATGTCACTCCTGGGAGGGCCATCGGGCCTCTTAGTCAGGAACTGCTCGGATCCGCCGTAGATGCCTACTACGGAGAACTGGCAGAAAAAGGCATGGTCCCGTCGGTTGGCCATGACTACTCCAAGTTTGAATTGAATCGGTACGGTAGATTGCACCTGAAATCCGCCTCTAACATCGAGATTGTCAATGCCCGCACCGGCGAGCCACTCTCATTAAATACCATTGCTGGGAGGCGGGGTGGCGGCCAAATCATCAGAGACGAGCTTGGATTCACGGATTGGGTGCGAGGTAAAACTATTATATCCGCCCGGGCAGTAGAGGCCCTCCATGCAGCTACCACTGAGCTAGGTGGAGCAGCAGCCAAATTAGAAACAGTTGAGCTCAACGAGATCCCGCAAGTCGCCACCGATGCTATTCGCACAGTGGAGACGACGTTCACAGATAATCAGATAGAAGACATACTCAGCACAATGGATGATCCTCCGTTAAACCTTCGTGAACTCCGCGGGCTTAATAAAACCATGCAGACGGTCCGGGGCGAGCTAACCAACAACCTCGCCAAATTGACGGAACTCGATGAACACGTCTCGCTAGAAAAAAGGAAACTAGCCGAGGCCGACACAACACACGATAAGCGGCGGATCACTGAGCGCCTGCAGGGGTTGCAGGATGAAAGAGCAGCCCGCTTTGAGGCCGCCTCTGCCAACCGGGAGGCGCTCCGTACACAAATCAATCGGATCCGCGAAACGATATCACGGGTCCTCCATGAGGACACCACGCTCGGCGAGCGTCTTCGCACGTTGTTCAGAGAGCAAGGCGTCACACTAGTAAGCATTATGACTGCACTCGGGTTTATTGTGAGTAAGCTTGTGCTTGCTCTTACATGCCGGGGTGCTGCGGGGGCCGCTGCAGCGGTTCCCGCTAAGGAGGGCATCAAGGAGTGGGCTAAAAAGGTGTTGAAATATGTTGGTAGGGCACTGGCAAAACTCGCCGGAAAGGCTGCGGCAGCGCTTCCTGGCATTATCGGTGGCATTGCCTCCTGGCTCCTCACCTTCTTGAGCAAGACGGCGGGGTGGCTCTCAGAAAATATATGGGCACTGGTCGTTGCCGTCGGCGGGCTACTGTATATTGCAGCCTGGCGCGGCCTAGGTTAGTACATTACTAGGGTAATAGCCAAATAATTGCCAACCCTGAGATGACGCCAACCACAATGAGCGTATTTTTCTCATCTTCATGCTGTTCTTCATCAGTCGTATCCGTGGGAACCGCTGTCGGTGGGCCTGGTTCCGGCCGTCGTCCCGACTAGGTAATCTTTTGATATAGCCCCGGCGCTGCGGAGAAGCTCCCGTGAGTTGTTGTTATGTCAGCCACCCCGTTGACATCGTCATTGCGACCTAAGGACAGATTGGAGCTAGCTATCACGATTTCATTGTTGTATCCGGACTGATGACCGATTCGCAGCAACATGTCGCTCAGTGCCATGTAGAGGCTGTGGCCGAAGACGAAATCTACCTGGCTCTTCGCATACTGAAGAACGTCTTGGTACCGCACGATTGCCGATGGGATGTCCACCGGGGAGTTTATGCCGTCCTCGACATTCACTAGAAACTGCTTCTGTGCGTCAAATGCCGTGCCAACTCCCACGATGCAGGACCTCGTCTGTGACTGGGCTCCCAGGAGAGCCCAGACATATGTCCGGATTGAATCATTCAGGCGGGAAACACCGGTCCGGGTGAACCCGTTTGACTTATCTAGCACAAATGTGCTCCAGACGCCGTCTACGCCCGGATCTTGCAGAATATGATCAATATGAGCCTTTTTTGGCGGTAGCCAGTGGCAGGATGAAACATCACAGTGACGCCCGCCAGAGACCTCTGACCCGAATGTCATTTTCGCCGGGTCCCAATTTCCGGCATCCTGGGTGGCAATGTGTTTATCCGTGTTGCCGTGCCTGAAATCGGTCTGCCTCCACGCGGTATGTCCTTTGGTGTAGGCATCGCCGAGCCCGTTGCTGTTCGGGAAGCTCTTCTGCCGCCAGTCGGTCATCGGGCTGACCCCAACCTCTGCTCAGAGCCGCTCGTACTCCCGCCGGTCATACGTATTTGAGAAGGGGTCGTACGCTCTGTCTTGTTTTAGCTCGCACAGGATCCTCCGCGTGGTATAGTACACGTGGAACAGGAAGACCGACTGCATCAGTGGCTCTGTTTCGCCCGTAAGATGATCATTGAAAGACACACCGCAGCATGCGGTGGCGCACCAGATGGCGAAATTAAGCTGGTTCCGCCAGAATTGCATCGGTGTGTTGTTCCAAGCCTGCATCACGGTGTCCGTCTTGACAGGAGGTAGCCTGTATTTTCGCCATATATCCGTAACCTCGGTGTAGAAGACCTCGTTCGGGCCGACCGCGATCATCAGGGTGGTTAGGTTCACGGCCTCAAGCTGGCATTTATATACACCGCCGGTTTTATAAGTAACCGAAAGATTATAGCCGAAAGTTCTATTTAAAGTATTAGTCATATTTTATTATAACTATGTTTCAAACCATCACCGATGTTCAAAGGGGTGAGGCCACAAGCCTCCAACAATATATTGATAACCGCGGCGGGGGTCTACGCGTTAGCCTCAGATCAATAACACTTACGGTCGGTTGGAATCATATGAATGACGGTGAGGGATTCGGGTACATAAAGGATGGTACTGTGACCGCGATAAAGTTACCCCAGGGTTTATGGAGTTTCAGTGACTTGCAAACATTTATCGACTCAGAATTTTCTGACTTCGCTAGTATCGACATTTGTAAAGACAATGGACTTGCGACCCTGACTATCAAGCGCGAAAAAATAACTATGAGTCCCGGTATGTGCGACATACTCGGTATCTTTAAAGTGTATAACGACAATAAAGGTTGGCTCGGTCCCGGTTCGTATACCGGAGATAAACCCGTAAGCTACGCCCTTACTAAAACCCTCCAAGTGCACCTGAGGCAGTTAAACACGTCATATAACACGTGCGACGGGGCGCCGAGTACGCTCCTCAAAGTAATAGAGGCGGGAAATGCCTTCTTCGGGGAAACCGTCATTTTAGATTTTGGTGGATAGGGCAGTGATACAGACAGAGACCCATTCCAGAGTCTCCTCTTGTTCTTTTACGTGCACGGTGTAAAGCACCGACAAAAGACCTCGGTTTAACGTCCCATCTGAAAGACTGTTTTATTAGGGTCAGACGGGGGATCGAACCTGCGATCCCTGGATTACCAGTCCAACGTGTTACCACTGGACTACAGATCCGTCTGTGCATCAAACATGGTGTCTAATAATGTTTATTTTATCTACATTGGATAAAATCTGGAATTATTTACATAAACGACCTTCTGGGGTGATAACGGCTCAATTTGTGAAGTTATTGTTTATAATAAACTAATAGATAAACGAAATTGGATAGCGGAATTCAATGTACTAAAACGAGCTTTACCAAAGAGATGGATTGAAACAGTCTTGACAAAAACATCAACTAGTACAAACGTTAAAACTATTTTAACACTTCCAACGATCAATAAAAAACCCGTTCACTGATACCGATAACAAAGATATATATCAATATAATATATTATGGTTTGTTCAAAATGTACTAATCCATATAATTATTCATAGATTCTGGTCCACCACTCTTGTTGAGCGAATTGACTGGACACCTGTATACAGGTTTATCAACACTATTTCCGACAATAGACTAAAGCAATTTAAATATAAAATTATAAATGATATATTTCCCAGCAAAATATTGCGACATAGATGGAAAATGGTCTCCTCACCAAGCTGTTTTATTTGTAAGTGTCCAGAAACATATGAACACGTCTTCATTACATGTACTTCACTTGATGAAATATGGAATCACATTTCAATCATGCTACGTCAAATTGGAATCGGAAACGAAATAAGAGCACTCAAATATATGATTCTTGGATACAAAGTGATGTACTCCAAGTATTTTTTCATCAACGTAATTCTTTCAGTAATTGCTTTTTGTATTTACCAAGTATTTATAAAGCATATTTCTTAAGTGATAGTAGAGCTGCTAATGTCAATATATATCGTATATTTAAACAGAAGTTCTATCTCCTGCATAAATATTACCAAAAACTCGGGTATTAATGCAAACAATGTTTAAATCAATTAAACGACTACCTACATGATAATTAGCAAGATCACATCAGTATTAAAAAACATATATATATATATATATATATATAACTATTTATAAGTGTGTATAATATATGTATGTGTATGGATTTTACTGAATATCCTTTATGATCTGGCGCAAACTTATTACTTTGCCTAGACGCATAGAAGCATACTCCAGATCTGTCATACCCGATTCAATAACATTATGGAATGACCTAGATATAACGATACGTAATGCTAACACACTCCAATCATTTAAGAATACATTGAAGCGAAAATTCAAAGTTTCTGGAGTTCCTTCTTATTATTTAACTGGAGAATGATACTATACTGTAATGCAATGTCGTATCAGAAATCAATGCAGCAATCTAAACAATGATCTCTTCTTTAACCATTTGCGCGACCAACCTGTTTGTTTATGCAATCAACGTATTGAAGATGCGGAACATTTCTTCTTCAAATGTAATAGATATAGAATTGACCGTCATTCACTGTTCATCAATACTCGTAGATTCCATCCACTAAGTTCAAATAAATTACTTTATGGTATAGAGTCACTAACAGACGAGGAGAACAATACTTTATTCTTAGAAGTGCAAACATACATAAAAAATTCTCGTCGTTTTTCGGCACTGCTCTCTTGATTATATATACGTTATTAGCTTGCGAGTTTGGGTCTGCTGGGTTCGGGTCTTGGCGTTGTGTGGGGGATCAATAGGTGGAATCGTGTGACGCAGGTATCAATCTAAGCAATTTTTATATTTTTTTTTGTAACAAGTTTGTCATCTTTTTCTTTAGTCCGTTGAATCATTTTATTTTCATTCTTATTTGTGGTTTCTTTTCTAAAAAAAGAACTTAGCTATTTAGTTTATTTAAACGTTATCTTGACTTCCTGGTGCGGGCCGTTGTCTAATGTTGTAAAAACATGTGGCCCAAACCATTTGCATGTTCATATTATGTAATTTATCTGTTTATGTATGACATATATAATAATGATTTGCAATAAAATATGATTAAACTATGGAATTTCACCTACCGGAAATAGTATTGTAAATAAAGAATGTCAATTATTGATATCAGAATGGCAATTTGAATGTGATTACGCCATGCTAAAACAATGAAATAGTTAAATTCACACCACGTCTTATGGGTCGCATATATGTATTACCATACCCATTACTGCAACACTTCTGAATCCCGGGGCAACTGGAATCGTTGGTACATCGGTCCACACATGTACCAAATTGAAATCGCCGCCGTCGTGGACACCGACCGGGTTTGTCAGCTGGTAAAAATGATGCACAACTCGATCAGAAATTAAAATGTTTCCAAGTAAACACGAACTTATTTCCAGGTATGAGACTACGAAGCAACGTGCAGAGAATATAACTCTTCCACAACAAAATGTAATAAATACCTATATAGTCGACATACATATAGCATACAATCAATATTGCCCAATCCATATAATGCTATGTAGGTGTACGAGTCATTATATATATATGTATGTATTGCCCAATCCATATAATGATATGTAGGTGTACGAGTCATTATATATATATGTATGTATTGCCCAATCCATATAATGCTATGTAGGTGTACGAATCATTATATATATGTATTGCCCAATCCATATAATGCTATGTAGGTGTACGAGTCATTATATATATATGTGTATGTATTGTCCAGTCCATATAATGCTATGTAGGTGTACGAGTCATTATATATATGTATGTATTGCCCAATCCATATAATGCTATAGGTGTACGAGTCATTATATATATATATGTATGTATTGTCCAATCCATATAATGCTATAGGTGTACGAGTCATTATATATATATGCATGTATTGTCCAATCCATATAATGCTATGTAGGTGTACGAGTCATTATATATATGTATGTATATGATGTATTGCCCAATCCATATAATGCTATGTAGGTGTACGAGTCATTATATATATATGTATGTATTGCCCAATCCATATAATGCTATGTAGGTGTACGAGTCATTATATATATATATGTATGTATTGCCCAATCCATATAATGCTATGTAGGTGTACGAGTCATTATATATATATGTATGTATTGCCCAATCCATATAATGCTATGTAGGTGTACGAGTCATTATATATATGTATGTATTGCCCAATCCATATAATGCTATGTAGGTGTACGAGTCATTATATATATATATGTATGTATTGCCCAATCCATATAATGCTATGTAGGTGTACGAGTCATTATATTTATGTATGTATTGCCCAATCCATATAATGCTATGTAGGTGTACGAGTCATTATATATATATGTATGTATTGCCCAATCCATATAATGCTATGTAGGTGTACGAGTCATTATATATATGTATGTATTGCCCAATCCATATAATGCTATGTAGGTGTACGAGTCATTATATATATATGTGTATGTATTGTCCAATCCATATAATGCTATGTAGGTGTACGAGTCATTATATATATGTATGTATTGCCCAATCCATATAATGCTATGTAGGTGTACGAGTCATTATATATATGTATGTATATGCATAGTATTGCCCAATCCATATAATGCTATGCAGGTGTACGAGTCATTATATATATATGTATGTATCGCCCAATCCATATAATGCTATGTAGGTGTACGAGTCATTATATTTATATGCATGTATTGTCCAATCCATATAATGCTATATAGGTGTACGAGTCATTATATATATATGTATGTATTTTCCAATCCATATAATGCTATGTAGGTGTACGAGTCATTATATATATATGCATTTATTGCCAATCCATATAATGCTATGCAGGTGTACGAGTCATTATATATATATGTATGTATTGCCCAATCCATATAATGCTATGTAGGTGTACGAGTCATTATATTTATATGTATGTATTGTCCAATCCATATAATGCTATATAGGTGTACGAGTCATTATATATATATGTATGTATTTTCCAATCCATATAATGCTATGTAGGTGTACGAGTCATTATATATATATGCATTTATTGCCAATCCATATAATGCTATGTAGGTGTACGAGTCATTATATATATATATGTATGTATTGTCCAATCCATATAATGCTATGTAGGTGTACGAGTCATTATATATATATGTATGTATTGCCCAATCCATATAATGCTATGTAGGTGTACGAGTCATTATATATATATATGTATTGTGTATTGCCCAATCCATATAATGCTATGCAGGTGTACATATTATATATATGTGTATGTATTGCCCAATCCATATAATGCTATGTAGGTGTACGAGTCATTATATATATATATATGTATGTATTGTCCAATCCATATAATGCTATGTAGGTGTACGAGTCATTATATATATGCATAGTATTGTCCAATCCATATAATGCTATGTAGGTGTACGAGTCATTATATATATATGTATGTATTGTCCAATCCATATAATGCTATGTAGGTGTACGAGTCATTATATATATGCGTAGTATTGTCCAATCCATATAATGCTATATAGGTGTACGAGTCATTATATATATGCATAGTATTGCCCAATCCATATAATGCTATGTAGGTGTACGAGTCATTATATATATATGTATGTATTGTCCAATCCATATAATGATATGTAGGTGTACGAGTCATTATATATATATGCATAGTATTGTCCAATCCATATAATGCTATGTAGGTGTACGAGTCATTATATATATGTATGTATATGCATAGTATTGCCCAATCCATATAATGCTATGCAGGTGTACGAGTCATTATATATATATGTATGTATCGCCCAATCCATATAATGCTATGTAGGTGTACGAGTCATTATATTTATATGCATGTATTGTCCAATCCATATAATGCTATATAGGTGTACGAGTCATTATATATATATGTATGTATTTTCCAATCCATATAATGCTATGTAGGTGTACGAGTCATTATATATATATGCATTTATTGCCAATCCATATAATGCTATGTAGGTGTACGAGTCATTATATATATATATGTATGTATTGTCCAATCCATATAATGCTATGTAGGTGTACGAGTCATTATATATATATGTATGTATTGCCCAATCCATATAATGCTATGTAGGTGTACGAGTCATTATATTATGTATGTATTGCCCAATCCATATAATGCTATGTAGGTGTACGAGTCATTATATATATATATGTATTATTGTCCAATCCATATAATGCTATGTAGGTGTACGAGTCATTATATATATATGTATGTATATGATGTATTGCCCAATCCATATAATGCTATGTAGGTGTACGAGTCATTATATATATGTATGTATTGTCCAATCCATATAATGCTATGTAGGTGTACGAGTCATTATATATATATGTATATATGTATTCAATCCATATAATGCTATGTAGGTGTACGAGTCATTATATATATGTATGTATTGCCCAATCCATATAATGCTATGTAGGTGTACGAGTCATTATATATATGTATGTATTGCCCAATCCATATAATGCTATGTAGGTGTACGAGTCATTATATATATATTGTATGTATTGTCCAATCCATATAATGCTATGTAGGTGTACGAGTCATTATATATATATGTATGTATTGTCCAATCCATATAATGCTATGTAGGTGTACGAGTCATTATATATATGTATGTATGTATTGCCCAATCCATATAATGCTATGTAGGTGTACGAGTCATTATATATATATATATGTATGTATTGTCCAATCCATATAATGCTATGTAGGTGTACGAGTCATTATATATATATGTATGTATTGTCCAATCCATATAATGCTATGTAGGTGTACGAGTCATTATATATATATGCATGTATTGTCCAATCCATATAATGCTATGTAGGTGTACGAGTCATTATATATTGATGTATATGCATAGTATTGCCCAATCCATATAATGCTATGTAGGTGTACGAGTCATTATATATATATGTATGTATTGTCCAAATCCATATAATGCTATGTAGGTGTACGAGTCATTATATATATATGTATGTATTGTCCAATCCATATAATGCTATGTAGGTGTACGAGTCATTATATATATATGTATGTATTGCCCAATCCATATAATGCTATGTAGGTGTACGAGTCATTATATATATATGTATGTATTGCCCAATCCATATAATGCTATGTAGGTGTACGAGTCATTATATATTATGTATTTTATTGTCCAATCCATATAATGCTATGTAGGTGTACGAGTCATTATATATATGTATGTATTGCCCAATCCATATAATGCTATGTAGGTGTACGAGTCATTATATATATGTATGTATATGCATATTTTGCCCAATCCATATAATGCTATGCAGGTGTACGAGTCATTAATATATATGTATGTATCGCCCAATCCATATAATGCTATGTAGGTGTACGAGTCATTATATTTATATGCATGTATTGTCCAATCCATATAATGCTATATAGGTGTACGAGTCATTATATATATATGTATGTATTTTCCAATCCATATAATGCTATGTAGGTGTACGAGTCATTATATATATATGCATGTATTGCCAATCCATATAATGCTATGCAGGTGTACGAGTCATTATATATATATGTATGTATCGCCCAATCCATATAATGCTATGTAGGTGTACGAGTCATTATATTTATATGCATGTATTGTCCAATCCATATAATGCTATATAGGTGTACGAGTCATTATATATATATGTATGTATTTTCCAATCCATATAATGCTATGTAGGTGTACGAGTCATTATATATATATGTATGTATTGCCAATCCATATAATGCTATGTAGGTGTACGAGTCATTATATATATATATGTATGTATTGTCCAATCCATATAATGCTATGTAGGTGTACGAGTCATTATATATATATTTATGTATTGCCCAATCCATATAATGCTATGTAGGTGTACGAGTCATTATATATATGTATGTATTGCCCAATCCATATAATGCTATGTAGGTGTACGAGTCATTATATATATATTGTATGTGTATTGCCCAATCCATATAATGCTATGTAGGTGTACGAGTCATTATATATATTGTATGTATTGCCCAATCCATATAATGCTATGTAGGTGTACGAGTCATTATATATATATGTATGTATTGCCAATCCATATAATGCTATGTAGGTGTACGAGTCATTATATATATATGTATGTATTGCCCAATCCATATAATGCTATGTAGGTGTACGAGTCATTATATATATATATGTATGTATTGTGTATTGCCCAAT